>NKDA01000002.1:6505611-7028111 GCA_002872375.1 Eulimnadia texana | reverse complement strand
CTACTACTACTACCACTAATACTTCAACAACTACAACTACTACTACTACTTCAACAACTACGACTACTACTACTACTATCACTACCAGTACTACTCCTACTACTAACACTACTATTACTATTACTATTGCAACAACAACAACTACTACTACTACAACTCCTACTACTTCAGAACAACAACTACCACCAGTACTACTACCACTGCTACTACTACTTTCACTACGAGTACTACTATAACTAATATTCCTACTACTAACACTACCATCACTATTGCTATTACAACTACTACTACTACCAGTACTACTGCTACTACTACTACCACTACCTGTACTACTATAACTACTACTTTTTCTACTAACACTACCATAACTATTACTATTACTATTACAACAACTACTACCAGTACTGCTACTACTACTACTATCACTACCAGTACCACTATAACTACTCCTACTACTAACACTATCATTATTATTACTATTACAACAACAACTAATACCAGTACTGCTACTAGTACCGCTACTACTACTACTACTACTATCACTACCAGTACTACTATAACTACTACTCCTACTACTAACACTACCATCACTATTACTATTACAACAACTACTACTACCAGTACCACTACTACTCCTACTTCCCCTACACTGCTACTACTACTTCTATTATTATTATTTAGTATTGTCTTCAAGCAAGCTTCAGGATCAGACAAGGAATCGCCAGGCCGAATTTAACGTGATTGTGGAGCAAGGTAAACTGCAAGCCGAAGCGCGTAACGCCTTGTCGCAAGCCAAGGACCTGGCGCGCGCTCAGATCAACGCCGAGCGACAGCAGCGCAAGCGATGCGTCGTCAGCGACTTGGTGCGACAGAACCTCGATAAAGTAAACTATTATTATTATTATTATTATTATTATTATTATTATTATTATTATCATCTTCATTATTAATATTACTATTATCATCCTATATATTGATAATATAAATATAATAATATAATAATAAATAACATAAATAATAATAAATCAAAAAATAAAAATTATTATAATAAATAAAAATAATAATATGATAATAAATAATAATAATATAAAGTAACACTATTATTATTATTATTATTATCAATATTATTAACATCATTATTATTAATATTGTCATTATTACTATTACTATTATTACTATTATTACTATTATTACTATTATTATTATTATTATTATTATTATTATATTAATAGTTGGGACTGCCATTCAGTTGGGACTGTCGTCGTCTGAGTCGCAAGATGTTGACCGAGCTCAACGTATCGCAACTGCAACTAATCGTCAACGACTTGCATTCACAGATCGAAAGTTCGTAAAATAAGTAGCCCGAACTATTAACTACTTACTTACTATTTACTAATATTTACAGAACTAAACGAAGAACTAGTAGGAAGACTAGTTCAGAGAGACGATCTGCACATGGAACAGGATTCCATGCTAGTTGACGTGGAAGATTTATCTCGCTACGTGTAAGTAGTAAAAAAAAACTAACAACTACTTATTTTATGAATATTGCTTATTTCTTAACTATTTTCTACAGGACTGCTAAGCATCAGAGTCTTCTGGAACCGAAAACCAGCGAAACTCGCAAAAATCCTGGAAACTTGTCGCAGAAACTATCAACTAACGCCAAACTATCGCTAACTAAGAACCGACTGCGCTATTTCCCTATCCCCAGCTTACGAAAATAGCACTACTTAACTGAACTACTACTTAAAACTAACTCAAAGACTCACTCCATCACTTAATCTACTAACTTGATCACTTGATAGTGTTAACTATTTACTATTTCAGCTTTTCCCACAAGCTTTGGATGTGCGAATCTTTGACTTAAAAATTTCATTCATTTGGTTGTGACAATAAACAGAAACGACTAAAGTGAAAATTTTTATATTTCTAGCATATCTCCCATGCTAATCATACGAAAAATATTGAGGGGTAATTAAAAACAAAAACGGAAAAAAATTCCAGGATATAAATGAATAATTAGCACAATTAAAAATACCAAAATAATTAATTTGGCAATCAGAAATGTTTGAATTATAGAGAGAAAATTGTTTTTTTTTGCAAAAAATTAATTCTTACCTGATTAATTAATTCATTAATTAATTTGCAATTATTATTATTGCAAAAAAAATAAAACTTCAATCAATTATGCCAGGCAAAAAAAAAAATCCTCTCGTTTGTTTCTCCACTTGCAAAAAAATTAGAAAATTAATTCAAAAAATAATAAATAAAAAGCGGCAAAATAATGTTTCTTCAAATGAGTAAATTTGCAAGAAAAATAATAATTAATGTAAGGGCGAAAAAAAAATCAATCCAGATCACTTTTAAGATCAAATCGGGGGAAAAGGGGAAAAAGGGGAAAACAGCAGAAGATAAAAACGTGAAAAAAAGATATTATTATCATAATAACACACCCTGGATTAGTAAATATTTTTTGTGATTTTTTTTGTAGAGAAAAAAGTTCATTAGTTATATGAAAAGATTAATTTTTCTGCAGGGCAAAAAAGAGGACGAGCAATGAGAGAAGAAGAGGAGGGTATTACAGACTGACCGCTTACTTGTTATATCGTTCAAAACAGAACAAAAAAAACTTTCATTGAAAACTATTTTTTTCAAAATTTCTTCGTTTTAGTTTTTAAATTTGTTTGTTTTTTTCCAGACTCGTCTAAAAAGTCAAGCTGCTGTGCCGTTCACCGTTTCTTCGTGAGTCTTGTTTTCTGCCGGCGGTTTGCGTCCAGACTCCTTGTCGAAGCGGCTGCGCTGCTCGCGAGGCGCCGCGGACGACGCTGCGACTGTCTGGGCGGGAGGCTTCGTCTCCAGGGCAGGCGTCGTCTCTTTGCTCGGAGGGGCGGTGGGCATTCGCGAACCGGGAGCACTAGCACTCTCTATTATAGCAATTAAAAGTAACCGACTGTTAAATAACCAGACAGGAAATAACAGAAATACGGTGGAAAAAATTTAAAAATTTATATTTATGATTCAATAAATAGCAAATAAGTTTAAGAATATATTTTTCTTTTTACCTGCTGGTCGGCCGTTGGATTCTTGGTCCGGGCGACGAGGTCTGCGACGCTGAGGCCTGCGACGCGCAATGCTCAAACTGGAATCCTCGTTACTCGATCCAGACTCTGCGCAAAAACAAAAATTTTACATTAAATCATCATTTCAGATAACAAATACTCAAAACCCCGAATAAGAGAAAGTTTAGTAAAATTTGAATTTAGTATTTTGAACTACTAGTTACTTAATGATTTAATTATCAACCATTCTAATTAATAATTTTCATAATTATAATGATTCATAAAATAATAAGGGTATTCCAATTAATTAATATTCAACTATCATAACTTAATTATTAACTATTCTAATTAATTAATAATTTATATCATAATAACACATTCAAAATTAATTAATATTGAACTACCATAATTTAATTATCAGCTTACCCTTTTCCAGACTAGCTGCGCTCGATAACTCTTCCTGGGCAGATTCCTCTTCAGGGACGGGTCGGTCGGGGTGGTCCGGGTCGCGGTCTCCGACGCCGCGTCCTCCGCGCCGAGAGCCTCGGTCGCTGCGGGGCGGGCGGCCGCGGTACGACGCGCTGCCACCGGCTCCTTCGCTACCACGTCCGCGTCCTCCGCCCCTGCCACGCAACGAGTTCGCGACACCGCGCTCGGAGCTCTGGCGGTAGCTGGGGCCTCCTCTCCCTCTGCCACGGCCCTGACCGCCTCGGTCGCGGTCGCCGCGCCCCGTGTAACCGTCCGGCTCGGCGCTGTAGCCTCGCTCGAAGTGGCGACGGGGAGGCGGCGGCGCCGAGCTGCTGGCCGGGTTGCTGTGCATCGAACGGAGCTGCTGGTCAATTTCCAGTTTCTCCATGCGGAGCTGTTCAACCTCCTGAAATATTTTGTGAAAATTAATACAATTAATATATATTTTCTAAAGAAACATTAGAAATATTAGTATTATTACTCATTGTAGTAGTGGTACATGTTATTTCAGATACAACTGATCCGTGGATAAATAGATTAAATAACTGACAGAATAAAAGACTCGAATGTGATGAATTCAGTTATACATAGTAATAGTTATACCTTAATTTCATACGGTTTGAAATAACGAATTAAAATGATTAATATACGTTTACTGTTCCAAATAAAATCATTTTAATCATTCGTTCATATTACATAGTACATTAAATTCATTTCGCTTTCTAATTCAAATTGAACAACTTGATTCTTTACTAATAGTTGAAGCTTTTATTTCACATTGTTTAAAAAGGGTGGGAATTAATATCGAATTTTTTAATGAAGTAATTAAAACTACAATCAAAATAGTACACAATACTTATTTAATTATCCTATCGTTAAAAACTGCTATGAAAAGTTGATTTTTTTTTAAAACTATGTGGTTGATATAAACATTTTTTAAAATTTCAATTATACTTGTTATTACATAGTCCATAACTTGCCATTTAGATAGATATTTCTTTTTCCGCCCGTGCCGGGCATTCAGGCCGTGTGCCCATGACCCCAGTGCTGAGTGTAAGGGAGGCAATTGCCAGACTCTTTCATCTGTCTGCCTAGAGTGGCTCACCCGGGAAATAGGCCTCACTTGGGAGTGGGATCGAACCCACAGACCCAGAGGTGAGGAGGGATGGTCGTAACCGCTGAGCTACCAGCGCACTTTGATATTTCTTACTTATATTCTGATAATAATCATAGTTAATAGTTGATATAGAGTTAATAATATTTATATTTTATAATTGCATTTATTGTATTTCTTATTATACAGTATATAGTTTATGATTATTTATACATACTTTTTTCATTTAGTCAGCCTACTCGAACAGTTAATATTAATATTAGTACTTATGCAATATTTAACAAGATAACAAAAAAATTATACGGACCTTCAGGTGGGCTATGTGATACTCGAGAAGGACCTTGGCGTTGGCGATGGCGTCCATGGTGCCCACAAAGACGAAGGGGACGAGGCCGTCCTCCCTGGGGTGCGTGGGGTTGGGGTCGTTGTCGCCCTCGATCTTGACGCGAATCACGTTGCTCTTGTCGACTATCTCCTGAATGATGCGGCCGTTCTTGCCGATGACTTTGCCCACCAGCACCCGCGGGACCTGCACAGATTCCTCGCTGTACTCCAGCATGCTGCGGGCCTTACGAATCGCCTCGTCCGACTGTAGAAAAAAAATTATAATTTTATACTCTCCAGATCTATTCGCATTTATCTGATACAATCAATGCTACGGTACATTTGTAATTATTCCTTATACGTTTTTCTTTTTTTCTACGATTTTGGATTTTTGGATTATAATAATTCCAGTCATGTTCGTAACTTACTGTTTATTAAAATTTTAAATTATATATTATGTTCTACTAAAACTATTATTTATGATTTTTATGCAATTTTTTATAACTGTTTCGTATTTTTATTACTTTCTATTGTAATACTATAAATACAATTATTTATACACACTAAATATTTTATTATATAGCTTAGTATCAGTCATTATTATTATAATTAGTAGTAGTAGTAGCAGTAGTAGTATCATTCTCATTGAAATTAATACCTCGCCGTGAATGCGGAAGGTACAGGTATTCTCCAGCAGCTCGATGTTGGTGATTCCGTCGATTTTACGTGCCTGCTGGATGTTGGCTCCGTGGGCTCCGATAGCCAGGCCCATCAAGTCTTCCTTTACTGTAAATTCTTCTACGAGCCTATCGGTTTAACACATTCATTAGATTCACTGAATTAAATCAGTAATGATAACAATAATAGAAGGATAATAAATAATGATTATGATAACAAAAATAATAACAGTGATAATACAATAATTACAATTCTACTAGCCTATCCGTTTAACACACTTATTATTCAGCGCGTTTTGTTAAATAAGTGATTATAGTTGTAATAATAATAATAATCCTACGATCCTATTTATTCGAGATATGTATTAGATCCATTTAATTAATAAGTAAATAGTAAGACTAATAGACGTAATAGAAGTAATAGTAATAGTAGTAGTGGTAATAGTGGTGCTAGTAAGGGCATTGGTGGTGGTAGTAGTAGTGGTAATAGTAATAACAGTAGTAGCAATAGTGGTATTAATAGTAGTAGTAGTAGTAATAATAGTTGTTGTTGTTGTAGTAGTAGTAATCGTAGTAGTAGTAATAGTAGTGGTAATAGAAGTAGTAATAGTAGTAGTTGTAGTAGTAATGTTGATAATAATAATAGTAAATGAGTTACCCAGCACTAGAGTGGAGTCTGGTGGTTTCGAGCTGTTTGGCAGCTTCCTCGGTCCTCTTGAGCAGCAGGACCTTCTGCGACAAGTTGCGGAAATGCATGTCCTGCAACAGACCGGACCGCTTCTTGCTCGACTCGTGTCTCGACTGAAAACGACAACAGCAAAATAGCAGGTCAAATTAGCACGTAACAAAAATTAGTGGTTTGCAAATATTAGCAAGTAGCAAAAATTAGTACGTAGCAAAAATTAACAATCAGCAAAAATCACCTATCAGCAAGTAGCAAATACTAGCAAACTACCAAAAATTAGTATTCAGCAAATACTAGCCAACAAATAGCGGTTAGCAACTATTAGCAAGTAGCAAAAAATAAGAAAAAATTGGGAAAGTTGGTGTAGTGAGTTACAATAATACTGAGGACTCCTTTTTCAGGCACGTATCGACATATTGCTGCTTCAATGATCTTCTGAAATTCTTTGTGGACGCCTTCCTTCTTGGCACTGGAAAAAAATTACAAAATTTTATCAATTAAATATCAAAATGACACTAATACAAAAATTATAATAATTATAGATAATTATAATACAGGGATAATAATAAACATAAGGTATAAAAATATTTAAATTATTATTAATCAAAATAAAATTAATTAATACACTTAACGAAACGGCAATACAAGATTGAAACATAAAAGATAGATAGAGACGATAGATGTATAGACAGACCATTAAGCAATACAAAATACATAGGAAATATAGAAAAATAAAGAATTAATAACTATTAATTAATTAAAATTAAAAAACAATACGTTTTAAGTTAACTCAGATACTAAAGAAGATACAATTTAGATATGTAACAGATAGTAATAAAAGTAAATTATAAAGCAATATAAAATAAGATAGTTTACCATTTCTCTCAATGACAGATATACAATCGAAAATCTTACGAGTAGTATGGACATATTACCGTATTATCTTATTGTTATTATTATTATGTTTTATCAAAAGTGATATGAAATAGTAAGTAGTTACTATTCTCTGAGTTCGGTGGGCACCTCGACTTCGAATTTGGTGAAGGAGGATTTGGTGAGAGGCGGGTTCATGTTCGACGGCCGGATCCGGTCTGCAGGTACGATTTCAGAATAGGACATCTCCCAGCCCACGTACTCCACCACGTAAAATTCACCCCTAATCATCTGGGAAAGTAAGAGGAAAAAAATAATTACTTATTCATTAAATAAATTGTGAATTTAATAAATAAATAACAATATTTACTTGTTCCTGAACACGTGAAATAAAATAATTATAATTAAAATCATCGATAAGAAATAAAAACTGAATAAATTAATTCTAGATTTAATAAATTATGGAAGGTTGTTCATTCATTTACATTAATATTTGATATAATAAAAATGATAAAATAAAAATAAAATAAAATTCTCCTCTAATTATCGTTTCAAAATAAAATGTAACTTATTCATCAATTTAATAAATATTGGGACATATAAATGAACATTTATTAACTCATTTTATTTGAAGATTTATTCATTCATTAATTTACTTAATATTAATATTTAATGAATAATATTAGATACTTTAATAACAGCCTTCCACCAGCCGTAAGCTTCTTGTTCGTTGGCTCGGGAGTACACCTCGATTTCCTGGTTCTCGACAAAACTGAAAGGTCCCTTGGTATCGTGCGGCGGGAAACGGGACTTGGTCAGCGGGAACTTTGTCTCAGGCTGCCAGCTAAAAGAAAACGCAAAATAATTTTAGTTTAAATCACTGTATAAGAGTGTAAGAACACTTACTCGTTTTCGAACGCCACGGAAATCTCATTTTCGTGAACGTCAGTGACAAACGCCTGTTGAAATAAATCAGAAAATAAAACGGGTAAATAAATTTCATTTCATTTAAAATAATATTAGGCAGAGCACGCAACTTTTAAGTTAACTGACATTTTGGTTAGTCGTAAACATAATACAACGTGTTGATAAACTTAAATAATAATTCACATTAACGCTACACAGAATGGCAATTTATTTAATTTACGTTAAGCTGTTATTTTATGTTATTCAATATTTAAAAAACTCTTTGGAATGCCGGTATAGACCCTAGGACTCGCCCACGTTTTCTGGGGCGTATATTTGATCTACGTTCAATTAATTGTTGAACAGGACTTTGAATTTTGGATTTAGATGTTTTTCGGGTGATTTGGTTCATGAATTACCTTGTACCAAGCTCCATTTTCGCCTCTAACTTCAACAGCTAAATCCTCCATTTTTGCACCCGAAAATCTTGTGCTTCAGGGTTAATGGCTGATTTACGGCACAGCGTTGCCAGACTTTCCAATTTATTCCAAAATATTTTACTACAATATTTTTTATATTTTATTATTTACACAATATTGTAATTTTTCTATATTTATTATTTTGATTATATTTTATTACAATTTAATTTTTTATTCTTTTATGAAACGTTCTTTAGCTGATAGAACAAAATCCTACCGAAATTAAAATAGAAAATTAATAACATATTTCAAAGTTTTATTCAATATAAAAATATTTTATTAATACTTCAATTAATTAAAAACTATTATAATATTATATAATTATATTTTTTTTCAAGGTGTTCGAAATCAAATGGAACGCTCCGCGGCGCCAAATTCAAAAACTGCTATTCCATAATGCCAATTCAAATTTCAGTATTACTGGTAACTTAACTGAAACTTTAAATTTAACTGTTGTTAATTTTGTGACTTATTTTTACGTTTTTCTGTGTTTTTCGAAGAGGAAACACCCCGCCTCGTGTACATAGCAATATTTCGTCTATTTTAAGAAGCTTTGCCGTAAGAGTAAAAATAAAACGCGGGGGACTTGGGTGAAATTTATTGTATAAAATTCAAAATAACCCAAAGCGTAAGAAAATGTATATTTAATAGTATTCTAAATACACAATACATCATAATATAATAATAAATAACCATAAATATTCAATTATTTATTAGCGTTTGGGAGAATTTCGCTTTGCTGGAGTCTTTTTCTCTGATTTTAAAACTTTTTCAGTTTTCATAGTTTGTTTTTCCAGTAGAAATTGCCTTCTTGTTGAGATTCCCTTCCACCAGGCTTGTAATTTAATGACGGTTCTCATGAACCGAGCCGCTTCTTCTTGAGCCGTTTGAACCGCGCGCTGATTTTCGCGTTCCTCGTCCACGACAGATTTGCGAAGCGAATGCTATGGAATATAAAATAAATTATTAAATTATATATAGAAATAATGTTTTTCGGTTCCGGTTTAGACTTCCGGTTCACTTCCGGTTCAGTACGGTTCACGGTTCGGTACATAAACGGCTTTCAGATTTGTGCGAACTTCATAGGAACCTCAAACCGGTTCAAAAATGGTTCGCATCTTTGAGTTACGGTTAGGGTTCAGACTTCAGACTTCCGGTTCAGTTCCGGTTCAGTACGGTTCAAGCTCCGGTACAAAAATGGTTTTCAGACTTGTGAGAACATTATAGGAACCTCGAACCGGTTCAAAAACGGTACACAGTTTTGAGTTACGGTTACGGTTCAGCCTTCCGGTTCAGGACGGTTCAAGGTTCGGTACAAAAACGGCTTTCAGACTTGTGAGAACTTTATAGGAACCTCAAACCGGTTCAAAAACGGTTCACAGCTCTGAGTTACAGTTACGGTTCAGCTTTCCGGTTCAACTGAAGACGAGCCGGTTCAAAAAACGGTTCGCAAACCGGACTTACCTTATGAAAAAGTTCTTCATGTTTCTGTTCCACTTCCAGAAGTTGATTTTCTGATTGGGAAATTTTATTGAAAAAATCTTCTTTTTCACATTTGAATTGAATACGAAGTTCTGCTAAACTCTGCTGAATATTCTTGCAATAAAAATTCATAAACCAAATTAGCAAATTAATTATAATTTAATTAATATTTAATTAATTACCTCGATGTCTTGACACAGAACTGCTTCATTCTTACTGAACTTTTCTTTTTGTCCAGAAATTCTATTTTCTAACTTTTCAGCTTTTTCTTCCCAAAAACTTACTTCTTCATTTAATTGTAATTTTAATTCGTTAATTAAATTTTCTTCGTAAGTTTTGCAACGCTGGAGAATCAACTTCGATTTATGAATCTCCCATTCAAACTGGTCCTGTAATTATAATAAAATAAATAATAAAATAAAATAAAATAAAATAAAATAAAATAAAATAAAATAAAATAATATTTAATGGCATTTACCTTTAAATGACATATTAGATGATTTAGTGAATTGATTTCTTCATTGAATTTTAAGTTATTTTGCTTGAATTCAGTTTCTGATTGAAGGTTCTTCTCCAGGATTTGTTCCAGTTGAGTCTGAGCTTCTTCCTGTTGCTGGAGAACCTTGAGAAAATGTTCCAGATGTTCCAGGATTCGCAAATCCTCTTTTCCAGATTTCAAATCCACGTTCAAGTCAACGAAAACTTGTTCCAGCCATTTACTGTGATTATGGTAAAAGCTTTAATTGAAGTTCCAGGTACTTCATCAAAAATACTGTGTTTCCACTTCTAAATTTTCCCTTTTTTCCCCTTCCCCCTCCCCCCTCCGTGCCAGAATATACAGGGTCAAGATTTCCCCTCTACCCTGCTTCTCATCTTCTTCCCTTTTCAGACCCCATTCCTCCCCATTATTTCAGGGAATTTCCCTGCAAAATTGGAAACATACTGATCAATTAGGTAATTTTTTTGCGTACCTCCATTGGGAGCAATAGACCTTGTCCTCAATAGTTAAATGCTTTTTGTGAATCAAATTAAACAGTTTGAGACTTTCAATTGCTTTTTCTACATAATTTGCGATGAGATAGATTTCTTTAGAAATATTCGGTGTGGCCATGGTTTACTGCTTACCCAGGAACGTGTTGTTTGATCGATACCAGTGCTTCCACTTTGCAGGGAAATTCCCTCAGATAAGGAAAATGGGGAAGAGGGAAAAGGGAAAATGGAGGATAAAGTGAATCTACGAATGTAGCTTTACTCTGTAGCACGGGGGGGGGAGGGGAAGGGAAATTGATATTTGAAGCCGAGGGGAAAAAAGGGAAAAAAGTGGAAGCATTGATCGATACAGTGCTTTCACTTTGCAGGGAAATTCCCTCAGATAAGGAAAATGGGGAAGAGGGAAAAGGCAATATGGAGGGAAAAGTGAATTTACGAGTGTAGCTTTACTCCGAAGCACGGAGGGGGAAAAAGGGAAATTGATATTTTCAAGTGGAGGGGGAAAAAGTAAAAAGAAGTGGAAGCACTTGATCGATAAATGCTTCAGTGTTTCCACTTTTGCAGGGAAATTCCCTGAAAAAGGAGGGAAATGGGGTCTGAAAAGGGAAGAAGATGAGAAGCAGGGTAAAGGGGAAATCTTGACCCTGGATATTCTGGCACGGAGGGACGGGGAAAGGGAAAGATAAGGGAATAGGGGAAAAAGGGAAAATTGAAAAGTGGAAACACGGTGATACATTTTCCATTTAATAATTTCCATTTAATAATAGGTATTTTATGCAGTGTTTCCACTTTCAATGTTCCCTGCATAATGAAAACTGATTTCACGGTATAAGTATATAAATTAGTTATTAGTAAATAATATAACATAAAATTATAGTGAAAACTTAAATCTGTTTATATAACAAAAAAAGCTGTGATAAATTATTCATTGAACAATTTATAGATATTTCTCATTATGAATTAATTCATTTAAATTAACAAATTAGAAGTAATATAATCGTATAAATAGTTATAAAACCTCTCACTAGATGGCGTTGTCATTGTATCGAATTGCAACAGGGAAATCCCTGGATAAAGGGAAAAAGGGATCTCAAAAGGGAAAAATAAGGGAAAAGGGAAATTTGCAAGTCCCAGCTTTATATCTCAGGACGAAAGGGAGAAAAGGGAAAACAGAGCTCCCTCCTTCCCTTAAACAGTACAGGGAAAAAGGGAAAACTGTAAGTAAGAAACTTCGGCTGGGCTGGAGCGCAACAAGTCTTTACCTTTCCTGTAATTTCAAGTAGGTTACAAAAATAAACTCAAAAACAGGTTTTGTAAGTTACTTTTGGTTAAAGTCTTCTCCTGATTCTTATTTATAATTACTGTATAATTAAATCAACTATAATTAGTAATTTTGAAATAGGACAACAAACTTATGACTCAAGTTCGGTATTGCGTCATTGTTTCTCATAAATAAACTTATCTTGTATTTCAGGTCTTAAATTTTTAGTCTTTAAGCTGAGCATTTCCCAGGGGCGCGTCTAGCAACTCGTCCCATTTCACTGCAGATTCCATTGATTCGTTTTTCGTTTTCACGACTCTTTCGTAAAGGTGAGTTGCACACTTTGCTCGTTCCAGATTTAGAACCCATAGAAGTTGTGTGTTGTTTAGTTTTTGTTACGGCAGTTGCCCAGTTGCAGGATTACTTTTACAGAAGCCGTAAAAGCATAACTGTTAACAAGTAACGTTAAAGCAAAGATAAGATTACACTTAAACGTGTATATATAATTGCGTTATTTCATTATTTAGAGAAGAATGAGCAAACCCGGACCTCCGCCCTCAGCTCCTCCGAGCTATTCAGAAGCCATAGGAGGAGTTCCACCTTCGAGTCCTTTTACTCGTAAACAAAATTTTTGATAAATTATTCAAATAATCTCGGATATTCGTTGTAATTACTGTTTGCAAATACGCAGCCGCCCCAATGATGACGACTATTGTAACGACTGTAGTACCTGTTGGACCCGAGCGAACCCACATGGTTTGCCCGCACTGCCACGCGGAAATCGATACGACTGTTAGCAAGAGGCCCAGTCTTCTAGCTTGGGCTTCGGGTGGGATTCTGTTTCTCGTCGGGTAAGTTTCACGTTGTTTTTTCACAAACAGTAGGACATTAAAATTTTCGAAATTTATGTTTTTAGATGCTGGCTGGGGTGCTGTCTCATCCCATGCTGCATTCCAGAGTGCATGGATTCTCACCACACGTGCCCGAACTGCAAAGCTTACCTGGGACGCCATCGTGGACACTAAGGAAATGAAAACGAAAAATTTTTGACACTGAATTGGGAAATGCAGATATTAAGCTGGTTGTTATTTCCCCACAAGTAGAATATCAGCAAAAACGTGCCGTTATTTTTCCTTCTCGCACTATATCTCGCCTAAATTTGTAATCTTCTGCTTTTAATTCTCAAAACTTTCTGCTTCAAGTTATCTGCAATGTTTATTTTTGGACTTGATTATTTTTTCATACACAACAGGGTCTGCGGGAAAATTATTCTAATCAAAAGTTATTATCAACGTGGATTGAGAAAATATATCCATAAAACGATTCATCGCGTTGACTCTCGAGTAAATTTGAATTACTAAAAATATTGTTTGCATATATTTACTGTATTTTTAAAATATTCGTGAGTTATGGTGAATTAAGTAAATCACATGGCCGTCATAAAGCTTTTGGGTATTTATACCAAATCTGCAGTTCTCGGTAGTTTCCTGGTACTTTCTAGTAGCGAAATCCAAGAAAGTATTAGAAACAATTCAACATAAAAGTAACATATCGAATGAGTGGAATCAAGTACAATAAGTACGCTTTATTTCAAATATACGGAAGAAAACTTCTCGGGACGTCCGTTACTGTTATAGAAATTTGAATTGGACGCGCTTGTTTTTCATCGGTCAGCGGGCTCGTCCCTTTTTCGTTCACATTTCTAGATAACTTTTGTACTGAAAAAATTCAGCAAAACTTTATTAATAGTAGAGAAATAATATAAAATATCTAAATAGTGGATTTGAGTACATTAAATATATACTGAATTTTAAATTTACAATGAAAAAACTTGTAGGAGTTTTCAAAATTTGAATTTGGCGCGCTTGCTTCCTATTGGTCGGCCTGCTAGTCGCCATTTTGATAAAATGGCTGCCTCTTTGAGCGACAGCAACATTTGTCGGCTATGTGCGAATGAAATTTCTGAGGGCATATTGCTCTTTGATGAAGATGAAAATACCTGCAAAATTATCAACCGTTATTTACCCATCAAGGTAATTAACTTTCGTAAGTAGTAAAATTTGAGACTTTGTATTGAACCTTGCTGTAGAAGAAGGGTCAAGTTCAAAACCCGCCACAAATCAAAATCTCTAACAAATTTTCCACTTATTGTTAACCAGTCACTGAAAGAACTGCAAACATGCAAAATGCCTACATAATGAAGTGGATAAATAAAATAGTTGAATTTTGCTTAACAGCCGAAGAGGAAGTATTAGACGACAATCGGAAAGTATTTTCTTTTAGGTAAAAACGGTTTCTCTGTCAAACTTATGAAATACAGGCAATTCATCTGTAAGATTCTGTTTGTTTGAAATGTTTACTAATTTTGCATTCTGTTCGTTTAGATAGAAAACGATGGCAAGTTCCCGCAGCTGATATGCACCAACTGCAATTTAAGCGTACAGCTCGTTATTCAGTTCTTCGACAGCATCGTATCGGGACAGAAGCTTCTGCGGATATTGTACCAGGAGCAGGTAATTATTTTAATTAATTTCCCAAACAATAAAAAAATTCAATTGATTGCAATTGCCTACTAGATTGAAAGGGCCAAAGAAGCTGAGGCACTAGAAGGTGAAAATGCAGGTAACAGAATAAGGCGCCGTGGCTTAGTTGGTTAAAGCGCCTGCCTAGTAAGCAGGAGATCATGGGTTCGAATCCCATCGGTGCCTATTTTCTTCCCGTCTTTTTTTCTCACTTTTATAATTTTTATATTTATTATTTATTTTATTTAATCATATTCATTATATTTTATATAATTTTGAATTACAGAATTAAAAGATTTATTTCCACCGGATCATCCGATGACTTCAGCCGTTGAGGATCGGGTAGCTCCTAGACGTAAAAGAGGAAGACCTAGGAAAGTTCAGCCTCCACCAAATACCGAAGAAGAAAAGACCCCACAAGATGAACCGGCTGAACCGGACGGTTCAAAAGAAGCAGAAGAGGAAACCGTCGATCCGGAAATTGCCCTGGAACTCATGTTCAAAGAAGCGGAAGAAAAACGTCAAAATCCAGCAGAAAATAGTCGCTCTAGACGCAGAAGAAAACTCCCACCTCGGTAATATTTCATTATATCTCTTAATTATAATATTTCGTTAAGTGTAATTAAATTTATTGTAAAATAGGTTTGAAGGAGTGGTTCAAGGTAAAGAATTAGACGCCATTCTCAAGAAGGAGGGGGTCATTGACCCTGCGGAAGAGGAGGCGGCGGAAGTGGAAAATCCGGAAGCAGAAATAAAAGATGCGGAAGAGGTTGGTAATGACATTAGTGAAGATGAGGAGGACGTTGAATTTGATGAAGAGGACGAGGAAATGACCGGAGGTGTAAGTGGACCGACCGGGAGTGGCCGCCGGAAGCGGAGCGGAAGACCCAAGAAGCGAAAGTTTGTCTGCGAGTTTTGCGGAAAGAGTTTTCTGCATAACGGACATTACATTCATCACAGAAAATCGCATATAAATTCGCAATACATTTGTCTCAGTTGTCAGGATACGTTCCCCAGTAAAGAGGAGTTGGCGAATCACCAGGAAAGTGAGCAGCACAGTGGTATTGGTATCATGGAACTTAATCCTATTCCAGGTATATTGGTATTATTATAATATTATTATTCTAGAGAGTATTACATAATTGATAAATTATAAACCATTATTATTATCTGTTGAATTATTTTATAATTTTAATTGTTGTATTATTAATTTATATCATTATTATTACTGAAAAATTAAATTCGTATTATTTGGTATTATTTATTAATTTTTGTTTAAAAAAAGTTGTAAATTTTTGATATTACTTTTAATTATAAGTAAAAATATTGTCAAATTATTATTGTTGTATATCAAATTATTAAAATAATATTTTCGATTTATTTTACAGAAACAGAAAATGAAGGCGAAGACAGTGAAGTCCCTGTAGAACCTGCTGCAGACTTTAAGTGCCAGTCATGTGATGCCTTACACCCGAACCAAGCTGCTCTAACAGCACACATAACCAAATCGCACACAGCAGAACACGCTTCCAACAAAATCTGCGACCTCTGCGGCAAAATTTTCTCACACCCCAGCTCGGTTTTCTATCACAAAGAAGTGGCCCATTCCAGGGGTCGACCCTTTGCTTGCGAGATCTGCAATAAAGCTTTTAAACACAAGCAGCTACTGCAGAGGCATATGTTAGTTCATTCAGATGCCAGGCCGTTCATTTGCCACGTCTGTGGTGCTACCTTCAAGACTAGGGCCAACTTGTTCAATCACAACGCAGTACATTCAGGGGTGAAGAAATTTGAATGCAATTTGTGCGATGCAAAGTTTTCGCACAAGACTAGTCTTGTACTCCACATGCGTTGGCATACGGGCGAAAAACCCTTTGCGTGCCAAGTGTGCGGGAAAGGTTTTTCGCAAGCGGGAAATCTGCAGGAACATATGAGGATCCACACTG
This sequence comes from Eulimnadia texana, assembly GCA_002872375.1. Taxonomy (NCBI): domain Eukaryota; kingdom Metazoa; phylum Arthropoda; class Branchiopoda; order Diplostraca; family Limnadiidae; genus Eulimnadia; species Eulimnadia texana. The sequence goes on along the minus strand of NKDA01000002.1, from coordinate 7,011,322 downwards.
GGGAAAAACCCTTCAGTTGCCAGTACTGCTCGAAGAGGTTCACTACATCGTCGCAGCATAAACTGCATCTGAAAGTGAGAAAAAGATCTTCTGGTTTATTATTATTATTTAATTTCTTTCTAATTATGATTATTATAATGATTACTATTGTTGATTCACTTGCTTACTACTACTACTTCTACTATACGTGCTGCTACTACCGCTACTGGTGCTACTCCTACTACTATTACTACTACTGCTACTGGTACTGTTACTATTACTACTGCTACTACTACTGCCACTGCTAGTACCATTACTACTGCTACTGTTACTACTACTACTATTACTACTACCACAGCTACTTCTACTACTACTGCCACTACTACTGCTGCTACTGCTACTACTAGTACCATTATTATTAGTAGTATTATTATTATCGTTATTTTTCGTGTAGCGCCATACTGGAGAGCGTCCATGGAAGTGCGAGTACTGTGGCAAGGACTTCCTGCACAAGGACACGCTGCAGGGACACCTCCGTCGACACCGAGGGGAAAAGCCTTTCGCTTGCTCCATCTGTCCACGCAGTTTCACCGAACAGTGGGCGCTGAAGAAACACCTTCGCCTGCACACTGGAGAGAAACCTTATCAGTGCCACATTTGCTCAAAAGCCTTCTCTGACCTATCCAATCTGCAGAAACATAAGAAGACCCACCGCAACAGTAATATATATATTTTATATTTTTTTCCGTATTTTTTTTATATATTATACTTATTTTTTAAAAATAGTTTACTATAAAAATTAGTTATACATTAGTATGTATTTTGAAATCTTGTTGATTCATAGGTTGTGATGTTTTATTTATATATGTATTATATTTTATTCTAAATAAACTGTATTTTATTCATGATTCATACAAACTTAGATATTTATCATTATTTAATATATTCCTTTCTTTAGTCATTAACCAGAAGCTACTATTATAAATGTAGTAGGTATGAATTATTAAATATTGTACAGTCATGTTCATTAAACCCGGGTACAGCACGGGAAGGTAAAACGCCACTTTTTTAGTTTTTACGAGGATGTTTACATATTTTTTGAAAGTAAATGCATATTCACTTAAATATAGTTTGTTTTATCAACAATTATATAAATTAATTGTACTATAACTTAATGAATAGCGCAAAACAACTTTGAACTTCACCCGTGCTGTACCTGTTTTTACTGAACATGACTGTACATACAACTTCAGTATATACTTACTAATTTACCTGCAAATATTAATAGCAATTACTATAACTGTATTGTTATAAATTATTACGAAGTGGGTGTACAGATTTAATCCATTTATTCATTGTCATTAATTATTGTATGTATTATTGATATATTTCAGTATCATAAAAGTTATTAATATTCACTTATTTAGCGCACGGCGTCGAAAGCTTTTCCCGGGACTCGGAAGACGTTGACGCCATCGCGGCGCTGACCGTCGACGGTCAGCAAATCATCTACGTTACCAATCCGGACGGCAGCCAATCAGAACTCCTCCTCACAACGGTTGATTCCGACCCGACCAATCAGGAGCTGGATACAGACACCATTCACCTGGTGGCCAATCAGGAATCAGAGGGCGGAGCCATACGTCTGGTAGCCAATCCGGAGTTCGACCAGGAGCTGGAAGGCGGAGCCCTTCATCTGGTAGCCAATCAGGAACTTGATGGGGAGGGGCTTCAGCTGGTAGCCAATCCGGAAGAAGAGCTGACTCTTCCGGCTCTGAATACCGACCACTCGCAAGCGCTGGACGAAAATCAACTCCTGGAGGACGGCCAATCAGACGAGGCCGTTTTCACCATCGCAGCCAATGAGGAAGAGGCTTCTGACTACGGCGAAATCGGACAGGCTGTCGAATTCACCACCCAGGACGGAAGGCGTGTTTGTCTCATCACTCCACCCAATGTCGACCCTCTAGAATTCGCCACTCAGTACCTGAGCAACTTACGATCGTAGTAATTCAAACTCATTTAAATTATTTAAATTAAATACATGAAATAAATTAAGTGAAAATTAAAAACAAGAAATTGGAGTTAAAAGATAAGTGTATAAGAGACAGAGAGCGAGATTTTTCCTTTTTTCAGTGAGAATTTTTCAATAATACCATTGTCTGCGTGTGTTTCAACGGGTAAAAAACACAAATATTCTGTGTGGAGAGAGTCTAAATGGTAGGCAGTAACAAGCCAATGGACGAATATCAGATAAAAACGAGTGAGAAAAACTCATGCACTTTTGACACAACAGAGGGGGAAAACAGTACGAAAACATAACTGGAGATTCACTACGTAACCTCTACCCATTTACTTTACTACCGAATTATTTTTATTTTCTTTTTCTTCTCCAATCTGGTTTGAGGATTTCTGATACAAAAATCAGCTGTTATTGTCTGATAAATCCTCCCTCGTTAAAACTAATATTGATTCTATATAGAAAAAACCGTTTTTCGAGATTTTTTTTTGTTTCGTTTTAATCCATCATCAGTTCGAAGTGAACCGAACCCAGACGACGCTGCCTGTCGTGGATAATGTTCTTGGCCCAGACTTTGCATTCGATGTTGATCAGAACTCCAGCTGTCAATTCACAAAAAAAAAAATTATAAATATTTAACTGAAATTTGGTATTTGTAAATGAAACTACTTTCGGGCTTTTCGAACTGGATGGCGATGATGGGGCTGAGATAACCGCCAGTGTTCCTGTAAGGGAAATAGTAAGCGGGGAAACCTCGGTAAGGGGTGTAGGTGATGTTTCCCAAACGTTCTACGTCCTGAGCGTTTTCCCCCTCGCAGGATACCCAGATCATGTTCAACTGTAAAAGGGGGAAAAATCAGTTAATTTTTTAATTTTGTATTTTAAAAATATGATTATTAAGCCAGATCATATTCAAACTATGGAGGGAAAGATATTTATTAACTATCAGTAGTTAATTAGTTAAGACAGTTGATTATATATTAATAATAGTTAACTAGAAGAGATGTTACTAACTATAACAAGTTAATTTAAGTAGTTAATTCAGTTAAATTAAATGATTTAATTTACCTGGTTCATAGTAATTAATCTCAGTTACCGTGAAAAATAATTGTAATTTTAATATTATGATAATTAAGGAACTATTATAATTTAAATTGTATACTGGAAACATTGTTATTAATTACATCTGATTTATGTAATTAAATTTGAATTAATTCAAGTATGTGATTTACCTGGTTGGGGTTCTGGGCTTTGAGTTCGTGAATGTACTCTTTGAGATCCTTGGGCATGTTGGCGGGCAGGCTCTCGGTATCGTTGTACACTTCAGGGACCCATCCGAAGATCTATCGTTTCAAAAAGGTAAAAATTTAGTAGTACTAATAATTACAACACTTAAAAATATAACAACTATACTACTACTATTAGTAAAAACACTACTACTACTATTGCTGACAACCTTACTCCTACTACTGCTGACAAGATTATAATAATAATACTAGTACTGTTGCTACTATTGCTGCTGCTGCCATTACTACTACTACTGCTACTACTACTACTACTACTGGCAACCTTACTGCTACTACTGCTGCTGCCACTACTACTACTACTAAACCTACTACTAGTAATAATAATAATGACCTTGTTGAGCTTGAGGATAACGCAGGGACGACCACGTTCATAGCCGAAGAGTTCCTCCTTGGTGCAGGCATTGCCCAGCAGCTTGATATCGAAGCTGCAGACTTTGTTCGGCTCGGGGGCCTTGTCGAAACTGCAGCTGGTGAAATGCTCACCGTCTCCGGCTACGTTGTCATAAGCTGTAATAATAATAATAATGATAATAATAATAATAATAATAAAAATAATACTTTAACAATGATGCATAATACTTACAATAAAGTAATAATAACATAATAAAATATAATAATGATAATACATTAACTTACGGGAAAGGAATTTTTCCAGACTTTTGTACCAAGGGTTCCAGTCTCCGTTGGCTCCGTGTCTGAAGCTGATCAAGGTACTCTCGATATTCGTTTCGGGCATCGGACGGAAACCCAGACCTAATTTGCAATAATAATAATAATAATATATTATAATAGTTAGTATCTTGTGCAGTGTTTCCACTTTCAATCTCCCCTTTCCCCGTCTTCCCTTATTTTCCCCTCCCTACTAGAACACGAGGCTTACAGATTCCCCTTCCCTTTTCAGACCCATTTCCCCCCTCTTTCAAGGAATTTCCCTGCGATATGAAAACCGATTTTATGGTATATACTATATTATATTAGTAAATCTGATAAAATCCAGTTAACTAAATTAATTTTTTAAGAATTACTCGTTACTATTTACCTAATAATTATTCAATTAGATCTAATCAATATTATTCTTTTTCCATTTTTTTAAACTTATTTTTATCATTTTCATTATTTATTATATTTGATTTCTTTAATAATTACTAACCGGGGTTGGTTCCGATAAGTCCGTTGGAGTTCTGCCATTTGGGCTGGTGGTGATCGAGCGTCTGGAAGAAGACGACCAGCATGGCGGCAAAGAAACCGGCCAGAAACGCGTACAAAATTATGTAGAAAATCAAAATCTTGGCTGAAAAATGAAAGAAAAAACAAACAAAATTATTAATATTAAATACTTTTTCCCTTCTATTTCCCTTTTTTCCCTCCTCCGCGCTTAAAGTGTACGGTTCTCTTCTTTATTTACTTTCCCCTTTTTTCCCCTCCGCGCTTAAAGTATAAGGCTCTCCTCTTCCCTTACTTTCCCCTTTTCCCTTCGTGCTAGAATATAAGACCATACTTGCTAATTTCCCTTTTTAAGGGAATTTCCCTGCAAAATTGAAGCACTTGTCCAGAAATAAAATAAATTTGAATAAAAACGTAAGGCGCAAACTCCATCTTTTGCTGGATGTATGGATTTTGTCTTATGACGTCAAAGACCGGTCTAGAAGGTAAATGTCACAGAGGGAGGCTACGAAAGGCCGGACAAAGCGGAGGGCCTGATGAAAGGATGGAAGAGAGAGAAAAGCTGACAGAGCGGGAGTCAGGTGAGGGAGTCTGCGAAAGGCCGCACAAAGCGGATGGTCTGATGAAAGGATGGGAGAAAGAGAAAAGCTGATAGGGCGGGGTCTACGAAAGGCCGGACAAAGCGGAGGCTATGATGAAAGGATGGAAGAGAGAGAAAAGCTGATAGGGCGGGGTCTACGAAAGGCGGCACAAAGCGGAGGGTCTGATGAAAGGATGGAAGTGAGAGAAAAGCTGATAGGGCGGGGTCTACGAAAGGCCGGACAAAGCGGATGGCCTGATAAAAGGATGGAAGAGAGAGAAAAGCTGATAGGGCGGGGTCTACGAAAGGCCGCACAAAGCGGATGGCCTGATAAAAGGATGGAAGAGAGAGAAAAGCTAATAGGGCGGGTCTACGAAAGGCGGCACAATGCGGAGGGTCTGATGAAAGGATGGAAGAAAGAGAGGGGATTGATGAAAGGATGGAAGAGAGAGAGGGGCGTGATAAGAGCGAAGGGAAAAGCTGAGAGAGCGGGATGTTATTGATTTTCTGCAACATGCAACCTAAAGCCCCAGGTTCTATTGTTTCACAAAATAATTTGCAAACCAGACACAATTTAACGTATTCAGATTTAATTGTGATAAATCTAGTTTCTAAAGTTTCTGGTTTAAACTGGAAAAGAGCGGAAAAATCAAAATTGGCCTCGGGATTTAAAAATAGAAAGTGTCCCTTCACGGCCATGTGACATAATCCGTACGAATATACACACACAAATCTCAAATTCAAAAATTAATTATGATTATATATATAAGATGGTTTTAATATTAATAAATAATTTTTTTTTACCCCAACTGCTTCCCGAGCGACCTAGGACTTCTTTGGTTTCCTTGTTCCAGAGGAAAAGTTTGAAAGCTTCAGCTTTAGACATTTTTGGCGGAGCCGTGGCGAAAAATTGCGCTTCGGATTTCTCCATTGTAGTTAAAGATAGGAAAAAGTGGAGAAAAAGTAGAGAAAATATGGAGGACTTTTCGTACGGGGACGAGCCGTACAAGAGTCTGACTGCGTTACTGGGCGCTTGAAGCTACAAGAACCAGTGCGACCTCGGCCCGATTCGTATCAAGGCCCCAGGCAAAATGGCCGACTACTACCCCCTGTCCCGATTACATTGTACTATCGATTATTAAGAATATTCACTAAAATAAAATATTCAAATTCTTATTTTTGTTCGCGTTTTAGTGAATTATATATTATTTGATGAATATTTATGTTGATAGAATATAGAAATTTTGAATAGGATGGTATCGATTACTTATGTATATCGATTACTTATGTACATCGATTATTAAGAATATTATGAAAATAAAATATTGAAATTCTTGTTTTTGTTCACGTTTTAGTGAATTATATATTATTTAGTGAAAATTTATGTTGACAGAATATAGAAATTTCGAATAGGACGGTATCGATTACTTATGTATATCGATTATTAAGAATATTCACGAAAATAAAATACTAAAATTCTTATTTTTGTTCACGTTTTAGTGAATTATATATTATTTGATGAATATTTCTGTTGATAGAATATAGAAATTTTGAATAGGACGGTATCGATACTTATGTAATCGATTACTTATATATCGATTATTAAGAATATTATGAAAATAAAATACTGAAATTCTTGTTTTTGTTCACGTTTTAGTGAATTATATATTATTTAGTGAATATTTCTGTTGACAGAATATAGAAATTTTGAATAGGACGGTATCGATTACTTATGTATATCGATTATTAAGAATATTATGAAAATAAAATATTGAAATTCTTATTTATGTTCGCCTTTTAGTGAATTATATATTATTTAGTGAATATTTATGTTGACAGAATATAGAAATTCTGAATAGAACAGTATCGATTACTTATGTATTATCGATTATTAAGAATATTCACGGAAATAAAATATTCAAATTCTTATTTTTGTTCGCGTTTTAGTGAATTATATATTATTTAGTGAATATTTCTGTTGACAGAATATAGAAATTTTGAATAGGACGGTATCGATTACTTATGTATATCGATTATTAAGAATTATTCACGAAAATAAAATATTCAAATTCTTATTTTTGTTCGCGTTTTAGTAAATTATATATTATTTAATGAATATTTCTGTTAATAGAAAATAGAAATTTTGAATGAGACGGTATCGATACTTCTGTATATCGATATTTCTTGCCTATATGTATGAACATATGTGGAATATGTGGATGTAAAAGATGTAATATATGCGATTCATTATATCTATTATATCGGTTATTTGCATATATATCGATACTTTTGAGCTTTGTATACGGTTACTTGATAACTGAAATTCAATTACTGGTTCTGTTTTATCGATATTATAAGAAATATTCAAATATAAATCATATAATTCTAATGTATAAATTAAAGTAATTGTTGTTCCTGAATTCAGTTACTTAGATCAATTATTGCAAATAAATAAAATTATAATAATACAGTAGAAATTATTATTATATAATATTCAAATATAATTGGAATGGTATTTAAATATTTTGCAACTAATTATGCATTTATATTGAAATAAAATTATTGATCTTAAGCCATCTACTGTCAGGTATTGCAACTAATCTGTTTTCAAGAAGAACATTGCAGGGAAATTCCCTTCAAAAGGGAAAAGTAAGAGGAGAGGGGAAAATAGAGGGAAAAAGTCAAATTAACGAGCAAGGGGGAGAAAGAAGGGAAAATAAAGGAAGAGGGAAAAATCGGTAACGAGGAAGCTTACGGAGGGTGGAGGGAAAGAGGGAAATTTAAAGGGGAAAAACAGAAAAGCAGTGCCCTCTCCAAGGGAGAAAGGAAAACTGAAAGGGGAAGGAATATTGTTTTGAATTTTCTTTTCAGTTATTCATACTAAAAAAGCGCGCTCTTTCTGAGAAAAACAGGCAATCAAGCTTATTAACTATAAAATTCATTAAAAATTCAAAGGAAAAATCTGAAGGTTACTTGCAGTAATGTTATCAGCAGCCAAAACTGCCCTTCTCGACAGCTTCTCCCGAGTCTCTTCGTTTTTCGCCGGAAACAAACGCAGAAGACAAGAAAGCGAATTGGATTTAACGTAAACATGCAAACGAATTTTTACGGACATAATTTTGTTTAACAATTGAATTTTAACTTTCAGAAAAGATTCAAACACAGCCAAGAAGCCTCGAACGACCAACATCCCGAAACCAAAAATGGAAAAGACCGAACCTACTAAAAACGCTAACAGAAAAACGCAGAACGCAAACGGCAGTGTCGAAGTACGCATATAACAATAGTAATTAAATCCAGATTACATTATTTTTTCTATTTATTCTTTATTTAGGATAAACCAAGCAGTCTCGAAAGTAAAAGAAGACCCTCCGTCATCACCAAACAGCCAGTTAGCGTTTCTGCCACTGTTTTACCCAAAAATGGAAACGAACCAACAAAGAGTAATAGAGAGTTATAATAATAGGAATGAATAATAATAATATGTAAATAATATTCAGCCGTTACTAGACAGCGTAGTTTGTACATAAATAATTGAATTAACAATTTTTTTCTATTTTTTTTAAACAGGAACTGAGAAACGACCCAGTCTGCGTCTGCCCTGCTTATCCGTATGGCAAACGAGACTGCGTGGACCGAGTTATTGCCTGAGTTACTACAACGACTACGCTAACCAAACTCCAACATGGCAAACCAAGTTTGAAGAAAACGATAAATTTACTGGCAATTCAAACACTCGTGTTCGACAAACGAGGTGATTGTTAATTTGATTGTTATTTGACTAACGTCCTTGTTGAAAATAATTTTATTTGAGAATTTAGTACTTTCCTATAAATTTACATGCATAAAACAGATTTACAATTTATTGTTTATTCCAGTGTTTCGAGCAAACGCAGGGAATCGTCGAGCGCTCGAGAGTCTCGTCTTCGTGTCTCGAGTAGCGGAACACCAAAATCTACACGCGATTCTGCAATTAACATCGTGATTATTATTCCTATTAATTTGATATAATCATATTAATTTTATTTAGTGTGTTTAATCTATTGAATTTCTAACGTGCAATAAAAGTATATATAATTATAAATTTTATTCGTTACAGTGTGAACGGGAAAAGGAGAGAAACGCTTACACTCGGCTTCTCGAAGAGTCGGCCTGCAAACCCATTCCCCGAAACAGTAAGAAATTAATTCAAATTAATAATATGTATATATTTATAAACACGATACATTCTATAATTTCATTTAATACAGAATTTAATTTAAAAATTCTCATAAAATAACATAAAATGAAATAAATAAATACAAAATATTTCACGTATAATTGCTAAATATTTATTCAGGATTATTTGATTATAATAATATATATTAATAAATATGACAAATTTTATGATTTCCTATAATACAAGATTTAATACAAAAATTTCGTAAAATAACGTGAAGTAAAATATAAAATATATAAACGTATGATTTCACACAATTAAAATAAGAATTAATCATAATGTAATTTGTGAAATATATTTATTATATTATTTTATACATATTTTTATGCTTCATTTAATTATCTATTAATTACTCAAATTTCACAGGATCCATCTCGGTTGTCAATGTCCAAGATGCTACTTTTAATAAACCACTGCCTGAAGTTAAACCTTCTCAACAGCGTGAGGAGCTGCCAGTTACCCCCAAAGCAACTTTACATTCAAAACCCGAGAGTCCAGCCGCGGATTTATTCCAGAATAGCAGTCTGGGGTTAAGCCTAGCAGCCGCGTCTCCTCAGTTTAACCCGGAATACGTGGCAAGTGTCCGTAATAGGTTTAACACAGAAAGACGAGACTTGAAGAAAAAGATCGAGGAAGAAAAACGACAGGCAGAACAAGCGAAAACTAAACGGGAAGAACTAGAAAAAACTTTAGTCGATAGCATTTCTAAGCAATTATCCCTGATCGAAGTTATTCCTGAAGTAAAACTACCCCCGATAACTGACGAAATGGAGTTAGTCATAGCTCGGGTCCTGCGACAAGTTCCCGCTACTAGCATAGTTTGCCGGGCGTTCGAAAACGAGATAACAGTCAACGACTTGAAAAGTCTTACAGGACTCAACTGGTTAAACGATCAGATAATCAATACGTATTTCTCGATGATAGCTGAACGTAGCAAAAGCGATACCACTTCCTACCCCAAGTGCTACGCCTTTAATACTTTTTTCTACCCCAAACTGCAGAGCTCGGGTCATTCGTCGCTAAAGAGGTGGACTAGAAAAGTTGATATTTTCAGTTACGATTTTCTGCTCGTCCCCGTTCATTTAGGGATGCACTGGTGCGCTGCGGTTATCTCAGTTAAGGAAAAATGGATTAATTATTATGATAGTTTGGGTGGTAAGAATCAGAAATGTCTCGAGGCTCTGCTGCAGTATCTTGTTGACGAGAGCCTCGACAAGAAAAAAGCAGCGCTGGATAAAGACCAGTGGAAAACGGCGTGTGTTTCTGGTATCCCGAAACAGAACAACGGTAGCGATTGCGGGGTGTTTGCGTGCAAATTTGCCGAGTACGTCTCGCGTAACGCTAAATTCACCTTCTCGCAAAAGGACATGCCGTACTTTAGACGGAGAATGATCTACGAAATTGTCTCGCAAAAACTCGTACACCCTTGAATTGAGTTTAAAAAGTGTATTATACAATCAATATTTCTCGAGTGAAAATTTTGTACTGGAAAATTGTTGTTGTGTGTCATGACTTGAATATATACAAATTTAACAAGTGTATTTACACTGGAAATTGTTTGATTTACTACATTTGATGATTAATAAGAATTAAATAACAAAGGTTTGACCTATTTACCCTAAATCTAGACCAGAACTTCCACTTCCCCGTTTGCAACCCCAAATCAATAAGCCGTTTATCATCTTACGGACAATTACCCTTGGTAAGTACGCTTGTAAGCTTTCCGCACGAATAACACCCTCGTAAGTTCAGATAGTGAATGAAATAGTTAAAAATTTGAAAAATAAATTACATCCAACTCAATTGAAGATTTACCCGGTTTAAAAAAACTGGCGGGAATTTGTGTTTTGTTTGCGAAATCCGAAAATAGTTGCAAAAATGACCGCTAGGTAGCGTTGTAAACCTTATTAATTCTACATTTTTAAAAATATAAAAATGGTTATTCAAATAAAAAATCAGTGCTTAAATAATTCATTAATTAATGTTATGCTATATTTCAAAAGTTCTTATTATTTGTCATATATCTATATATTAAATTCAATTAGTTTTGCTATCGAGGCGCTAGATGGCGTTGTTTATAATCTTCCTTAATTCAGTTTTATTGTATGGGATTTCCAGTTATCTGTACGACTTAGTCCTTGTAGATAAAGTAATTTCATCTGTTAATTGTGTAACAGAAATATTTAGTGCTATCTTTTGTTTCGTTATCTGCTTTTCATATTTGTTAAGTCGTCTGGAGGGAAGGGACTTCTGTTACGACAAGCACATGGCTCATTGCGTCACTACGCGATGAGGCGTTGAGTCGAACGGTCGCACATTGCGTAGCTCTCGGTTGACAACAAAATTAAAAAAAAACAATAAAAAAATCGCTCAAATAAAAAACAAGCAAGGTAAGCCCATCAAATTACAACTAAATTTAACAAAACAAGTGTCCCGAAACAGAAAACAGATCGCGTAGAATCAAATTATGGCGAGTCTTAGTTATGACGGGACAACGGCGTTTATGGCGAACCTTAGGTATGACGGGACAATGGAGTTTGTGGCGAGACTGAGTTACGACGGGACAAGGAGGGGAGGTCTATTATCGATTGCATCAGCAGAAGCGGGCTATTTCTAGGAAAAATAGATCGATATCAGTAACTAGTACAGAGATTTGAATATAATTAGATTCTTTGTTTACTAGCAAAAATCTATTTATAAAAATTTTCAAACGCTGGTTGCTGGGCAGAAAACTTACCACGTGGGAAAAGGGACTCGGGTGAAAAACGCGTGCCAGATTTTGACGTTTTCCTTTGTTTACTTTTCCAAAAATAACTTGCAACTCCGCAACAGTTTAACTGTTTCACTGTTTTATGACGAAATTTGCTGGAAATAGAAACTTTTACTGCGTAATTTGTGCCGAAATTGCGATTTATGATACGCGGGGGCCCCCGAAACGTGAAACGCTTTCAGCCATTCATTGCGCCGTTCCAAACAAAAATGGCGTTTCTAAGTGAAAGCTGATTCAGTAATTAATATTAATTAACATAAAAATTAATCATTTTTTTAAAAAATAATTTTCAAGATTTTTTTCTGTCTTTGTTTTATCAGCAGGCGAGCAAAAGACGAGGTTCACAGATCAAAATACCTTTCCTTATCTGGACTCTTGTTGGAAGAAAAGGTTTGTATGAATCTTGAGATTCTTGATTAAGATTCTTGATTCTCGATCAAGAATCTTTGAATTTTGATGCATCTTATGATTGAACACGATCTGGATTTGATTGAAATTCAAATGAGATCTTTGATCGAGTTACATCGTATTGTCTTATCGTTGCGCAGTTTAATGGAATTATATAATTTAATTGTGATTAAGAATCTTGATTTCTGATTAAGAATCTTGATTTGTGACTAAGAATCTTGATTTTTGATTTTTTGAATCTTGATTTTAAAATGCAAGTTGCGAATTTCGTGATACAGTGACCTCATTCGGTGGTGTTTTAATTTTTAAAGAGGTCAAATGGAAAAGCGCGTGCTAAATTGTACCGGAAAATTGCCAATTTAATCGCAAAAGTTAATATAATATAATAATATATAATAATAATAATAATAATAATAATAATAATATCTGTCTGTGGAACATATATAATAATAATACTAAAATAATTATAATAGTAATGATAGTGGTAGTGTCTCCACTTTGCAGGGAAGTTCCCTGAAATAGGGTAAAATGGAGTCGGAAAGGGGGGAAAATAAGGAAAGAGGGAAAAGGGAAAATTTGGAAGCGCACCTTTGTATTCTAGTACGAAGGAGAGGGGAAAATAACAGACGAGGCAAAAAAAGGGGAAATTGAAAGGGGAAACACTGGCTAATTATAATAACAATGAAAATAATAATGACAGTGTTTTCCCTTTGCGGGGAAATTCCCTGAAAAAGGGAAAATGGGGTCAAAAAGGGGAAAATAAGCGAAGAAGGAAAAAGGGGAAATTGAAAGGGGAAACATTGGCTAATTGTAATAACAGTGATAATAGTAATGACAGTGTTTCCACTTTGCGGGGAAATTCCCTGAAAAAGGGAAAATGGGGTCAAAAAAGGGAAACATAAGGGAAGGGGGAAATCTGGAAGTGCAGCCTTGTGTTCTAGTCTGGAGGGGAAAGAGGGGAAAAGTGAAGAAGGAAAAAGGGGAAATTGAAAGGGGAAACATTGGCTAATTGTAATAACAGTGATAATAGTAATGACAGTGTTTCCACTTTGCGGGGAAATTCCCTGAAAAAGGGAAAATGGGGTCAAAAAGGGAAACATAAGGAAAGAGGGAAATCTGGAAGTGCAGCCTTGTGTTCTAGTCTGGAGGGGAAAACAAGCAAGAAGGAAAAAGGGGAAATTGAAAGGGGAAACACTGGCTAATGGTGATAATATATGGTAATAATAGTAATAGTAATAACGTATAGAATGAATAATGTGAACAAGTGTTATCACTTGTTATCATCGTGTTATCCGATGTTATCTCTCTTAACCTAGATTCCCAGCACCTCAACCCCCTTTCATTCATTGTCTTTCATGTTATCAGCTGTTATCATCGTGTTATCGCTTTTTTTATCAAGTTTGTGTTACAACTTTGAATAGTGCCACCCTCTTTGATTCACTTCTTATAACTGTTATCGTCATGTTATCACCTGTTATCATCAAGTTTCTGATAACATTTTTAATAGTACGACCCTCTTTGATTCACTCATTATAACTGTTATCGTCATGTTATCAGCTGTTATCACCGTGTTATCGTTTTTTTATCAAGTTTGAGTTACAACTTTGAATAGTGCCACCCTGTTTCATTCACTTATTATAACTGTTATCGTCATGTTATCACCTGTTATCATCGATAACATTTTTAATAGTGCGACCCTGTTTGATTCACTCATTATAACTGTTATCGTCATGTTATCAGCTGTTATCACCGTGTTATCGTTTTTTTATCAAGTTTGAGTTACAACTTTGAATAGTGCCACCCTGTTTCATTCACTCATTATAACTGTTATCAGCTGTTATCATCTGTTATCAGTCAACCACGTACTGTACATTGGGCCGGAGTTTCGTCGATAACCGCAAAAATAACTTTCTGACGCAAACTTTCCATCAAGTTTCACAGAAACGTTTCACCATACAAAGGAAACAAAACCAAACGGTCCAACACAATAAAATCAAATAAATCTACTCTATTCCAAGAAGATTATTTGATAACACATGATAATACGGAGATAACAGGCTGATAACAGTGGATAAAAGCGGCCTAGGTGCACGAAGATTATTGCAAGTTTCGGACCCCACCCCCTTTTGGGTGTGTTATCAGCTTGTTATCAACCTGTTATCCACGTGCTATTTATACAGTCTTCGCACACTTTTCCCACGAGTTTCGGACCCCCCCACCCTTGTTTTTATTTTTTTTTGAATTTAATTTTTATTATTAATTTAGTTTTTAATTAATTTTAGTTTTAATTGTAACTAATTATTTGAATCTAATGTTAAAAATTCTTTTAAATATTTAAAACGTAAATTTTTTATCAGTTTCTATTGTATTTATATTTGGTAATCGAATTTTCCTGTAGTTTTTTTTTCAAGAATTATAAACCAGTCTTCTAAGGTAACCCGCCCTTGATATTTATTAAATTTTATTTATAAATAAGTGAAATGTATTAAAATAATTAATTAATAATAATAAACAAATCAGAAATGAAATAAATTAATTTCACGTTATACAAATTAAATGTAAACCATATTATTTTATTACAATTTTATTAAAAGGCGTCCAAATCAAGGTGGTCCGAAACTCCGAGGAAAAGTGTGCGAAGATTATTTGATAACACGGAGATAACAGGTTGATAACAGTGATAACACGGCCTAGGTGTACGAAGATTATTACAAGTTTCGGTTTAAATTATCACGATTTTTTCCGTAATTATTATAATATAATAATTATATATTTATTCTAATATTATTTAGTATGAATTATTATTCTTATTAATTTAATTAACCTTTGTCTAGTAACACTAATTAATATTTACTGATTTTTTTCCAATTTTTGTTGTTCCAGGTTTTATCAATGTGAGCGAACCGTCGTGGGTTTTTCCGGTAAATCACTATCGCAAGTTTGGTTCCTGTCCACACCAACTGGTGGAAGAAAAAAAAAACAACTTTTCAAATTAATTACAATTAAATTAAATTAAAATTAATTGATTAATAAAAATCAAATAAAATGACTCACGGAGCTCCGGCGAAGAAATCGGCACAAAACGCCACGGATGAACCGCAAGTTAAACCGCCGGACGGCGGATGGGGATGGATGGTCGTCTTCGGTTCCTTCATGATTCACATTATCGGTATATTACTTTTTATTTATTATATATAACTTAATTCAATATGATTATTATAATTGTAATAGTAAATGGTAAGGGACTTGTATATTAATTTTTGTATATTAAATTTTATTGATATAATTAATACTGTAATTAATTAGTTTGAAGGTAAAATGTCAACATGATTGTATTATGCTATTTAAATTAAATGTGATTATTTAAAATTGTAATTTTTGAATTATACAGTAAATGGTAAGGGACTTGTATACATTACTTTTTGTATATTAAATTTTATTGATGTAATTAATATTGTAATGAATTACTTTGAAGGTAAAATATCAATATGATTGTATTATGCTATGTAAATTAAATGTGATTATTTAAAATTGTAATTTTAGAATTATACCGTAAATGGTAAGGGACTTGTACATATTACTTTTTGTATATTAAATTTTATTGATGTAATTAATATTGTAATGAATTACTTTGAAGGTAAAATATCAATATGATTGTATTATGCTATGTAAATTAAATGTGATTATTAAAATTGTAATTTTTAAATTACATAGTACACGGTAATGGACTTGTATATATTACTTTTTGTATATGAAGTTGTATGGATATAATTAAAATTGTAATTAATTAGTTTGAAGGTAAAACATCAATTATGATTTTATAATACTATATGTAAATTAAATATGATTATTATTCTAATTAGTGAGGTTGAAAATAAATATTAGGATAGGTGTATATTATTTCAGTAAATTACATTTAAATGATTTAATTATATTAATTAATTGCTACATGATAATTTTATTATTATTAATAATTTTATTTATATTTAATGTTCTTTTCTGTTGAACGGAACAGCTGACGGAATAACGTATACACTGGGGATCCTGTACGTTGAATGGCTGCATTACTACAACGAAGGCAAAGGAGCCACGGCTTGGGTTGCGTCCATCCTGGTTGGTGTCACCTTGGGATCAGGTAATATTAACTGGAGTTACGGTAGTAATGGTAGTAGTAGCGGAAGTAGTAGGACTAGTAGTAACAGTAATAGTAGTAGTAGCGGAAGTATCCTACTCGAAGTACTCTACTATTACTATTCCTAGTATTACCACTACTCCTACTACTCTGACTATTTACCATACCACTTCTACTACGACTGCTGTTGCTACCACTATTACTATTGCCACGACTACTAGTAGTATTCTTACTACTCCTCCTCGTCCTCCATCCTCCTCCTCCTACTACTGAATATATCTTTATCTTTCATTGTTGTTTGGTAGGTCCAATTGCCAGTTCGTTTGTGAACAAATATGGTTGTAGGCCAGTGACGATAGTGGGTGCGGTGATTGCTGCCATTGGTCTATTCACCAGTATATTCGCACCCAATGTGCTGACCCTGTACTTCACCGTTGGAATCATCGGAGGTCGGTTACTAAATTGTCAAATGTGTGGACAGAGGGTAAAATCTGTTTTGAAGCCTCCTTTCTGTCCACAGATTCGACAGATTCGTCATTGTTATAATATGTAGTTATAAGAGTAAAACTGTCGAATGTGTGGACAGAGAGTTGGATGTGCAATTACATCTCTTTCTGTCCACAGATTCCATAGATTCATAATTATTATTATTGTTTACGTAGTTGTAAAGTAAATCTGTGGAATTTGTGGACAGAAAGTGAAATGTGTATTAGCCGTTTACTGTCTGTCCGCACATTCGACAGATTCATTATTATTTCTATTGTTTGTATAGTTAAATATTAAAGAAAGAACTACAAATAAAGAGAAATAAAAACTAATTATTAAGTAAGCAATAAAAATAACTAATTACAAAAAATATTAAATAATAAAATTAAATAAATATTAAATATATATAGAAAAATAATTTTCCCCAGGTTTCGGATTGGGTCTCATCTACTTACCGGCTATCGTCAGCGTTACGTGCTACTTCGAGCGTCTCCGTTCCTTCGCTACGGGTATCGCGGTATGCGGATCCGGACTGGGGACCTTCATCTTCGCTCCAGCCACTGAAGCCCTGGTCGAAGAGTACGGCTGGAAGGGAACCATGATGATCCTGTCCGCCATTACTTTGAACTGTATCATCTTCGGTGCTCTTTTCCGGCCTCTGGAAGCTCCCAAGACCAAAGCCAGTCTTCCGGAAGCTTCCGGAACTGACCCGGAAGAGCGGGAGAAGCTGATGATTGCGGAAACGGAAGCGGCGAAAGTTCCGGCACATTTAACAGTACCTGGAGAATTCCGCAACTCGAAAGTTTTGGCGCAGAGTCAACCGCATTTGCTGGAAGTGCCCAACCAAGGGTCCCAGCGCATGTTTGGAAGTCATGGAACGTTACCGGATAAACGCCGGAAGAACAGCGAAACGAACGGAACCGGAAACCAGAGTCAGAACAGTAGCCGGAAGTCTTCCACCCAAGACTTAGCCGGACCCGGAATCATGTACCGCAAGGATATCCTGTACAGCGGAAGTCTTCTCAACATTCCGGAATACAAGTAATTTTGTTTAATGATTATATTTTATGAAAGTATTTTTTAATAATAATAATAATAATGATATTTTATAATAATGTTTTTTTTCTGAAAATTTTTGCGAAGGTCCAATCCGAAACTATACAGCGGCTCAGTGAACCGGATTCCGGAAACCGTGGCTGAAGAGTCACCGGAAGCGGAAGAGAAGAAGAAGCTTTGCGGATGTATTCCTTGCTCGCCGGAAGCGTATCACGCCTATAAGGATATGATGGATTTCTCACTGCTGAAGGACCCGATCTTCATTTTGTTTTCTGTTTCTAACTTCTGCACCAGTATTGGGTTCAACGTGCCTTACGTCTACATCAAGGTATACAGTAGTAGTAGTAGTAGTAGTATTAGTAGTAGTAGTCGTAGTCGTAGTAGTAGTAGTAATAATAATGGTAATAATAGTAGCAATAGTAGTAGCAGTGCTAGTAGTGATAATAGTACTATGAGTAATAATAATGGTGTTAAAAATGATAGTAATAGCAAGGAATATGGAATCTGTCTTATACGTGGACAGGCTGTTGAGAGAATACCGATAAATCCAATACTGTCCGCGCATACGGCAGATTGATCATAATAACGAGAATTGTTAGGTGATGGTAACAGCAAGACGTACAGAATCCAAATCTGTCATACATGTGGACATGCTATGTGTGGAGACAGTACAGATCAATGTACCTCTGTCCACGCATACAACAGATAACGATAACAACCAGGAAAAATCTTAAAATACTTAAAAACTGTTAATAATTATAAAAGTAAATAATAAGATGAATAAAATAATATATTATATATGGATAAAGCTTGAGATCAGTATATAATGTAATTATATATATATATATTAATAAAATATATCACTAAAACAGTAATACTTACAATATTTAATTATTTAATTTGTAATTATTTACAATTCATTATATTTATAATTGGACTTAGGACAAAGCCTTGGAGTTGGACATTCCGTCCGAGAACGCGAGCTTCCTATTGGCTGTCATCGGAATAGCCAATACCTTTGGTCGTATCATCTTCGGTTTCATCTCAGACAAACCGTGGGTTAATCGCCTCTGGATTTACAACGTGGCGCTCACTATCTGCGGTCTAGGTAAAATACTGTTATCATGAAATATACCAAAGTCTACGAAAGTTGTCGAATGTGTGGACAGAATGGAACATAGGCTCATGCGTTCTGTATCTGTCCATTCTTTCGACAAATACAGCATTATTATTGTTATTGGTGAGTACACCAAAGTTGTCGAATATGTGGACAGCACAGAAAAATAGTCCTTGCAACACTTTGTCTGTCCACACGTTCGACATATTCACTATCACTATTAAAATTACTATTATTATTATGGCCAAATATACCAAAGTTGTCGAATATGTGGACAGCACGGAAAAATAGTCCTTGCAACACTATGTCTGTCCACACATTCGACATATTCACTATTCTTATAATTAAACAAATTTATTCAACTAAATGTTCATATGATTTCTTTACTGATATAATTTATTCATAACTGTTTATAAATAATTAAATATTAATTAGTTAATAGTGATATTAACTAATTAATTAATAAAAAATAGAGTAACAATATAATGTTTAAGCAAACCTAATTTTTTTTCCTGATTTCGTACAGCCACTGCGTTCAGCGCCTTCTGCCTGGATTACACGTCGATGATCGTTTACGCTTCGGTGTACGGATTCACCGCCGGGGCTTACGTGGGCCTGACATCGGTGATCCTCGTCGACCTGCTCGGTCTCGACAAACTGACCAACGCCTTTGGACTCCTTCTCCTCTTCCAGGGGTTGGCCTCCCTCATCGGACCGCCCATTGTCGGTATACAGACCTCAGTAGTTAAAAATAGTAATAGTTTGGTCAACGGTTAGTATTTTAGTCGTAAGTGTAGTAGTAGTAAAAGAAGTAGTTTTGTAATAGGTAGGTAGATAGTGAACTATAATCGATTTAATTTTTTAGTAGTAGTAGTAGTAGTAGTTGGAGTAGTAGTAATGGTAGTAGCAGTTTTGTTAAAAATAGTTGTGTAATATGACTATCGCTGTCATAGTTGCTTTAATACCACTTCTACTACTAGTGCTACTACCACTGTTACTATTAGTATTGTACTATCTACTACTACTACTACCGTTCTTATCATTTATTATTCCTATTAATAATACCATTTCTACTACTATTGCGTCTACCACTACCACACCTACTACTGCCACGATCCTACTACTACAATTTCTACCAGTCCTGCCACTGCTACTACTACTCCTCCTCCTACTACTGTTATTCCCATTCGTACTACTATTACTACTCCTACTAGTCCTACTACCTGTTCTATTACTACTTCTATTAGTTTTACTACTACCACTAGTACTCCAACAATTACTACTACTCCCACTATCACCCCTACTCCTACTATAAGATCTAATCTCCTTCTCAACCTCCGATGTTCTAACCAACGTATTGTTAAATCCCCAGGTTGGCTTACCGACGCCCTCAACTCTTACGATCCCGGCTTCTACATGGCTGGTTCCATGATCGCCGCCAGCGGTCTGATGCTCTTCGCTATCCCGCTCCTCCAGAAATACGTTAACGCTAGAAACGAGAAAAAATCCAACGTAGAAATGCACGTTATCGAACGCGGCACAAATCAACAATAAAAAACTTAGGCAAAAAAAAAGATTCAATTTTACAAAAAAACTTCCATTGCAAAATCAATGGACTTGGACAATCCCTTTGATTCTTATTAAGTTTGAAGTAACTATTTTTAACTATTTTTTCAAACTATTTTTCACTATTTTAATGTCAAGTCCCAGTGGTCCAATTTTCCTACTAAACTTTTTCGTTTGCTTGTTCCAGTGAAAAGTGTTTATGGACTATATGAAAGCCCTCCATTTGATGAATCGATTATCGATTGATTGATTGAATCAATTAATAGAATCATGTTCATTATGATGAAATATGAAGAATAGATTGTGTGAATGTTATTTTTGTAGAAAAAATCGTATTTTTCTGCTACATGAAATAGAGAAAATAAAAAAAATCAGGGAAAATATAATTGATAATGTTATTTAATAAATTGAAGATGCGGAATGTGTGGACAGTATGGAAAATAAGCAACGTACACATTTTGTCTGTCCACGTATTCCATATATTCTCTAGTATTATTATTATTCTTATTCAGTATACGAAAGTTGTCGAATGTGTGGACAGTATGCAAACTAGGTATTTCCAACACTTATGTCTGTCCACGTATTCGACATATTTACTATTATTACCATTATTTTACTGAATTTGTCGAATGTGTGGACAGTATGGAATTTAGGCACTTACACACTATACCTGTCCACTTATTCGACATATTCTCTATTATTATTATTATTATTCTTATTCAGTGTACTAAAGTTGTCGAACATGTGGACAGTATGGAATATAGGCACTTACAATACTATGCCTGTCCACTTACTCGACATATTCACTGATACTATCTACTACTATTATCATTATCCATATCTTGTGAACGAAGTTTGGTTGCCATGGTAACGTGAATCTCTCCGTTTTCTCTGATACTGTTAGTTTATCTTTTTCTTTTCTCTTCTTATTTTGGTCTGGGAAATCTCTGTGATTTCCAATTGTTCACGCTTGGAGTATTGCTACCCGGCAGCCAAAGCAACTACAACAATAATAAAGGGCCCTGCCGCATTGCCAAGCTCCATGAACCGAGTTTAATGTAAGAAATAGCTTCTAGCATCCGTTTAAGTAGACTAGCAATAGCAGTAGTAGTTGTAGTAGCTGAGGTAATAAGTATAATGGCAGCTGTTGTAGTAGCTGCTGTAGTAGTAGTTGTAGTAACAGAGGGACAGAGACAGTTATGAGATATTGTAGTAGTAAAAGTGATAGTGGTAGCAGCCGTGGTAGAAAGAATAGTAATAAGAGGTACTGTAGTAGTATAGTAGTAGTAGTAGCAGCAGTGGTAGAGAAAGTAATAAGTGTAATGGCAGTTGTAGTAGTTGTAGCAGCAGTGATAAAAGTAGCGGTAATAAGTATAATGGCAGCTGTTGTATTAGCAGTTGTAGTAGTGGTTGTAGCAGCAGAGGCACAGATACAGTTATGAGGTATTGTAGTAGTAAAAGTAATAGTAGTAGCAGCAGTGGTAAAAAGAATAGTAGTAAGTGTAATGGTAGTTGTAGTAGTAGCAGTAGTAGTAGTTGTTGTACTAGCAGTGGTACAGAGATAGTAATAAATGTAGAGGTAGTTGTAGTAGCTGTAGTAGTAGTGGTAAAAAGAAAAGTAATAAGTGTAATAGTAGTTGTAGTAGTAGCAGTAGTAGTAGTTGTAGCAGTAGTACAGAGAGAGTAACAAGTTTGATAGCAGATGTTGTAGAAGGGGTAGAACAGTAGTAGTATTAGCAGTAGCAGTTCTAAGTTAAGTAGATAGTAGTTTTAGTAGTAAGTGGTAAAACTAATAGAAAGTAGCTGTTGATGTTGACTAATGAAGGGGTCTCTTCTCTTATCGATTAGCTGCTACTACACGCCAAGCTAACGATACACCAGTCTTTTCCCCCTTTCATCGGCTCAACTATTTACTACTTAGTCAAAAAGCCTTAGTCGATAAGTTTTGATAGCACTGATAGTTTGGACTATTGTACTGATAGTAGCGTAGACTTATACCATTTAAAACTTGGCACCAAGTTTTAGTTGCTACTACTACTAGTGCTACTACCAATGCTACTATCACTGGTAGTGAGACTGCTAATAGTGTATATGCTACTACTACTACTGTTACTAGTTGTTGTAGTGGCGCTATTTACAAGCTTGTACTTGTGCTGAAGTTGTTGCTACTACTACTAGTTAATCTACTATTACATCTGTACTACTACTACTATTTACTATTACTGCTTCTAGTATTGCCACCACAACAAAAACAACAACTACTACTGCTAATACTACTATTCCTATTGTTAGTAATACTACTACTACGGCTACAAGAACAACTAATACTACCACTACTACTACTTCTACCGCTACTAATACTATTTTCTACCAGCATTCCTGTTTCTGCTACCACCACCTCTACTAATCGATACACACTACTACAACGCAGACTACTAAAACTAGCACGAAGCACTTCGACCTGGGTGATGAAAAGGGGTGTGGTCGCTTTCTCTATAGCTCAGCAAGCGAACAGCGCAACCAATTCAACAACAACACGCCTTTTTCAACAAAACTACAGAAAAAAAATTTTAAAAGATATATTTATAAATAATAATAAAAGTAGTAATAATCAAGTAAATTATACAATAAATAATCAAAAATTATATTAAAAATTACTATAGTAGTAGTCGTAGTAGCAGGAATGATACTGATAGCAGTAGTGGTAGTAGTAGTAGTACCAGTAGTATTATTGAATAGTAGTGATACTAATGGTAGCAATAGTATAGTGATAGGTGTAGCAGTATGAGTAGTAGTTTCAGGGATAGTACAGATAGTAGTAGTAGTGGTAGTACTAGTAGTGGCAGTAGTATTACAGAATAGTAGTAGTAGTTCTAGTAATAGTACAGTGATAGGTGTAGCAATATGAGCAGTAGTTTCAGGAATAGTACAGATAGTAGTAGTAGTTGTAGTACTAGTAGTAGCGGTAGTATTACAGAATAGTAGCGGTAGTGCTAGCAATAGTATAGTTATAGATGTAGCAATATGAGTAGTAGTTTCAGGAGTAGTACAGATAGTACTAGTAGTTGTTATAGTGCTAGTAGTAACAGTAGTATTAAAGAATAGCAGTGGTAGTTCTAACGATTGTATAGTGATAGGTGTAGCAGTATGAGTAGTAGTTTCAGGAATAGTACAGATAGTAGTAGTAGTGGTAGTACTCGTAGTACCAGTAGTATTATTGAATAGTAGTGGTAGTAGTTCTAGCAATAGTGTAGTGATAGGTGTAGCAATATGAGCAGTAGTTTCAGGAATAGTACAGATAGTAGTAGTAGTTGTAGTACTAGTAGTAGCAGTAGTATTAAAGAATAGTAGTGGTAGTAGTTCTAGCAATTGTATAGTGATAGGTGTAGCAATATGAGCAGTAGTTTCAGGAATAGTACAGATAGTAGTAGTAGTTGTAGTACTAGTAGTAGCAGTAGTATTAAAGAATAGTAGTGGTAGTTCTAGCAATTGTATAGTGATAGGTGTAGCCGTATTGGTAGTAATCTCAGGAATAGTACAGATAGTACTAGTAGTGGTGGTACTAGTAGTAGCAGTAGTATTACAGAACAGTAGTAGTAGTAGTAACAACAAAACTAAATAATAATAATAAATAATAATAAATAATAATAAAGTAATAAAAATAATGGAATGAACTATATATATTCAATAATGTTTATCTTTAAAAACAAAATATAAATGGGAGAAAAACAGAGCGCCGGCAGCGTCGATCGAAGCGTCGACGACGTCGACGATCTTCAGCCGCCCTGCTTTCAGTTCTCTCGCAGCCGCGCAGACGACGACACCGACGCTTGCATTTTAATATTTACTTATTGTATTTATTATTATATATTAATAAAAAGCTGGAACATTTATTTGAGTGAAGGTAAGTAATTACAGTTTTGCAATCTGTCGAAAGCGTGGACAGTCTGTTGAGTGTATTAGTTAAGTTTAAGTACTGTCCACACATTCGACAGAATTGCGTTTAGTATGTTATGGTGTGTTAATATATATTTAAAAAAATTGCTATATTTATAAGGTAAGCTAACTATTCTATTTCAGTAATCTGCCGAAAGTGTGGACAGTCCGTTAAGTGTATTAGATGAGTTAAAGCAGTGTCCACCTATTCGACAGATTTGTTTAAAAACGGTAATTTATGTCTTTAAAAAATCAGAAAAAATATTTTATTGAGGAGACAACTGGATAAATTTTCGCAATCTGTCGAAAGTGTGGACAGTCTGTAAAGTGTATACTGCAGGATTGAATACTGTCCACGCATTCGACAGATTTGTTTAAAAACTGTAGTTATAACATCCCCATCAAGTCTTAAGACATATAAAACTGACTGGCATATAAAAACTGAATTAAATTTTATATTCACAATCTGTCGAACGTGTGGACAGCCTTTGTTGTACTTGGGAGCAAGTTCCAAGTACTGTCCACCTATTCGACAGATTTGTTTTTTTATTATTGAAATGAATAAAAATACAGTCTATAAAAACAATGGAACTTATGGAATTATCTATTATTGTTATCCATCCAATGTGTTCCGTATGTTATCATCTTACACAAATTATTTGTTAATGTTATCACTTGTTATCATATGTTATCACCTGTTATCACCTATTATCAACTAAGTTAAGCCCTTAATAGTATTCACTTATCATCTTCGTAAATCATATTCGTAAATATTATCACTTCTTATCACCTGTTATCAACTGTTATCACGTGTTATCACTTTTTTCCAGCTATTATCACTTAAGTTAAGCCATAAATAGTATTCACTTATCATCCTACACAGATTATCCGCCAATGTTATCACGTGTTATCAACAGTTATCATGGGTTATCACTTCATTCTAGCCATTATCACTTATGCTTAGCCTTTCCATAGTATTCTTTCAGCATCCTACACAGATTGTCCGCCAGTGTTATCACCTGTTATCACGTGTTATCGCCTGTTATCAAGTGTTACCTCACTAGAACAATACTTTCCGTAGTATTCTTTGATCATCGTACACAGATTATCCGCCAGTGTTATCACTTGTTATCACTTGATATCACCTGTTATCACGTGTTATCACTTGTTATCACCTGTTATCTCACTAGTACAATACTTTCCACAGTATTCTTTGATCATCGTACACAGATTATCCGCCAGTGTTATCGCCTGTTATCTCTTATTATCAACTGTTATCAACGGTTATCGTCCTGCTGAGGTGTAAAACCTTAATTACGGCTTGCTGTGTGTTATGGTCTCATTAACGCTACGCTGATACCTCAACTCGTATTTCAACGCTATCGAACGCAGGCTTAACGGCAGAAGTGCTACCCTCTTCACGTAGCCACTGATAACAGGTGATAACAGATGATAACATTGACGAATAATCTGTGTAAGATGATGAAAGGCTTCACTTAAGCGATTTAGCGAGTGATAACAGTTGATAACACGATGATAACGCGATGGGGCTGGGTAGCAAGAGTTCAGTGTGGGTATCAAGTGAAAGGTAGCGGCGGTATCGGCCGAAGTTAAGTTGCTGCTTGATTTGTGGCTTGTTAACTAACTTTTAGCCCTAACTTTTCCGCGTCCCTCGCAGAATCATAAGATAATGTTATCAGTGGTTAACAACGTGTTATCAGTGCGTTATCAAATGTTATTAAGTGTTATGCTAATTAAATCAACGTATTTATCAGCGTTACAGAGATAGACGTCAGTAAAAGGCGATAACAAGCTGATAACACCCTGATAACACTTTGATAACAAACTGATAACAGCTGACAACATATTGATAACAAGTGATAACACTGATAACACCCTGACAACAAGTTGATAACACGTTGATAACACCTTCCTATGCGGCTCGATTAGATGATGATATCCTGATAACACCGATAACAGCTGATAACATGTTGATAACGCGTTGATAACACCTTCCTATGCGACTCAGTTTGATGATAACATGCTGATAACACGTGATAACACATTGATAACACTTTGACAACAGGTGATACCATCTTCCTATGCGACTCGATTTGATGATAACATGCTGATAACACTGATAACAGCTGATAACATGTTGATAACAGGTGATACCACCTTCCTATGCGACTCGATTTGATGGTAACATGCTGATAACACAGATAACAGCTGATAACATGTTGATACCACCTTCCTATGCGACTCGATTTGATGATAACATGCTGATAACATTGATAACAGGTGATAACAGCCTTTTGGTGTACGGGGAAGGTGTAGCATTGGCAATGAGAACAGGATTTGCTGGTGAAAGCCTTGCTGAATACGTAATGCCCCTCCAAACACAACGTAAGCATTATGGAGCATCAAATGCAAAACAGCAAAGACAAAACTTTCATATAATAATATTAATATTAGTAGTAATGGTAGTGGTGGTAGTAGTAGTAGCAGTAGAAATGGTAGAAGAAGTAATAGTACTAGTAGTAAGAGTAGGAGTAACAGTAGAGGTAATACTAGTAGAAATAGTAGTAGTACTAGCAGTAAGAGTAGGAGTAACAGTAGAGATAGTACTAGTAGAAGTAGTAGTAGTACTAGCAGTAAGAGTAGGAGTAACAGTAGAGGTAGTGCGAGTAGAAGTAGTAGTAGTACTAGCAGTAAGAGTAGGAGTAACAGTAGAGGTAGTGCGAGTAGAAGTAGTAGTAGTACTAGTAGTAAGAGTAGGAGTAACAGTAGAGGTAGTACTAGTAGAAGTAGTAGTAGTACTAGCAGTAAGAGTAGGAGTAACAGTAGAGGTAGTACTAGTAGAAGTAGTAGTAGTACTAGTAGTAAGAGTAGGAGTAACAGTAGAGGTAGTACTAGTAGAAGTAGTAGTAGTACTAGCAGTAAGAGTAGGAGTAACAGTAGAGGTAGTGCGAGTAGAAGTAGTAGTAGTACTAGTAGTAAGAGTAGGAGTAATAGTAGAGGTAGTACTAGTAGAAGTAGTAGTAGTACTAGTAGTAAGAGTAGTAGTAACAGTAGCAGTAGTACTAGTAGAAGTAGTATAGTACCGCATATGTCAATTAAGTGGACAGATATAGTGCAAAAGCCCCTGTTTTGCGTTCTGTCCACACATTCGACAGTTTCATAGATACCCCTATTATCCCAGTAGCTATCGCTACTATTCGCTCTTGGTATACTGTACTGGTATAACTCCAGGAGTAGCTGTCTTTCACTCCATGTTTCTATATCCGTTTGATTACTTATACTAGAATAAAGTTCTGCGATGTAAACATAGTGTTAAACTATACCGGTATAACTCTGAGAGTTAGCTATTTCTCCACTGCATGCTTTATCCCTGCTCGGCTATTTATCCTAGAATAAGTCGCGCAGTGAAGAAGATAGTGTATACTACATCTGGTGCAACTTCAGGAATATCTCTCTCTTCCCTGTATGCCTTATCCTCGTTTGGCTACCTATACTAGAATAAATTCCTGCGTTGTGAACATAGTGTTAAACTATACCGGTATAACTTCGGGGATAGCTATCTTCTCACCGTATTCTTTATCCCCGTTTGGCTATTCATCCCAGAATAAATTCCTGCAATGTGAACACATAGAGTTAAATTAAACGCTATTCCAGTATAAATGCGCGTTAGAGAAAAGCTTATCTCAGTAACACTAGGTTGACACTGCGTATTAAACTGGTAGATCTTCAAGAATATCTATTTCTCCGCTGCATGCTTTATCCCGGTTTTGGCTATTTATCCCAGAATTAAGTCCTGCAATGTGAACACATAGAGTTAAACTAAACGCTATTCCAGTATAACTGCGCGTTAGAGAAAAGCTTATCCCAGTAACACTGGGTTCACACTGCAAATTATACTGGTATATATCTGGGATTATCCGTTTCATTACTGCATGTTTTATCCTAGTTTGTCTATTTATAATAGAACAAGTCCTGTAATCTTAAGATACTTTAAACCACAACCGGGATAACTTCAGGAATAGCTATCTCTCCACTGTATGTGTTTTCTCCGTTCAGCTATATATACTAGAATAACGCTAACTATACTGAACATATTTACATATATATATATATATACTACAACTATACAACAACATATATACAATAACACAATATGCTAGAAGTAACGCTATTCCAGTATAATTGTGTATTAGAGAAAAGCTTATCCCGAGTAAATGGAGAATCAATTGTGCGAATGTGGAACCTAAAAAGATCAGCGCGAGTGAAATTCTTCTCCAGAGACTTGCCGATAACATCAACCGAAAGTTTCTCTTATAACAAAGAAACACAGTCTACGATCTTTCCTATTCTCGAAGTAATAATAATAATGATAGTGAATCTGTCGAATAGGTGGACAGACATAGTGTGTGAGTATCTACTTTGCATTCTGTCCACATATTCGCCGGTTTAAGCATATTGGATAATAATAATAATAATAGCAATAGTGAACCTGTCGAATAGGTGGACAGACATAGTGTGTGAGTATCTACTTTGCATTCTGTCCACATATTCGCCGGTTTAAGCATATTGGATAATAATAATAATAATAGCAATAGTGAACCTGTCGAATAGGTGGACAGACATAGTGTGTGAGTATCTACGTCGCATTCTGTCCACATATTCGACGGTTTAAGCATACTGGATAATAATAATAATAATACTAGTAATAGTGAACCTGTCGAATAGGTGGACAGACATAGTGTGTGAGTATCTACGTCGCATTCTGTCCACATATTCGACGGTTTAAGCATACTGGATAATAATAATAATAATACTAGTAATAGTGAACCTGTCGAATACGTGGACAGACATAGTGTGTGAGTATCTACGTCGCATTCTGTCCACATATTCGACGGTTTAAGCATACTGGATAATAATAATAATAATACTAGTAATAGTGAACCTGTCGAATAGGTGGACAGACATAGTGTGTGAGTATCTACGTCGCATTCTGTCCACATATTCGACGGTTTAAGCATACTGGATAATAATAATAATAATACTAGTAATAGTGAACCTGTCGAATACGTGGACAGACATAGTGTGTGAGTATCTACGTCGCATTCTGTCCACATATTCGACGGTTTCAGCATATTGGATAATAATAATAATAATAATAATGATAATAATAATAATAATACTAGTAATAGTGAACTTGTCGAATAGGTGGACAGACATAGTGTGTGAGTATCTACGTCGCATTCTGTCCATACATTCGACGGTTTAAGCATATTGGATAATAATAATAATAATGATAATAATAATAATAATACTAGTAATAGTGAACTTGTCGAATAGGTGGACAGACATAGTGTGTGAGTATCTACGTCGCATTCTGTCCATACATTCGACGGTTTAAGCATATTGGATAATAATAATAATAATAATAATAATAATAATAATAATAATAATAATACTAGTAATAGTGAATCTGTCGAATGAGTGGACAGACGTAGTGCGTAAGTGGATATATTCCATTCTGTCCGCACATTCGACAACTTCTGTATGTTATTGAATACTACTACAACTGCTATAATAATGATAACACTACTACTACTACTATTTCTTCTTCTACTACTACTACTACTACTTCTTCTACTTCTACTGCTACTATTTCTTCTTCTTCTACTACTGCTACTATTTCTTCTTCTTCTACTACTGCTACTATTTCTTCTTCTTCTACTACTACTACTACTACTACTACTACTACTACTACTACTACTACTACTACTACTACTACTACTACTACTACCACTACTAATGTTTTGCTTGATTTTCCAGATAGAAGTTGGTACCTTTTGCATCTGATGGGGAATATGTCTTGCGGCAAGATGGTGTTGACGCTGTTGCTAATGGCAATGACTCTGGTAACCATGGAGACGTGGGCGCTGAGCGGCGTCTATTCAGCGTCGTCGGCGTCGTCGTCAGCATTCGGCGCACGTCCTTGGGGCGTCTTTACGGGCAACTGTAACGCTTCCCTCCCCGGGCTGCAACCATTTGGAAACCTAATCCTTCTGCTGTCGAAATCTCCTTCCCTAAAGTGGTATTGAACACTATTTAATTTATTATTATTATTAATAGTAGTAGTAATAGTAGTAGTAGTGTAGTAGTAGCAGCAGTAGCAGTAGAAGTAGTAGTAATAGCAGTAGTAATGGTAGTAGTAGTAGCAATAACAGTAGAAGTTTTAGTTGTAAGAGAAGTAACAGTTATAGTGGTAGCAGCAGTAGTAATAGCAGCAGTAGAAGTAGTAGCAGTAGTAGTAGAAGAAGTAGTAGTATTTACTAATATTATTATTATTCTTATTAATTCTTAAATTTGACGTATGTATGGACAGAATGAACGACAAGTACCCACGAATTATGTCCACGTATTCAGCAGATTCACTTTTACTATTATTTTTATTATTCTTTAATATGCTTAAATTGTCGAACATGTGGACAGAATGCGAAGTAGGCAGTTACACACTATGGCTGTCCACTTATTCGACAGATTCACTATTATTATTATTATTATTATTAGTATTCTGCTAATGGTAGCAGTAGTGATACGATAACTGAATGTCCCTAAGTTGTCGAATGTGTGGACAGAATGCGAAATAGGCGCTTACACACTATGCCTGTCCACTTATTCGACATATTCTCTGTTACTATTGTAATTATTACGTTAGTGGTAGTAGTAATAGTAGTAGTAGTAGTAGTAGTACTTGTGGCACAGTTACTGAATACTGAAGTTGTCGAAAGTGTGGACAGAATGCAACAGAGGCACTTACGCACCATGTCTGTCCACTTATTCGACATATTTATTAACTTTTATTCATACTAAAATTGTCGAACATGTGGACAGAACGCTAATTAGGCACTCACACACTATGCCTGTCCACTTATTCGACATATTCGCTATCACTACTACTTTTTAGTATTATTTTAACTGTTTTCAAATATTTTGATAAAAAATTTAATATTTCCCAATGAATTACTTCAGCCTGGCTTCGCGCAGCCATTGAGGTGTAAGCGGCAAATGGAAACCATCAAATCGTTTTTCTTTTTCAACCCAAAATTTTCCCTTAATCTCATTGGTCGTTCACCAGTCACGTGACCTATAACAGATTTAATCAGAATTAAAAGAAAAGCGTATATGTCTTACATACATGTATATTTATTTGTATAATTTTAATAATAATATAATATAATCCTGTAATTTCTAGATATTTTCTATTAGACTTAATGTTGATTAACTTCCTAATGCAATTATCACTCCATTATCATCGTGTTATACTTATTACCTACTATCTTACCTTCTTCCTTAACCGGATATCCGTTTCCTTTATTTCCGGTGCTTTTCTTCCGGTTTTTTTTTCTCTCGTTTCCGATCAAATGCGGAAGGACTCTTGGGTTAATCAGCAAACGAGATTATAAAAGGATTGCCCAAACCGATTGTCCATTTGTCTTTGTCCTCCGATCCTGCAAGAAACAGACCAAAAAATTGATCACAAAAATAACGAAAATCAATCCAGTTCAATGCAACTTAAATCAACTATTTTACAACGATTACTACTGATTAATTTGATTACTTTTTAATCGGTTTATTTATATCGATTGATCTAATTGTCAATAGTATATATAATTACCTATATCGATTAACTTATCTAAAATTCTGTTAAAAATTTAAATCGATTATTTATTTCTAGTCATGTAAATCGGTAATTTTACGATATTTTTGTTTCTTAATTATCGACGATTACTCATTATCGATTTTTAACAATCTACTTTACTCTGTTATTCAGTTATCGATTATTACTAATTTGAATCGATAACGAATGAAAGGTATTGAGTTGTGCTTTGTCGGTATCTCCGCCCTTTGATCTTTTCGGTAATGATTGGCCCTAATTATTTCTCTCATTGAATCCGTTCACAAAGCAAATCACCAAGAACCCAATTAAAACTTTTTACAACAATTAATCAAGTTGATTCATTAATCATGATTAAAACATCATATTAAACATAATTATCGTTTAGTACAAGGGGGGTCCGAAACTTTTCAATAATCTTCGTACACTTAGGTCATGTTATCATAGTTATCAACGCGTTATCTCTATGTTATCTCCGTGTTATCATACGTTATCAAATAATCTTCGTACACCTTTTCCTCGGAGTTTCGGACCCCTTTTTAGTACAAAATAAAAATTCCTCGAAAATAATGATTTGTCTAAAATTCGTATAAGTTAATCGGTTAAATTAATTATTAGTATTTACACTTTAATTATAATTTTTGTTACAAATTATTTCCTATTCAAAATTCTGTTAAATTATTTATTTTTACTTTAATTAAAATATTTTAATTATAGTGCCTAATTACAATGCTAATTTTAGAATAATCCCATATTAATAATTGATCATTTAAATCCTTTATTATTATTATTATTATTATTATTAATCATTATTTAAGGTTGTAATATTTCTGAAGAATTATTTTACTAAAATCTGATGAATTTTTTCTCTTTCCAATTCTTATTTGTGTAACCATTATTATTTTGTTATTATTATTATTATTATTTGTGGAAGATGTACAGTGGGGCTTTGGCCGTATAATAGGATTGTCATAGTGGAGATATAGACATCGTATATCAACGGTTAAAACAACCTGACACGCCTATATCCATTTGCATTACACAACTTCCCTGCTGCGACTAAATCAACAACAGCAACGAAAGTAGTATTCAGCGCAGTGTTTCCACTTTATAGGGAATTTCGCTGAAAAAGGGGAAAATAAGGGAAAAGGGAAAATCTGGAAGTATCGCCTTGAATTCTAATACGGAGGGGAAAAGGGAAAATCCGGAAGTATTGCCTTGTATTCTAGTACGGAGGGGAAAAGAGGGAAAACAAGGGGAAATGGAAATCTGGAAGTATCGCCTTGTATTCTAGTATGGAGGGGAAATGGGGGAAAATAAGGGAAAGAGAAAATCTGGAGTACCACCTTGTATTATAGTACGGAGGGGAAAAGGGGAAAATAAGGGAAAATGGAAAATCTAGAAGTAAAGCCTTGTATTCTACTGGGGAAGGGGAAAACGGGAAAATAAAGGAAGAGGGAAAAGGAGGAAATTGAAATTTGAAGCACTAGTGTTCAACCATATGCAATGATAACCGATGATAACACATTGATAACACTTGATAACAACGGATAACAGTTGTGGACCCCTTTTGGGTAAATTGAAAGGAGCTTTTAGGAAAGACTTTGACCAATAAAGAAACAACTGCTTGGGACAAGTTGATAAAATGGCTACATCTCCTCTACATGCACTTTTTTTAGAAATATATATTTTTTATTCCCTAAAGAAAAAGAGATTCAAGATTCTTCCCAAGATTCTTGATTCCTCGAATAAGAATCTTAGACAAGAATCTTGGATCTGCTGAACGTGAATGATTGCTTTGCTCCAGTAAACACGAATCTTTGACTTCAAAGTTAAATTAATTAGTTGAAATAATCATTAATTAAGTTTACAGAGTCTTTAAAATCAATTTCTTAATTTTTTTAGATGAAGAGACAAATGGAAATTCAGACAAGATAATGAAATTAGCAAAAGTTGTGTGAGACTTACCGAGTTCGCCATTTGCATTCGGGCTGAATAGTTCCGCTACGTTGCCAGATTTATTTTTAAAAAATTATATTAATAAATCAAATAATTTTTCAATTTAAAAATAATATTTCAAAATAAGAATAATAATTATCAATAGTAACAAAACGTTAAAATTTTATTTATATAAAATATTATTTATGATTATTTAGACTTATTTAAGAACGATATAATTGCTAACACATGACAACAACCAATGATGACACTAATAATACGAGCTAATAACCTAGGATAACATCTTGATAACCAATGGTAACACCATAGGAAACTTGTGTTGCGCAAAGTTTCAATATAAAACCAAGCTGGAAAAGATATTCTGGGACACAAAAAGAAAATCTTCCATTGTCAAATTGGCTTTGTTTCCTTTTTCTTGGAAAACGTCGTCAAAGAAACTTTTCTCCATTGCAAATCCCAAGGATTTTTTTTTCTCTCGCTATATTTCAGCAAGGAAAACCTTGAAAAAAGATCCATTAAATCCTTGAAGGTTTGAATCTACATGTCACGTTGTAAGATTCAGGATTCCCGCGTGAATCTTAAACGTGAATCTTGTATGTGATTCCTGGAAGAAGCTTTCGATCCATGTGTGGAAAGGCTACGGGGGAAAGATCCATAAAAGACTAAGTGGATCGCCGATTGTTGAAAAGATCCTGTGCAGGATTGATGTTTCCATCTCGTTTGGCCATAAAACTCTTATATGGGAGATTGCAATGGGTACCAATCCTTTATCCTGTTATCATCATGTTATCAGTGTTATCTACGTGTTATCAGTGCAGATTCTAGTAAACCGATACATGTGTTATCAACCTGTTATCAATATGTTATCATGGTGCTATCATATTATCTTCTAGGTACAACCAATCTCAACTTCCTAGACCATTTCTCTAGTTATAATTACTGTAATTCTAGATATATTATTAATATTATAGTTATTTTTATTACTAATAATACTGAAGTACATATTTGTATTATATTTAAGTGAAAATGAGGTTTAGTTTCAGTTTAATTTGAATTTTTGCAGAAGCCTCCGCGATGTGCGAGTCCCGCGACGTGTTCAGTCAATTCGACGCTCCACGCCAATGTCATTCTTCAACCGGGCGATTCTCTGAGACTCGTTTTCGATCTGGATGTTCCTATCGACGATAAGGAGACTACTACTACCTCTCAGCAACAGCAGACAACTACTACAACTACAGCTGCTACAACTACTAGTAAGACTAGCATCTCTATATAGATGTAAATATAGAATGGTGAACAAAGAGGCTACTACTACCTCTTAACAACAACAACAACAACAACTACTACAGCTAGTATGACTCGTAGGGTTGTATGTGTCTATGGTGGATGTAGGTATAGACAGTACAGAGCATAGAGAGGCTACTACTACCTCTCAACAACAGCTGCAACAGCAGACTACTACTACAACTACAGCTGCAACTACAGCTGCTAGAAACACTACTAAGACTTCTATAATGTAGATGTACACAGCATACTGAATGAAGAGGCTACTACTACTATTACCTCTTAAGAACAACAGTTACTACTACAGCACCTAGTATGACTTGCATTTCTCTAAAGTAGCTTTCATATGAACAAATCAGCATTATTAAGTGTTGTAGTCCAGTAGATGCCTCTACAACATTGACAACAACTATAGTTACTAACAACATTTTCATTGCAGCAACATTCCCTTCATCCTCATCCTCCCAAACGCCCTCTACAACATCAACGATGACAACCGAAACCCCTACAACAACTACCCCAACTACTGTTGTAGACTCTACTACAACGCAATCAACAACAACATCCCATCCATCATTCCATATTCCACTTCATCGTTTCCGAGACAGTCGTCTGCTGCTGAAGCGCCGTCCCCGAGACGTTCCAGTCCCTTCGGCACTGGACCGTAGTGTCGTTACGAAGCCAACACTAGACCGTAGTTTCACTATTAGCGAAGTGAAATCAGGGGCATCCGTGAAGAGTCAGCTGAAATCGACGGTGGCCAATATGGTGACTGTTTACAAAGTGTCGCCGGAGGCGTTCGAGGCGTGCAACGTATCAGGGGCGACTCGCGTGGGCCAAGTCAAGGGGCAAAGCGGTTCCCTGCAGGGGATCATCACCATACCGCCTACCCTTTTATCGATCGATCACAACTACTTCCTAGGTAATTGTCTCGCTCTCTTTTCTCCATTTCCCCCCTGTACATACACTTTGGTCTAGAGGGGTTCTTACAGCTCTATATAGTAAGATAATACATGATAACAGCTGATAACAGGTTGATAACAGCGATAGCACCCTTCGTTCGAGCTGAGATCATCCAGAAAGTAGGCCTATAGACCCAAGATAGAGACAGTTGATAGCAAGTAGATAACAACTTCGCTTTTACGTCATATCCAAACACTGCCCCATAAGCTAAAGTGATGCTGTTTACGTTTACCCCTACTACTGTTATCATCTTGTTATCTCTAGTTATCATGTATTGTTAAGTGAGTATCGAATCTGTCTGCAAGATTCTTAAACTAGGTATCCTGGTAATCAAGAATCTGATTCTGAGAATCTTCATGGCTGAAACAAGCTGTGTAAAATCTCCGCAAACTAGGCTAACTTTCTATGAGTATCTGTTACGACAACAACAACATCAACTACTACTACTACTACTACTGCTGCTACATGTATATGTATTACATAATAATCTTAGAAGGATTAAAGGATTTTTGCGTGTGTTGTTAGGTCGATCCTTACGTTGGGGTGGCGAGTGTCTGAAGGTGAAAGCCACGGTGAAAACTGCTGCTTGTGGTGACGACGACCTTTGCAGCAGTAATGGCATTTGCTACGCTACTTCACTAACGGTATCAACAATTTTTCATCTGCCGTCTGTTGACTGTGGTCTTTCCATTTTTATTTGTGTGTCTACGTCTTCCATCTGTCGTCTGTTTTTATGTTTGTTTATCATTTCGTTTCTAGTTTAATTTTTGATCTTGATTGTCAGTTTGGTTTGTCTGTTGTCTGGCGTCTTTCGTTTTTTTAAAGCTTTGTCTGTGCCATCTTTTGTCTTTTCGTTTCGCTTATCGTATTTTGCCTGTTGTCTTTCCATCTTTCGTCTGTTCGTCTATCTCCTTTTTGTCTTTAGTCTTTTCATCACTCATCTTTCGTCCGCCGTCTTTTGTCTGTTCGTCTTTTCCAAGTCGTCTGTTGCCTTTTTTTAATTTCTACTATTTATGGAGATGTTGTCATATTGTTAGTCCTAATCCAATCTAGTTAATCCAAATAAAACATTGCATATACCTATAGTTTAATCTAAATCTATAATTCTGTATTTGTAGTAGGTATTGGGAGTTTTCCAAGTTTGACTAAACTTTTTATTTGATCTCGTTTGTTCGTTCGGTGGAAGAGTTTGTTTGTTTTCGGCAAGTTCGCCGAGTACAAAGAAACTTTCCAGCAGAAAAAGGTTCGCTGCTCTTCTCTTGAGAAGAGTATCTGTGAATCTTAACGTCTATCACGTTTCTTGGCTTATACCACTACTACTACTACTGACATTATTGCTACTATGTTAACAGAAAACTTTCGTCTGCTCTTGTTGCGATGGCGGTGCCAACAGTAACGACATCTGCGGTCCGGCCAACATGTGCACTTACAATCCGTGCCAAAACGATGGCGTCTGCATCAAGTCTTCCCAAAACCAAGAAGAAGAAGAGTTCCAATGTCTCTGCATGCCAGGTAATCTTTAACATCAATACTGTGGACACTGGGACTCGCAAGATATGGATCCGATGGACGAATGGGCATTTGAGGGTGACACACTGGGAGATATCAGTTCAGTCAGGGAAAAAAACTGGAAAAAACTAGAAAAAAGTGGAGAAAACGTCGGGTACAATGGTTGGATGCACTTTGCTGACTGGGGAGGCTTTTCTTTTGGAATCATAAAAATAGACGTGCCCAACAGAAATCGAAGCCAGCTGACTTGACTTATAGAGACCTTTTAAAGATCAAAGCTTTTCTTATTTTTCACGAGAAAAATCACTTTAATAACTCAGTGATAACAGGATGATAAAAAATGATGGTTATCAGAGTGCTAGACCCCTCCTCTTGTAAGTAGTCTGAAATGTGCTGGACCGAAATAAGCTCCGTGAGAGGGTGCTTAGTTATACACAAATACGTTCCACGTGGCTGATAATTCCGACAAGTAGGACTTTGCAGTGTACGTGGCGATTAGTTGATAACACTTGATAACAATTGGTAACATTCTCTTGAGCTGTATACGAGCTGAATACCCTTTTAATGAGCTTTCTAATATGCTACGTTGGATGTTATTGATTCAGTGGTGCACGCGGACGGTTATGCTCGAGTTGCCTTTACATGTACACAAGAAGATGAACTGCAATTGTTATCGTATGAATGGGGGTCTTGATTGTAGATTGTTGTGTGACTCTTGGCCCAACAGGTTTTGAAGGGAAGTTTTGCGAAACTCGCATCAATGCCTGTGAATCGGTCAACTGCCAGAACGGAGGGAGTTGCATCATCGCCCGGGATGGAAGGCCGCATTGCAGCTGCCCGTCCGGCTTCGTCGGACTCTACTGCGAAGAAGAGTTGACAGGATGCGACTCTTCTCCCTGTCTCCACGGGATCTGCGTTGATCAGCCTCACGGATATCGTTGCTTCTGTCAACCCGGTAAGGGGCAAAAAAAACTGTCTAAAAGAAAAATCAATGCAATATTCAGCTCCTTGTCACACTCTCTTTATGAAACACATAAAAGAAACAAGGGAGCTTTAGGGAGCAATCGGAAATATAGGCTCCTCTCCTCCCCTGAAACCTCGTAGTTCATGTCGGAGCTTCATTTATAACGGGTCCCTTGAGCTTTCTGAGCAAATGAACATTTCACAGCAACTGCGGCCGCAGAAAAGAAAAGGGACTCTGGGAGGAGAAGAAAAAAAAATTCATATAAAAAAGATCAGAGAGCCCTCGAAGAAATTAGCTGCGAGTTCATGACTTTTTTGCTGGTTCCCAACTTCTTCTGGCTCTCTCATCTTTTCTTCCTTAAGAAAATGCATAGCCTTTTTTCCGATTCTGCTTTTGTTTCTACAATGAGTTACACGAAATCCCAATTTTCGTCCGGTAACTTTGTATTGGGTACAGTTGACAAAAGAGCAGACGACAGTGTTTTTATCTTTGAGAAAAGTAGAAATAATCTCTTTGAACTTTGCTTTCAAAGTCCAGTAGCTATGGGAGTTAACTTCAGAGGGGCAAATTTGTTTTAGACTCTATTGTTAGCTTCTACGACCCGGTGATGACCCGTGATAAAGCTGTATCGGGGAATGAGACCATCGTCAAGTTGGGCAGTGCATTTTCCATTAGTTAAGTCGTCACCAACTTTCCTTCGCTCGTAAATTCATCATGTCTTAAAACATTATGCTCAGTTTGATGAATGGTATCGCAGCATCAGACTCTTATATCATAGTAATAAAGATACCTAGTATCAAACCTACGACGCTATAATTCCTGAATAGTTTTGTGAAATAAGAATGCGGAACGCTGAGATCTTTTCTGTGTAATCCTCGAGAGATGTTGACGTATTTACGTCTACATATAGAGACATTTCTCTTTCTCTCTCTTGCATCTTGCATATGGATTATTTTACTGTTCCCTTTTGTGTATGGGCTAATCTCCAAGAAAAGCAATCACATATACTATACTGCATCGATTGCTTCCTCTTTTTCTAAAAGGGGCTCCTCTTTTCCCTTACCCCCAGAAAGTCATCAACGAGTAATATTTACGAGTTCTCATCTCACTCTGTTTGCTTTTACTATCTCAATTCTTTCACAAATGGCTACTACGGTAATGCATGCACATATTCAACTAGGCTACGGAGGAGCCCAATGCGATTTTGAATACAACGAGTGCGATTCTTCTCCATGCCTTAATGGGGGAACGTGCCTGGATCGCGTCGGAGGATATCAGTGTCTCTGCCACGTGGGGTACACTGGCCAACGATGCGAGACTAAGGTAACTGCTCTCAACTTTACGTTACGATCATGCGAAGTCTCATGAAAGCCCCAGCTTCCATAATCCTATGGTCCACAGCGAAAACACATAAAGGATCCCGTGCTTTGTACACATACTAGCAAGCGATCTAAATCAGCCGAGTTTTTATGAAGTACTTATAGAATTTCGCCCAAAGTTTTTAGTATCGTGTGTTAATAGGTGAACTTGTGTGACCCCAACCCATGCGGGGTCAACCAGCACTGTGTTGACAATGGTGGAAACGTCAGCTGCGTTTGCTCTTCAGGACCTGATCTTCTACCCTGCGCTGAAATCAGCACCGTACGTTCCAACTACTTACTACTAACTTAGTAACTACTACCTGCACTTCTAGTACTATTATTAGAAGGTATTTTGCGCTAGGTATTATATTATTATGTATCTAGTACTAGCATTGTCACTACTACTATCACCACTACAGTCATTATTACGGCACTATTTACTACTGCTGCTACTACTACTGTGACTACTACTACTACAACTACTGCTACTACACACTATTTACTACTACTATCTGTACCTTTAGCACTGCTACTGTCATAGATACTAATATTATCATTATGATTACCATTCATGTTTCTTGTAGGCTTGCAGTCCGAACCCGTGTCAAAGGGGAGGAACCTGCTGGATCAGCAGCGGGACCTTTTTCTGCGCTTGCCGCCCTGGACTTACAGGCGATCGATGTCAAGGTATCACTTCCCTCCCACCAGCCACCCCACTCTCTTTCCACCTCATCCTCACCCACTAATCCACCCGCTAGGTGACCCTCGCATCATCCACACCTCAAACGTGTTAAAATAGTATTAATAAGATTTTTATATATCTATATGTTTTTGTTTTACTAAAATTCGTGGAATATTGAATAATGTACGTTTGTTGTTGGTTGTCAGATGTAATTGAAAGAGAGCGTCCGAGTGTGTCGGGAATCCCAATGGAGTACGGTGACGTCCAAGTGAAATCGCCACTCTCATTGCACATAGATCACACACATAGTGTCTATGTTGCCATAGGAACCTTAGCTTCTGCTGTGCTCATTGTTCTCCTCACTGTAAGCTCATCTCCATTTCTAAGAATCACTCTCTATAACTCACAATTCTTGTATTTAAATGTACAACGTATAACGAAATGAAATAATCTTGCGAGATTCTTGAAATTCGCAGTCTAGACTCTTGAGATTGAATTCGTTGAGTTTCTAATAAGATTGAGGTCAACCAGTCATAATGTAAATTAAAATCTATTATAACTATTATAACTTGTAATTAAAAACGAGTGATAGTTGAATTATTGTGTACTGTACTATATTTCACATTTAGTATTAAACAACAATTTAGATTGTGCTAACTGTTGTTGTTGTTGTAGGTGTCGTTCTGCTACTGCAAAGTGCATGAGACTTACAAGCGCTGGTCACCACGCCGACTGCCCAGCTTGTGTCGCGACTATCGAATGCCCACTACTACTAAAGACGATCACGGGTACTACTGCTACTGCTACTACTTCTGTACGACTAATACTACTGCTAGTACTCTATCTGCTGTTTTTGTCACTACAGTTACTACTGCTAGTTCTACTACTACTACACTACTATTACTACAACTAATACTCTAGCTGCTGTTTCTACTACTACAGTTACCACTACTGCTACTAGTCACTTAAACTGTTATTGCTACTACTACTACCAAGTTACTAACATAGTACAGCTAGTGTACTATAGCTGGCGTTACTACTACTGAAGTTGCTATTATTACCACTATACCAAGGCGAGTACTCCAGCTGCTACTACTACTACGCAGAGATGGGCGGATAAAACCGTTTTTTAAGCCGAACCGCTGAACTGGTTCGGTTTGTTCCAAACCATAAACCGAGTCTAGCTTTAAATCATTGCAAAATCTTTACACCGAATTAAACCGAGAGATCGAAACAGCTGAACCGAATTCAAACCGCATTTTCGGTTCAATTTCGGTTCGGAAAAAAGGAGAAATCTACGTAGAAAGGAACTGTAAGTTCCAGACAGGAAAATTTGAAGTAGAATAGTTCGTACGAAAAACGCCGGTTCGAATCTTTTGCCTCAGCATTTCAGCGGATCCCACGAGACTTCTTGAAGACTTTCATTGGATTATTCGTTTGCAATTCGTATTCAGTTTTTATCTCAGCTTTCAGCTGCAGAAAATATAATATGAAAAATTTCTCCTCAAAACTATCCTGGAAGGCTACCGTTCTGTTAGAAGATAAACACTTGTTCCCTTTCGTACTGATTCTATGATTTTGTCGAACCGAAATTGAGCCGAAGTTGAACCAAACTACTAAGTTAACCGAACCGAATCAAACCGTGTCTTACGATTACCATAAATCGAGCCGAACCGAACCGTTAGCAACTTAAAACACCTCGAACCGAACCGTTCTTGTTGATCCGCTCATCTATGCTACTACGATTACTATTACTACTATACTACTTTTACTAATACTACTACTTTCTCTCCTACTACTACATTGTTACTATACAAAAGCACTATCAAAAGTACTATCAAAAGTATCAAAAAGTACTATCACTAATGCGTAAATCGATATCTCTTCAATACTAATACTTCTGTTGGTACTATACCACTATTACTAGTACCTCATACAATATCTCCGTTAGGACTATACTGTTATTACTACTACTAATGATCTAATTATACAGCTAACTACTAGTAATAGTAATTAGTACTAGTAACACTAGCTCTACAATTTCTTATCATATACTTCTATTATGCTGCTGGTACATTTTTACTACCACTACTACTACTTGTAGTGTTGCTTAAGCTAAGTTTAATTGTTACTAACTTCAGTAGTCCCAAAACTACTTTAAAAGTTAAATTAATAGTAAAAAATGTGTAAAATAGCGCTAGTCAGGTGGCAGTCGACTAAAGCGGTAATGCGAAAAGGTAATGGATGGACGGACTGATGAAAAAGTTAGCAGAGGCTTCATTAAGCGAGCTAATGGCTTGGCTAATGGCTAGATTAATAATTTCAAGCTCGACACGGAAGCAAACATGACTTACCAGGGTTAGCAACTACCGGGAATCACAGTAGACACACCCAGGAATCAAGAATCACACATTATATTGATATTATTATGATAAAGGATGGATGTTCCGCTTGCGGTTGCCATGGAAACAGAGACGGTGAATCCACGTCGCCTGGACACCCGACGCGAACAGACTCCATGCAAAGTTTACTGGAGCGAAACTCGCAGAGACCTGGCTGCTATCGATTAAAAAATTGAACAATCGATACCATACATGCACGATCTTAACAGGCAGAAAATCCATCTTGTTTGCAGTGTATCGACAGTTAACCAATCGAAGGAATTTTGTTTACTTTCGGTATTTAGTTAACGATTTTGAAATCAATAGCAGTTAATAATCGATTACGTAAGACATTGATCTACTAATTTTTAATATCGACTTATTATTATTATTAAGGTGAAATGGTCTTTGCTGGTAGTAAGAAAATTAATTCAATATAATTCCTTACAATAATTAAATTACATTGGGCGTTGTATACATTTGAAAATTAAATCATAAAATTAAACTTAATTGTAGCTAGATCAATATTTTACATTTAACTTGGATGAGCTCACTATCTACAAATTCCATA
Source organism: Eulimnadia texana (assembly GCA_002872375.1). Taxonomy (NCBI): domain Eukaryota; kingdom Metazoa; phylum Arthropoda; class Branchiopoda; order Diplostraca; family Limnadiidae; genus Eulimnadia; species Eulimnadia texana. Next base: position 6,967,221 of record NKDA01000002.1, on the reverse strand, counting down.
GATTGATGTAACTATTATTATTATTACTATTTGTTAATTTGAATTATTACGCCGATTTTTACAAGTGAATTCCATGGCCAAACACAGGTCTTCGATAACATTTGAACATTTGGTAATTTGTACTTTATTTTGCTGAATTTTTGCAAATTTTGTGTACTTGCTAATGTAACATTTATGGAGAATACAAACTACATTGTGGAACTGTTCAGTGATGTTTTATATTCTACAAACGCAATAAAAATAATAATGGAATTAATAAAATAACTTCTACCCGTATCTTACAGTAGTTAGATTGAACTTCATATTTAGTTATCATATTTACCGACAGATCGCGTTACTGTTTGAAAGACCTTGGGGCATTTCCTGCGCCTGACAGCTACAAGCCACGCAGGTCTCTTTGCGCGCACAACATTTGTCAGTAATTCCTCCACTGAGTTCACGCGTGGTATATTTTAATGATACAACTTAGGGAATAGCTGTTTCTTCACTGCGTGATTTGTCCCCGATCCGGGATTTATGCTGGAATAAGTCCTGCTGCAGTGTGAACATGTGCTTGCTTCTCAGGATGCAAGAGTGACGAACTTACCCAGACGCGAAATGTATGGTTGAACTCTATCATCGGCAATGTGGTCGTGTCCCTGAGCGTAAAGCTACCAAAGGTGGTGGTGGTGGTGGTGGTGGGGGGGGGGGGGTCTGTGTATGACATTGTATCTTCGTTACACAGGGCTTTAATGTACCATAAGACAGATCACTATAGATTTATTTCAATCCTCATTAAGGAGAGAGCACTTCAACAGTGCAGTATTTGCTTTCGATTCTTGATGAGCTTCTTTCATCTACGACAGTAAATCGTATGTAAAAAGTAACGTCATTAAGTCTGAAGGCAACACCAACATCCCATTCGATACTATATGGCTCTTCGGAGTATGGCGTCTGTCTTCGCAGGAGAAAGCAGAAATGCAAACAGTAGTTCTAGCTTGATGCTGTACTGTTGCTCCACCATAGAAACGCTACTTTAGGAAAGTGTTCCCGAATTTCTTAAATGAAGCTCGGTTCTCGAATCTGCTCTGTAAATTTCTTAAAACAACGAGGTATTGGCTAACCTACTTCATAGCAAGTTAAGTTCGGAGTGGGAGTCCATGTTCAATGCATCAACTGCTTAACACGGGCAAAAAACAGCTTCGATTCTAATTTGTCTCAACGGGCTCCAAATCCAATCGTTTCACTGTTAATCACTATTCGCTTGAAGTAGTGCAGAGGTCTTACTTTATTTGGCTTCCTGACAACTTCGTCGAAATGTTTTTGTTAAGTCGAATCTCACTATGCTGCGGAGATCCGACTCTTAGGAGAATGTTAACTTGGATCTCACTATGCTGAGGAGATTCGTGTTACGGGGAATCGCGGAAGATCAGCTCTTGTCTAAGAGAGTTTGAAGAAATGGCTTAAACTGAGCGTTCGAAACATGTTGTAGGAAAGAATTTATGATGCTGAATTCAAGTTTATTGTGCTGATGCAATCAAGGACAACTCAAAACGCAATCAGGTGCAATCAAGAGGCAGTAACACGCAGTAAGCAAGTCAAAGGGCAAATAAACTGAAACAGGAAAAAAAACACTTTAAGCAAATGAATAAGATAAAAACTATCATACATTGTGAACTCGACGCCACAACCTTTCTTCTTCAAGGGGTAACCGAACTCTGAACTGGAAGAGGTTGTTGCGTCGACCTCACAAGGTCGTGACCGGACACGTGCAGATCCACGACTGGTTCGCACAAAATCACACCATATTTTAGCAAACCAACCGTAAGAAAGTTCTTCGTGCCCCAAGTCACTTAGTAACAGAGTCAAGAGGTCACCCTTAACTTGACCCTCTTAATTTAACTAAATTCGCCGGAACAGATTTCTCCAATCTTCCATAAGCATCTTTTCTTTCGTGAGCATTCATTTTCTTGGAGATATACCTCCATGTCACGTACTATACTTGAAACGCAAGGGGTATTGTTTAAACTGAACAGAGGGTTGTTCGAAATGCTTACAAATATAACAATTTCCAGTTCACACATGATGTTGAATTGGACTATCATAGAGTAATGCTAGGACAAAACGAGTCCCCTCCAGCCTTGTGTCATCTGATATGGACGTGAATTTTTCAAGTAACACTCACGGGTGATAGACGGCCGCGTGTACAGTTGCAGCACTGCTGGAGGCTTTCTTGGAGCTGGAGGAATGTCCAGAAATCAGCCGCTTTTCAATGGGGAATAATCTTTGGAAATTTTTGTTGATTCAACCGATGCATGCGAAATATTTTAAATACACGAATTCCGTACAGCTGCTTTTGCGGTGAATCTGACCATTTTCTTCAAAATACCTCGCAACCATGTTATGGCCCTGGAAAACGGGGTGGGAAAGTTAAACATGTGGTGTTTAAGGCACTTCCAGAATGTCGATAATTTTAAAACTCACAGAGATGGACAAAAGCTATCTGGGTTAAGCGACAGAAAAATTGTTGCCCACTATCTTGATTCAACCCTAAATACTCGGTTTTTTGTTTTCCACCCAATAGATCACGAGGGGGAGACCGCGTAAATACACCCTATTAGACTGCTTTGTGCACCCTACCAAAATTATTCTTATCCGTTTTCGTTCACTTGTATCTTCGAAATCACAAAACGGGTAAAAATAAAAAATATACCATAATTCTATCGATTATCACATTTATTTGTTGAAAATTTAGTTTTGAATTTTTTAATTGATGGGTACTTCATGAAACACCCAAACTGGCAACTGCGGCTCTTAGTCATTGCAATACTTTTCTCATAACAATCACCGTACGTTCGTTAGTTAAATCAAATTTTTAAATCGGGAGGTGATTTACTGCGGAAAAAAAAACTATCTCGGGGCGAAGGCCAAACATTTTTCTACAAGTGCGTTTTATTACATTATCGGTTTCCTACATTGTGAGGTTTTTGACGGAAGTATTCCCAACCGCTTGGCCAAATCGCAATGCCGAAGAAAATGAAAGGGAAACAAGAAAACAAACAGTGGAGCAATGGCAAGAAGGCAACCGTTGCTCGTAAAGTAAAACAACTTGCAGAACAGGTGAAGTTGATAAATTTAGATATTCTTCACTTACCATAATCTCACCCGACAATTATTGTGTTTTTGTTATAGGTTTCAAAACATATCGGAGGCGAGTCAGGTTTCGGGAATTTGAATCTTCTCCGCGAAGTCGCAGTCAATTCATCACCGGCCAAAGACAACGTCCAACTGAAGTTTGTTGCAGACTTATCTTTGATTGGTATAACATAAGAAATTTGTTTTAACCTTGCGTATAAAGATTATTTGTCGTCAATATAGGTTCTTCGTCTCCATCTTGCCCTAGAGATAACACGTGTCCAGCGTCTCCAGTACCCTTTCAGTGTGGTAAAGCCATACAAATTTTACATTTGCGAAGTTGGTTATTGCCAATCGTTATGTAGATTTCACATCCACTCCAAATCACATAAGCCGTCCTGGACAAAGGCATACTCCTTTTAGTGTGGAATACAGTCCAGCCAGAAGCATTCCTTTACTTGAAAGCCTGTCCAGGAAGCATCAGTGAGATGGTGACAGTAGTGAAGTTGAGTTAGATTGCAGTTGCGTGCTTCTTCAGAATCTTATCGAGGGCTCCTTCATTTGCCATCACTCGGGGATAAACGCAAGCGTTCACGAATGAGATTATTTGCGGAGAATGCAGAATGTGCCAAGGAACCCACTGGAGAAGAGTGTGTTTCCTCTTTCGACACTTCGTGTTTATCAAGCGAAAATGAAGGTGCCAGTAGTCACAACTGCATTCCCTCAAAGAGCAGCCGTACTTGCGACTTTTCCATCCATGTTCTCGAGGACAACTTTTCCAGGTATAGAGATCCTTATGGAAACAAACACCCAAAGGGATGGGCCGAGATTGGAGGAGACAACGTGGAGGGTGATCAATGCCGCTCCCAAGGTGAAGGTAACTGCTACAGTGAAAAAGGTCATAGAGGGTGTCGATGCGAAAACTGCCGCTTTCTTTGAGGGTCTCTTTACCGATGTTCCTAGTAGTACAACAGTGACTAATTTAACGGAGAAGGAACTATCCTACGCGATCTCCAAGCTTAAATCGGCACAGCACGATGTGAAGGAAATTGCGACCATTATGCAACATGGGGGATATGTGATTGTTCCTTAACCTCCGGTGCTAGCTAATTCAGAATCCGCATTCTTAGACAACACGGTGATTGAGGAATTGAACGCAATTTTTAACGAATGCGCTAGGGAAAGTACAAGAGTTTGGTACGAGTTCATGCAGCGCTGTGTTGAGTATAGGAAATCGGAACTCACTAGGGTCATGGGGGAGAAAAGGCCTGACGAGGGGACACTGAGGCGTGCCGCCGAACGGGCGACTCCAAATGAAAAACGTACGAAACCGTCAGTGCGCGAATTCGAGGGGGAAATGAACTTTTTAAAGAAACCAGACAAGAGTAAAGGTGAAACAATGGTGTTCTTTTCGGACGCGGCACGGGCCGCCCACAGTGCAGGCTACAGGAAAGGGGCTTTAAGAAGCATAAACATAATTCAAGAGCTGGAGGAGCCCAGGCTTATGGAAATGGTGGTAAGCAGGATAATGCTAGCCATCATGACCATAAGAATAGGCACCCTGGGACTAACGGGTATGGTAACAAGAACAACAATAAAACCAAGCGACCACGTACAAATGAAGGTGTTGAACAACATAATGGTAAGAGGGTGCATTTTGCACATTCGGAGGAAGACGATATCGGTGCCCGCATTAGGGAGCTCATGACACAGAAGGAGAAAATGAAGAAAAAGAATCGGGGAGTAGTGGGGTACGAATCTGAGTGACGGGACCATGCGGGCCCCATCGACGAAGAGGTTGAATTCATCGCCTCTGATCAATCTGACGGTTTTTACGAAAGAGTGAAGATTCTTGAACGGATGTTATACGAAAGACATGAAAGTGAGAAGATTAGCATGAGTAGGAGTAAGAGAAAGTCACTGAAAAAGAAAAGAATGAAGTTGGTCAATTTTTGTAGAACACTACAAGAAACGATTGTTAATGACGCCAATGTCGACCTCACCGGTAATCAAGTACAGCTTTTAGGATTAGGGCTTAATTATTGTATAGACAGGGGTAACATTCCGAGTGAAATTAAGAAAAGTGTAGACACATTATTTAGAAAGCTCGATAAGCGACTCTATTTTCATTCCCGAAAAGCAAAAACGCATCAACGGGGTCATGTGTCACACATACGTAAGTCCCTTTCGGAATCCCCGAAAGGTAAATGGCGGGATGAAATGCCCATTATGGAGAGTTACCTTGATCTTACGTGGCTTAATGTCCAACCCACACAACAACATCAACAAAGAGGCAATGAATGAATGGTTCGAATTATGCAACAACAAACAGATTTTTATTGTACCGGCCGATAAAGGGGGAAGAATCGTACTGTGGCCGGCAGATGACTACACGAGGGAAGCTCAATGACAACTTGGAGTCACTAAAGTGTACCAAGAGATCACAAGGGAACAGGCACGGAGTGACCTGAACAAGGGAAATGCTGTACGTAACTACACGCTGACCAAGCTCAAATTTATTAAAAAGATTACAGTAGCAGAATGCAAAACCATGGTCACCTCCGATATTAAGCTTCCCTGTATTTATTTTCTGACAAAAGTCCACAAAAAGAAAAACGAACATACTAGTGCATTCGAGGGCCGCCCCATTTTAGCGAATACTAAAGGGCCACGGAAGCCTCTTGATAATTGGCTGGCAGTCTTAACGGCGCCAATGCTAACTTGGATGAAGGGGAATTTGAGGGACACAACCGAGTTTGTTATCTGTATCAAAAACATTGACAAGATACCCAAGAATGCTATACTTTTCTCGGCGGATATTGTGTCCCTCTACCCCTCGATCCCTTGGGATTTGGGCATTGAAGCCACCACCAAAGTCTATACAGAGCATTTAATGAAATTACGTGAAAAGTGTAAATTAGAAAACAGACTCGAACCACCTGACCCGGCGTCAATTTAAAGACATTTTAAAATTGGTCATCGAAAACAATACGTTGCATTTTCAAAATAAGCGCTTTTTTTAGACAGGTCTCAGGTACTGCAATGGGCTGCTCGATCTATGTCTTTTTCGCGTGCAGCACTATGCACATGCTAACACTTCCTTTAATTAACAACCCAAACAATTAATGCTTTTTATGAGGTGCATTGATGACACGTTTGGTATATGGAAGGGTGACTTGTCGCTTAAAGCACTCTTGGACACCACCACCACTGAAACAATTAAATACACGTTAGTTACCTCTGATAAGCAAATTGCGGTTCTAGACACATATGTGGTGAAGGAGGGTGAACATGTGTACACAAAGCTGTATCGCAAACCCACAGACTCGGGTAAATTTTTACATTGGAGTTCAGCCCATCCGTTCAACCTGCGTAAAAGCCTTATATTCTCTCAATTACTGAGATTTCGAAGGATCTGCAGCAGGGAGGAGGATTTACCAAATCGCTGCTGCGGACCTCATTAAACGCTTTAGAAAGCGAGGATAACCCAGTAGAATACTAAGGGAGGCGAAGGTGCGAGCGGATGGCATGTCCCGTGCGACTCTTTTACAATCTAAAGCCAAAAATCAGACTGACAACAAACTCAGATTAATTATACCATTCAGTCACACTGCACAAAGTAACATACCTAGTAAATTGAAGAAGCTTGTCGAGAGACTAAGAGCATGTGATAGCATGAAGCTTAGCCCCGATACTGATAAGAAAGACCAGGCAAGCAAACCTCATCCTAACGTTCAAATCAAAAGAGGAAAAAGAACTGACAGAATGCTTCATCGATCAAGCTGCGATGAAAATCTTGGGTCCCTGCAAAATCTTAAAACGGAGAGAAAACCTTGAGATAATAATGCACCAAGTCCCCAAAGAATTCGACATTCCCACAATATTGAACCAGCTGTCCAAAAAAATTGTCAACTTTCAAATGAACAACGAGAAAAACCACAGTATCGCCCGATGGATTAACCCGAACAAAAATTCGAAACACGGCTCCATCAACGCCAGACTCCCGACAGCGCAGATCAAAGCAAAAATTCTCAAAGAACCTATTCTACTCGCCTTTAACCAGGTAACACAGGTAGAAGATTTCATCCCGGAAGAGATCACCCAGTCCTGTTGTTGCCAAAAATTTGGACACACCGCATTTCAGTGCGAAAATCCTGTCGCATGCGCCAAATACTCTGCCTCGCACGAAACTCGATCCTGCAAACAGGCCAAGGCTGTCAAATGTGCAAATTGTCAAGGGGATCACCCTGCTTTCACCAATAAATGCCCAGCACGAATCGACTATAAAAAAAAAAACCTTAATCAAAGAGCCAAACGCCGCTTCAAATAAGAATGCCAGTCAGGAATAACCTTGCCATAACTGTCCGGAATGTGAACAAAAACATCGACGTAATGAACTCAATCCTAGAATACGCGGAACAGCAGATATCTCAACAGTAATAATATTAGAACCGAGTCAAGGCCAGCGACCATAGATAGGCGGAGACTACCGTTTGCATTACCCGCTGGATATTTACATAGGAACAGCAATCGCTATAAGAACAGATGTAACCAACATCAGTATCATCGAGTTAACCTCATACTATGCAGCTTTGAAGTTCAAGTCCTCAGACGGTTCCTCGGTACTGGTACTGGGATATACAGACATTCTAGCATAAATGTAAAGGAACTCTTAAATACGCTGTGGAAAATATACAGACCAAGTTGCGACCACCTAATAATAGCAGGAGACTGCAACGCCCGTCACTGGTTCTGGGAAAACCATGACACCGACCAGACAGATCTTCTCGAATTCGTAACAACAAAAAAACTCGTTCTGCTTAACGACTGGGATATCCCCACGTTTCTAAACAAACGTGGATTCACCTCAACCATAGACTTTGTCTTCGCTACAAATGGATCCGATACTCTCTTCAACTACCGCTTGCTAATCCAAGAACAACTAACATCCGAATCAGACCATAGGGCACTGTTGCTGTCGTTCCCGGGAACAATCCCTAGGGTAGCTCCAATATAGAGACCAGACAATGCAAAGGCCGACTGGAAGAGCTTAAGAGCGGACTTTGCATTGTGGGCACAATCAGCACTTGACAGCTGGGGCAATCTAGACTCGCCTTACAAAACCGACTCAACAGTGAGAGACTTAACGAACACCCTTCAGACGATAAGAAATTTATACCCGAAAAAACTATATCCGGCTTCTCGAAACCATGGTGGACCCAAGAGCTGACTGAAACGAAAAGCTACACGGGCATCAGCAGAGCCAGGAACTATAACAACAATATCAAGACTACAAAGAATTCAAGCGAAAGATCAAATCGGCAAAATCATCTTACTTGGCAAAACTCCTTGAAAATGCTGACACCAAACTGATGTGGACCCTCACCAGAAAATCGAAATTAAACAGGTCCCATGAACTTGAACGACCTAAAGAAAGACGACGGAACCCCCATCACTGACCCAAGGAAAGATTAGACTACATAGGTGCAGAACTATTTGAAGCTTCTAAGTCGCAGCAACCAGCAACCCTTCAAGCAACAAAAACCAAATCAAAAGAGACCAACAAGAAACGGACCTCCGGAGATCTCCAAACAAGAAATCACTCAATACATCACAACTTCATAGCCTCTGAAAGCCTCAGATCCCGACAACTTACCCATCATCATCTTGAAGAACGTAGCAACCACCCTCAGCCCAATTTTGAAGAACGTTTTCAACGCTTCCATGCACTTGGGGCATTATCCTTCTCCATGGAGACAATAAAACGATCGCCTTTCCAAAGCCTTCCAATAAAATTACAACTCGATAAAATCGTATCGGACAATTACACTCATCAACACAATGAGTAAAATATTTGAAGCAATCCTGGCCTTCAGATTATCAAACGACCTGGACAGTGGAAATCTACTCTCGACTCAGTAGTACGAATTCAGAAAGAAAAAACCGACACCAGACGCCGCCCTCCGCCTCACAGAATTCATGTACCGTGATTTAGACAAAAAAAGAGCCACAACAACGTTATTTATAGATCTTATCGGTGCTTTTGACACCGTCTCTCACGAAAAACTTATCAAGTCCCTTGAGAAAAAGCAAATTAACTCCACCTACGCACAACTCGTCAAGAGTTTCATCGACGCTAGCCTAGTATAGATTCACTATGGCGAGGCAAAAAGCGATCAGCTTCAGCTAACCAAGGAGTACCTCAAGGATCGCCCATCTGTCCTATTTTGTTCCTCATATATATCGACGAAGTCCTTTCCCTGATAAAGGGGGAAAAAGTGACCATCCAAGCTTTTGCTGATGATTTCCGCTGGGGAGATGCGCTGATTTTGTTAGGGTATCCGGATTTGGGCGCACATCTCCATGTTGTTGTGGCCACTTGGCGTCTTCTTCGTGGAGCTGGTTTTGCTGTCGGGGGGGGGGGGGGGGGGTTCTAGGTGAAGCTTCAAGACTGATCGGTTTCCCAATCGGGCCTGGATTTGATCCTCCTCCCTTTGTGGGGGATCCGGGTGCCAGCCGGGCTGCGAGAGGAGTTTTTGCAGAGGAAGGTCCTGGTTTCCAAGACCCGCCTGCTGCCAACACTCCAGGGCCTCAGGATGATGTGGACCCCGGTCCTGGGCCTTCAGGATACGGAATGGGGGATGCAGCTGCAGGGGACGCAGGAGATGCTGGGGTTGCTGGGGGTTATTCAATGGTGACCCCTCCCCCTAACGATGAGGAAACTGTTCCTCTGGACGATGTAGAGACTGTGGATCTCTCGAGCGATTCCAACGGGAGTGAGTATCTTCCCCAAGAAGAAATGGAGGAAGAGGAAGAAGATGATGATGCGGGGGAGTTGGTAGCTGGGGAGGATGTGTTTGATGCCGAGTTTGATCAATTTTTGATGGACGTGGATCCGGTTGAGAGTGGTGACGCGTGTTTTTGAAGTGTTATTTTGTGTTTGTATTGTGCCTTTTAAGGTGTGTGTTTTTTCTTGTCAGTGTCATGCATTTAATCAAGAAAATACAGTATATTTGGCTCAAAGATAGTCTGAGTTATTGCTTAAGTTGGCAGTGTTCGGTTGTATGACGGTGAGGTAAGAGTCAAGTGTGTTATTGTTATTGTGGGTTATGTAGTTTGTTCGTTCAGGTGTTGAAAGGTAGGCAGTGTTTGGTGAGTATCTATTAGGAATTAATTGTTTTAGGTTATGTAGTTTATGTTGACGCTTAAGTGCTGAAAGGTAGGCAATGTTTGGTTTGTTTTTTAGGGTGTGTGGTAGAGTAGGCAAGGTCCGGTTAGAAAGAAGTAAGGTGTGGTGAGTGTCTATTAGGTATTTATTGTTTTTAGGTTATGTGGTTTATGTTTACGCCTAAGTGCTGAAAGGTAGGCAGTGTTTGGTTTGTTTTGGGGTGTGTGGTAGAGTAGGCATGGTCAGGTTAGAAAGAGGTAAGGTGTAGTGAGTATCTAATCTTGCAGCGGTATGGGGGTATTACATGTCAAGTTTCATCACTGCAAATCTTCAGACCACTGGGTTATCTCGTGCTACGACGCTTCGGAAAAAGTCATTGTATATGACTGTGTGAACATTACGAACTAGATAACGGTGTGACTTCCCAATTAGCAAAAGCCTACACCAACACTGAAGCAATGCAGGTATAGCATTTCAGTTGATCTTCTTGGGTTTATTAGAATTAGACTACGTTCTGAGTTTTGAAGCATTAAATGAACGAATCCGTGGACAAATGCTTTTTCGTTACATGAACCCTTAATGCTACCAGAGAGACCAGCGATTTTTGGGGGCGAAGAGGTGCATCAGCGTTGCTGTTTTAAACTACGTTCCCTCTTCATACGTGGCACCAGGCTCCCAACAAGACTTAAGGCCCACCGACAAGCATTGAAAGATATTACAAAATGAAGTGTGGTGCAACTAGCGTAATGGTTTAACAAAGCGGAAGCGTTGGACACCCAAAGAAGAGTTCACCGCGGATCGCCCATGCCGCAAGACAGAAGAAAAAAACCGAGGAAATGGGATGGACCGCGACGTACTCGAAAGAGAAAGCTGCTGCCAACAGTGGCGTGGGTAGGGACTCGAGCCCTGGCCGAAAGTTTTATCGTTTCCCCTCCCCCCCCCACCTTTTTTTTACGTATCATGAATTGGAATTATTGCCCTGGGGTTAACCATTCCTCATTTTTAATTTTGGGTGGCTCTAGAAAGAACTGCCATAAAGCTGTCAATACGGGACTTTCGACATCCGAACCTGCGACTGCATGTAATTTTAAGCTCAAGGAATCTAAATCACTTTCTTCGCTTCCCACAACATGGGTCGGAGCTAATAGTCTACCTCGAAAGTGCTGGAACCGAATGCTATTATAAATGAAACAATACTCGCGTTTTCCGAATCCAATCGCGGACGTTTGACGAACTTGTCCATGGTACCAGCACAACTTTTAGCTTCTTGCTCCCTACTAAGCTCCTTCATTCCTCTAATTCCCTCTTCTGCCATCCATTTCATTGCTTGCCAACCACGATTTAACAACTTGGCATGTGCACAAGTCGAATGCTCGGCTTGAAGTGAAAATAGTGAATGACTTTGTCGTCTATTATGACTCTGTTTGGTTATCATACAGCAATTTCTAGAACTCCCTGTCGACTGTGACTGAAAACTCAAATCACATTCGTCGAATCGTGCCAATCAATCCAGTTAAAAATGCACAAATTCTAAGGATTTTTGAGGAATAGCCCATTAGAAAGCAAAGGAAACACGAAAATAAGTAGACCGAGCAAGGGAACGCATGGAAAACAATGCATGGCTTGTTTTTTTAATGCTTATCCAACCAAAACGCCTAAGTGTCTAATACCTAAGGATTTTATACAATGATGGGTTGAAAATGGATTTAAATATTAATTTACAGACAAAAACATGCCCCTACTACCGCCCAGGGGAGGTTGCCTTTCTGGGGCCTCAAAAGGTGTGCCCAGTCTGGGACGAAACCTAGTCCGTGAGCCCATCTACGATCATGGGCCCCGGTTGGGGTCCCCCAAAACAATGGGCCCTGGGCATGACACCCCACTTGGTCCCTCCCACGTTACGCCACAGAGTGCTAACAAAAGCTGGTTCGAGCATTACATGCTGAAAGGCATGAACTACCCGGGTTTTTTAATTGCAAATTCCCATGGAAGGATGGACCCTCTTCGATGCTTTGAAACGCTGGAGAGACAACTCGTAAATGAATCTAGAATAAACCATTAAGAATACTACAGTGGTTGACTGGTTCGCGGTACCAGCAGAAACTGAGAAGCAGGCCGTGCCATTGTACAATGGGACCCTGTTTGAAGTATCACAAGACTACAAGAGGTAATGCATTTCCACGATGTGAGAAGGAGAAGACACCAGGATTATTCTTCATGAGTCCGAGCGAGAATGTGTGAAGCAAAAATTTTCTATCATCGAAGATCGAGTACGTTTAGTGCAGACTTGGCCCTAATACTGGTATCAGAAATGCGAGATTCCCTTAAAACCCTGAACGAAGTGAGATGGCACACACATGTGAACAACTTTGTACTTAAATGGGTCCCAAGAAAGTATTAAATTATTTTGATGGAGCTACTAATGACGAATGACGAAGTCTTGAACAAATGTCCAACTGGCACCATGAGAGAGAAACAAAGGAGCAGCAAGGATAGACAAGGTAGGCCGTTCTGAGCAAAAGAGCATGCGGTGACGCTTGAAACGAACAAACAGGCGAAATTATACATAAAAAAAAGAGCATTTTACGTTAATGGTTAATTTACGTTGAGACGATTGTTCCAGTAATCAGTAGATTTTTCCGTCGTATTATGTACTAATCATAGACAAAACTCGAAGTTTGGACATGACACTACAGCCGAGAAACGAAAACGAACTCCAAACAGGATGAGACGATAGTGACGTAAAATTTCCCCGTAACCTGAACCTGAATGCTGACCGCTACTTAACTGGAATACTGCCATTTGTTTCAGTTAAGTGTTACATTCCGAATTGCCTGAGGCCTTGGAAGTATTTTGCTTCAATCAAGCGAAAACAATGGCGTTTAGGGAAGCTACCCACTCGGACGGGTCATCATACAGGTAACCTAGGACAAATCTTTATTTTCCTGAAAAGTTTTACAGTAGCCAAAACTGACATCTTAAAAACCATTATTAGAGTCTACGTTTTTGAAACCGTAACACAAAGGATTACGTACCTTATCTAACGGATTCTTAATTCTTAAAACAATCGCGGGAAATGTCTCCGTCTGGAAAACTGTGCAGAAAAATAAACAGTACGAGTTATGAAACTAGCGCTGGAACGGAGGTACACAGTACTAAGATCATCCTTAAAAGTAATAAATGTAAAAGGCGCACAAAGCTTGTAGCGTTTTACTTCAAAAAATAATAATGATAAATAAATTTTATCCAGAAGTAAAAGTCAAGTCATACAATTTAAAGATTATCCTCTGCTAATAATTCGCGATTTGGTGTCAAATCATTTCAAGAATGATTTTAGTACCATATAACTCCGTCAGAGCGCTAGTTTCCGCGCTTCTAGCTTTAACACGCGGAGATGGGTAAGCTGTTGTACTGTATCGTCGATCTTTTGTTAAGAGTTGTCCGCTTCTTTCTTCTTTCTGATGAAGATATAAGTCACAGTTCAAAGACATCGCAGTAATGAACTCGCAAAGTCGTGCCTGGCGATCTTCAACGCCATCTATCAGTCGCCAGCAGAACTCTTTACTGAAATGCTAGTGCCGTCAAATGTCAAAACTTTAAGTTAAAAAAAGAACTATTTAACTTTTAGCTAAAACTAAAACTTTTTAACTTTAAAAATCATGCGTTGGGCGAATCTACGTAAAACTTAGTACACAAGTCTGTCAATTAGTTTGTTGTACTACATTCCAGGTAAGATCATTGATGGCTTTCTCTCCTTTCCGCTACGTATATGTCTTCTTCGCGACTGTGTCGTCTCCAGGTTAACTACACAACTACTGTTTTTCGCACGGAACCCGGCAGTGTCCATTGCGAATATAGAATTCGTGAACACTTAAATTGTACATACCAGCTACCCGTAGCTAGCATTTGAAGGGTTAGATCTGGTTGAAACCAGAATGGGAAATGATAGATATCATGACATCATTACTCATTCACTTACGTTTTCCATTGTGTGTGTGTGTGTGTGATATATCACAGACTGACGACCGTATCTGGGAGTACTTGGTTCCACATACCGTCACTAGGTAGGGCACTAGGTATGACCCTCACATCTTTGGTGCTTGAAAATATTTTAGCATGATTCTGACTGTAAATTTCAGTGACACAGGGATTATATGAATAAATACATATCAATAAGAAGAACTGATTCGAACTAAAATCAACAAACAAACCAGAACCATTCAGTGGTATTCAGTACGTGTAATGGAAATATTTAGTTAACATTAAGACAAACTTGCAGTGTAAGGAGTTCGTTAATCATTTAGACATTATTTGTTAACCAAAAATTATCATGGACCTTAAATAATAATGAATCATCATAAAACTAGTCTAGTTATGAGTCAAAACTAAAACCACGCTTGTTTGCGGCAACGTAGTAACAGAAAAGCTCTGCTTAGTTGAGACTAACGATTAAAAATGATTTCTCCATTTGCTGAGCTTCGGATCTCAATTAATACCTCAGTGGCGGTACCTTCGACACACCCGAATCTGGAATCTCAAATCTTATCAGCAGTCCTCGTTCCTTACGTAAGGAAATTCCACTGGATAAGGAAGTCCTTATCTGTTATTTGATATTCTTAATCCCACAGCTTTCTTGCAGTATTTGCACAGCACAGTCTGATACACAACGTATAGTCTTAATAGACTAATACTCTATTCTTTGCTTTACCGTATGTGGAATGACTTCCTCATGACAACTGGACTCATCACCTGCTGGGCGATATACAAGCTACACTTTGTCACATTAATATTTCGTAATGATTCAAACCAAATAATAGTCTAAATTTTTCTCGTAATTTTTTTCTTTCCGTGATCTATGTAATAGTATCCGACAAAATGGACCATGTATTCCTCGTTGGATACCAATGAAGGAGAGAGGACACGTAGAGTAAAAAAGGGAAAGTCGTGGAATTTTGATATGGCCATGTGGAGAAATTCGATTTAACCAAGATGTGCAATATTGTCCGTTATGGCACTTGATGAAGTCAGACTCGATTTCAAGCCTGGTCGGAGAGACGTCTTCAAATTCCATTATATGCCTTCACGCCAACAACATAGCACCTCGTTCACCGCTTCCACACTTGGTCTAGACGTGACACAGACCTAGTACTATTCTATTAATATGATCCAGTTATAATTTCACGTCTTAAGAAATCCTCGTGAACAACTGTAAATAGTGATGGCTTTAGCACCCTTACGAAGTACCAGGATGTACTAACGACTTTCGTTTGTTCAGCAGAATAGTGTAGTATTTTAGTCTTAAGTTTCGACTTGATGAAGTTAACAATCCTTCCGTTTGAAGAGGTTCTGACCTACTAGTAATTGAATTTACCGTTCTCTTGTTTAGGATCATTTAAAGTTATATGCAACGCAATGTTCAAGAGCTGTGTGGGGAATCAATACTCTAGGATGTATTTTCATATTGTCATCGTGTTGTCGAACCATGACCTCTAAACTTGGTATCACATGTTGTCAAGTAATCCTTGCACACCTCTCTGTTGAGCTGGTTCAGCTTGTAATTTACAAACTGGTGCAGTAGTCAACCGGTTAATGAACGTGACCTACAACTCAAGTTGTTGCTACTCTACAGCAAGGAACTAACAGTGAGTTCTTATGCTTTAGGATTCGTCCACACAACTCTAAACTGTGTCACTGGTCAGGATTCATAGAAAATGATACCAAGATATCTTGTGGTCCGAGAATCCTGAGTTATATTGTCTGCAGTTTCATTAGTCTTAATGGCGTTAGGTGTTAATCCACAACGCTGCCATACAAGAAGCGAATACCAAATCGCCTCTTTTTTTCCACACAAATGCACAGGAGGTCCGTAACTATGAACACCGGGATGATAATATGTTGATAGCAGTGATAACATGGGTTGGATGTGAACGTAATACAAATTGGCAAGTCTCTTGTAAACGCCCACGTTTGTGTAGGAGGTCCGGACCCCTGAGCAAACTCTATTTGTGGCCAACGTTGCCAGACCTTAACAAAATCAAAGGCATCTAAGCTTACGGGATTTCCCTTGAACCGATTTTCGCCTTGAAGTAGCGGGAAGGCTAGAAACTCGTTGAAAGAGGCTTGGAGATACTCCGATAAAATGTGATAACTGGTTGAGAATGGTGTTAAATTTCAGACCCCCATGGCCAGAGCAGTTTGGGGGGGGTCTTTAAGTGAATCACTAGGTGACTCGATTTGAGTTGGTCGTTTCCCTCTTTCCCCTCGCAAAGTGAATCAAACTGCGGGAAACAATGCAAGCACAGGAAAATGTCACTTCCCTACATACTTTAACCATTTTGTTATTCGTATTTACTGTTATTATACATTTTCTCCGGAAATCAAAGGAAGTTAAATAGGGACATGTGAACCTTCAATGCGTTATTGTCAGTGACGAATGACTTTCCTGGACTAAATAACATTTCTTTTTCCCTCGGAGTGTTTTTTCAACTTGCAGTTCCGGTGTCTGGTGTAGTAAGTAGTGCGGAAGAAGACGGTATCCCAGGAAATGAAAGTAGGATCTCTCTATTACCAAGAACTTAATACTAGGCGATCCTCCATTGATAAGTCTTATCACTCCCGCCGCTTTCCGTATGTAACACAGTACAAAATTTGTCCATTAAACACTATGAAGATATTTCCACCAGCATTAGAAATGCCTATTCAGGGAGATATTAGAAAGAAAGGCCAGATTAATCTGAGTACGTGTATTTATAAGAGATGGCGAGAAAGCGAGGAAATGATGGGAAAGAGGGGTCCCTTCATGCAATGCATGCAAAAATCCCATTAAGCCAAGGGAACACCAAAGCAACCGCATTTTATTTATATGGAAAAATTTTCCTGATGCCGCTGGAGAAATGATTTCAAGAAAAATATGGGAAAAAGAAAACGCTGAATTGACAAAACGACTTAAATCCATACAAATCTTGAGTAGGATTTTTACCCTATACTTTTTTTTAAAGTCGGGAATATAAATCAAAGATCCTGCAATATCGAAATGAGTTACCAGGGATTGTATTTCATACTGCAGATAAAAACTTCAGGATCAAACAATTCAAGCAAAAAAAGAAATCCTGCATGCAAAATGCAAAGTTCTTGCAAGCTCAGATGCTACAAGATAAAATACAGTATATTGCATCGGTTAATGAGAGTGTATTTATTAAATTTTTGTGTTTTTCGAAGATATTTTTAGCAAAATTTTTAGCCAAAGTTCTTGTTCGTCAGTATGCATGGCCTACGAGAGTAAATAGAAGCTCAGCTAAAACCTCTCTGCCCCTCGCACAAATATTTATTCACAGCAATGCACCATCGTCATCCCCTAAAAATTTTTATCGGAAAAGTTCTCACTGCTTCGGTTAACATTTTCTATAAATAAAAGTTCCTGCATGATCGTTCCTGTGGGTGGAGGGAGAGGAATACTACAAATGGTAGATGATTTATGAGGAATGGAACTTTTTGTCAATCGTGTTGAGGACGTTAGGATCTTTAACGAGGATCAGCTGGACGCAATCGATCCTTTTAAAAATTAAAGAGATCCTCTAGTGTCTTGGGATGGACCGGCAAAAAACTATCGAGGTCTTTTGATTCATAATCAGGATTTTTTTTCAGTAGGTTCATTGAATAGGGATCGTCAGGACCATCGTAAAATCCTGCAGAATTTCTAAATAATGTAGTAAAGGTAAAACGGAATAGCCTGTTAATAGGAAAAATTTGCTAATGAAGTTACACAAAAAAATTCAGGATTGATTGTTGTGTTGTTCTATGAGGAAGGAATCGATAAGGATCGCTTTCTTTCTCCAACTTCCGTTGGGCAAAAAATTGCTAATGACACAGGACTGGAGGGATCGTTAAGAAAAAAGCCGGTTAGCTCAATCAGTATACTAAGTACAAGCAGAAATCTAGTATAATCCTGAATCAGGGTCAGACAATACACAGAAAAATCTTGACGATTGTAGGATCTGTTTTCCTGTAAATATCTTCGGACAAAGGCAGGGAACTGCAATGAGTAGTTGAAATTCGATCAAGTGGAAGGATCACAGGATCGTCAAGTTTCTTAATGATGTACGGTACCAATCAAGGGACTTGGCAAAAGACGTGGTAGAAAATTACGCAACTTTTGACTTCAAATACAGCACAACTCAAAGGATCGATAAACTTCAAGGATCGTTAAGTCATTTTCAGCCAGGATCATAAGCAATCCGAAAGTTATGACAATCGAAAGTTTAATGTGAGTATCATCTTGTTATGGTATTATGTTCCGTTATTTCAGATAACCCAGTAGGATCGGTTGTATTAGAGATACTGGAAGGACCGGGTATTTAATTAATTGTACTTAATTGTATTGGAAAATTTCCAGGTTGTAAAAGCAGCGGGTTGCTTTTTACGATTTCGGGGAGTTCGTCCATCGGATAGCACGCGAAAGAGTTTAACGAATCGTAAGGAATTGTTAGATCTTTCAGGATCTCATAAAGATTAAAGGTTCTACTACTAAAGAATCCTAGGAAAACTCTTAAGAATCCAAATCGATGATAGTAGAATAATGACAATCAGTTAGATGAGCTGAAGAATTATCAGGATCTTCAGGATCTAACCTGAGAGGACTGAAGTGGTTTTGCGATCCTTCGAGGATCAGAAATCCGATTTTGTGACTTTGTAAAGCCGTAAATTTTTTAGTAAATTTGAACTTATTCCATGGGAAATGAAAAATCGATCCTGTCGCGGGATTTCCATCCGTTTGAATTTATTTGTAGGAAATTTCGTTTCTCTTCTGGTCCATGTCGATCCCTCTCAGAATTCAATCCTATTTCAGAAAGTGCGCAGTTTTACTTTTCACCAAAATATAAACTCTTACCAAAGACCGATCCTTGTAAATAGGATCAGTTGTGAAAAGATTCCTTCCTTGTTTTGAACGATCCTGAATTTTTTAAAAATCAGTTTTGAGCATTTTAGATAGCAAATTTCTTTACAAAAATCGATTTCCTAGTCCTTGTAGGATACTAACCACATTTGAGCTTAAAAAAAAATAAACTGGAAGATCCGATCCTATTTCAGTATAATCCTCTTTACGGATACTTTCCTCATCGATCAGAAATACTCATGAAGAAAGACTCTCGTCTCAAGGATCGTTTTGAAACACTTCAGTCGCACCTCCAGACTTTTACCTCAACGATCCTTCTTATCGGATCCCAGGTTAAAAATAGCTTTTTTTACGGTCAAATAAAAGTGATCCTGCTTTAAAAATCCCGTAAATTTGATGTAAGTGGACTTGGCACTACCAGAATATCGTGTAGGAATGATCCTTGCAGCAAGGATCGACTTTTAAAATATTAAACTTAAGCTTTCATATGGATAGATTAAACTGGCCTCACCCCAGCAATCAAGTAAGTTACCTTTCAGGACCGATGCTTTCTGCTAGGATCTCTCTGTCAACCGGTAAGTGAGAGTGCGATCCTTTGCTGTTTAGATGGAGGGTATTTGAATTCGTTCTTGATCCACATCCTGAAGTTTGAGACATGATCCTTGGATTAAAGAAACGTTTATACGAAATTTCAAGGGTAGTTAAACGACAAACTATCCTTCTCGATGAAGTACTTTTCAATGTCTGATCCTAGATGCGGAAACCATTCAAAGAGTCGTTTTTTAATTAGCCTTCCTTGAGGTACTGGTTTTGAAACCTCAGAGAAGTTGTCGGAAGCTCTAATTGTCTATCTTTCCATTTTTATATTTAAATTCTTCATAATCCAGTCTTGGACTTCAAAAATCTCCCAAACGTCATTTAGGACTGATCATTGCGTAAGGATCCTTGCCAAGTTTTTCAGGATGGTTGATGCGCATTTTAACAGTTTAACTGTTGTTTTCAATCCAAAACCCTTCATCATCCAGTCCTGGACTTCATAAGTATCCAAACATAATTTAGGAATGATCCTAACCTAAGGATCGCTTCAAACTTCAAGGTAATTGTCGGATGTCTCACCCATTAATCGATCCTTACGATCAAGAGCTCTTAAACAGTCAATCCTGGACTTCAGAACGTACCTAAACATCATCAAGGAAATATCCTAGCACGAAGGATCTCTTTAAATTTCAAAGTAATTGTTGGATATCTCAATAGTTAATCGATCCTATGATTGAAAATCCTTCAGTACTGAAACCTGGACTTCAGAATTTACCTAGACGTCATTAACGAATTATCTTAGTGTGAAGAATCGCTTTAGAACCTCATACGTCAAGGGGAAAGTCGCATGTCTCAACGGTTAGTCGATCCTTCTCGACCAGAAGGTTTTTAAAATTCAATCCTGGGTTTTAAACTTACCAAGCCATTATTAAGGAGTAATCTTAGCATGAAGGATCGGGTTTAGATCCTCAAGGCAATTTTCGATTGTCTCAGCTGTTAATCGATCCCACTTGATTAAACAGACTAGTATTCAATCTGGGAATTCAGAACTTACCTTAAACTATGAAGGATCACTCTAGATCCTCAAGCAACCCTAGTCCAGATCTTAAACGTTAATCGTTCCTATTACCCTTAATACTTGGTTATTAAATCCTGGACTTCAGAAATTACCTAAACGTCAGCAAGGAATGATCCTAAAATGAAGGATCTATTTCAATGTTCAGCGCAATCGACTTGCGGTCAAAGGGAAAGTAAACCAGAAGAAAATAAGAATAGTATCCAGTACCTCTATTCCTAAAATCATTGCTAACTAACCTTAATCCTTCCTTATTCAGTCCTGGGCTTCAGAACCTACTTAAACTTAATCAAGGAACGATCCTAGCATGAAGGATCGCTTTAAATCATTAAGGCAATCGACTTAGGGTCAAAGGGGAAGGTAACAAGAAGCAAAGAAGAGTAGTATGTACGACGCCGTTTAAGCTCTTATCATTCCAATATCATTGTAACCGATCCTCAATCCTTCCTGATTCAATCCTTGGCTTCAAAACTTACCTAGGCGTCGCTGAGGGAAGATCCTAGCATGAAGGATCGCTTTAAATCATTAAGGCAATCGACTTACGGTCAAAGGGAAAGGTAACACGAAGCAAAGAAGAGTAGTATGTACGACGCCGTTTCGCCGCTTCACGTCCCAGTCGTCGAGTAACCGTGCGCCAGTTCACAGCGGCTTTTTGAACGCCTCCATGAGCCTGTTGTGCCGATGAAGTTCTCCCTCAGTTGTTCCATTAAGACTCAATGTCCCTCGTTCACTTGGAATTCAGTTCAAATGAGAATTTTCAGCATCTTACTCGGCGTTCTGCTTATTTTCCAAAACGTCTGCGGGTAAAGCAAACTTAATAAATATACTAACTGCTATTTTAAATATGAAATTTTAATTAAAATAATATATTTTGTGTTATAGATACTTAAAATAGAACCTTTAATGCGTTTTCGGTGTACCAATCGCTTTGTCTCTACTTTTAACCAACATGAGTTGTTTATTTATTTATTTTTTTGCGAATCTTTGGGTTTTTCCAGCTTTTCGCGAATTATGGATTTACTCAAGTTAATGGAAAAACAGGGAATGCCGCCTTCATTTCGCAAATTTAAAAGCCACCGCGAAATTTTCTTTTCCAGATTTTTCCAAATGAGTTCGTATGAGAGTAGTCTCTCTCTCTCTCTCTCTCTATGGAAATACGCGAGCAAATAGAGATGATAACACTGTGATAACAGGTTGATAACAGTCTGATAACACTGATAACGTTTCCATTTGGTGATTTTTGGCCGTCATTCGAGGCAATCAATTTATTTCCTATTGTGTTTGCCATTTCGGTTGGCTCACGCTTCGGTTGCTTTTTTACAGTATTTTCTCTGGGAAAAAAAGTCAAATAGTTTCATTAAAAATATATCGCATATTAATAAACTAAAATAATCATTTCAATTATTTATATTCAGTGAGGGGAAGGAAGTACCCCTGAATTTCCAGGATATTCTCCCGGAAAATCCCACAACCTACGACAAAATGTCTCCACCCAAACAGAACGGTAACTATTACTGAACATCAATTTAAATATTTCAAATTATAATTATATGTAAATTACTATAAATTAGTAAATGATAATAATAAAAAAATGTCCAATAAGTGACAAAATTTACAAATTTCTGAATTATTTGTATTGCCAATGATTATTATTATTTTTTCCATATTTTTCTAATTGATTACTTATCTTAACGAAGGTTTTGAATTATAAATAGAGTGTTCAGGAGGTGATTTAGCGGGTGTGTTTGATTAGTTTGTGTTTGAACAGGGAATCCGACGGTGGTTCATTTCCATGTGACTGTGATGAGTCTCGACTCCATCGACGAAAGTTCCATGGTAAACTTAAACCCTCTTTTGTCTGAATTAATGGGAATCTTAAACGCTTTTACTACGGTCACGTGATAACAGTTGATAACACAAGTGATAACAGTCAGGGTGGACGGAGATGATGATAGAGGAATTTTTTATTAATACTATTTAGCAGCAGTAGCTGTAATAATAGTAATTGTAGCAAGAGAAGTAATAGTTGTAGTAGGAGTAGTAGTAATAGAAGTAATAGTAGTAGCAGCAGCAACAGCAGTAGTAGTAGTAATAGTAGTAGTAGTAGTAGTAGTAGTAGTAGTAGTAGTAGTAGTAGTAGTGGCAGTATTAGTAGCGATAGTAGTAGGAGCAGTAGTAGTAGCAGAAGTAATAGTAACAGTAGTTGTAAAAATAATAATAGTTGTAGTAGGAGTAGGAGTAGTAGTAATAGAAGTAATAGTAGTAGCAGCAGCAACAGCAGTAGTAGTAGTAGTAGTAGTAGTAGTAGTAGTAGTAGTAGTAGTAGTGGCAGTATTAGTAGCGATAGTAGTAGGAGCAGTAGTAGTAGCAGAAGTAATAGTAACAGTAGTTGTAAAAATAATAATAGTAGTAGTAGTAGTTGTTGTTGTTGTTGTTGTAGTGGTTGTATTATTATTATTATTATTATCAGTGGTTAATTCAGGATTTATTTGTGACTGTAGACTTACGTAGCGGACGTTTTCTTCCTGCAGTCGTGGAAGGATCACAGACTGCGTTTACCTGACAACTTGACGGGGAGTATCGTCTGCTGCCCGTCGCTTGGCTCAGAGAGATCTGGAGACCTGATGCTTTCTTTAAGAACGCCAAAAAAGTCACATTTCAGGACATGTACGTATATCATTGCTAGAAGTAGTAGTTGGAGGAGTAGTAATAGTAGTAGTGGTGGAAATAGTAGTGTTAGTAATAGTAGAAGTATCAGTAGTTGTAATAGTAGTAATAAAAGTAGTAGTAGTGGTAGTCGTAGTAGCTGTAGTACTAGTAGTAGAAGTAGTAGTAGTAACGCGACAAATCTGTCGAATATCTGGACAGGACAGAAACGTGTACGTCAATACCTTTTACTTGTCCACACATTCAAATGATTTTTTGTTACAATTATAAGTAGTAGTAGTAGCGGTAGTAGTGGTAGTGGTGGTAGTAGTAGGATTGTTGCTGTCATTCACTCTCGCGATTTTTCGATTTTTAACTTGACTCAAACCGCGTAGAAAGGCTTTAATGTGGTAACACCAAGTTAAAATCAAGGATTTTTTAAATAACGGACGAAAATACCTAGTGAAAAATTTTTCACGCGGTTGTAACCCGTTAAAAATCGCGTTTTAACTCGGTCTGGCTTTTTCATGCAGTTCATACAATAAATCAGTTGGTCATTTGAACTGTGACAGGTATACTTAAACTCTCTCTAGATTTTAACTTGTGGCGATTTAAACATGGTTTACAGTCTTAATCTGGAACAAGTTTCAACTCGGCAGCATTTTGACTTATTCAAGTCAGTTAACTGGGTCCAAGTCTTAACCTGGTTAAGTTTTAATATCTTTTACGTCTTTTAAGACGGTTTTTCTATTAACTGGATGAAACTTTGACTAGCCACATAATTTTAATGAGGTTCCGAATGTGAACTTGTTAAAACTGTTAACTTGGTTACTTCGTTTAATTCATCCTAATTTCTAACTTGATAGAATTTCAACTCGTGTTTAAAACTTGACTTGACTTATCCTTCGACTCGATGACAATTTAATTTGTGAAAGATTTTAAAGCGCTTCAAATTTTAAGGCGTTTGGTAAAATAAAACCGTAAGTTGATGAACTGGAAATATGTGCATATGGAACAATCAGTAGCGGAATCCAATCGTAGTAGAGGTGTCACGGGATCGGTTCTGCTCAGGACCTTTTTATTTCCAAATGAATTATAATATTTTTAGAATAGTTAAGCGAGAATGTGGAATTATTACATACTGAGTTACGTATATGGCTGATTAATAGTGCGGTTAAATTACATCTAATATAACTCGCCTCGCTTTTTAACTCGGTTGAGTTTTCAACTGGCCCGGTATCTTAATTCGCCTAGCTTTTTAACGTGTCCAGCATAATGACTTATTTGAATTTTTAGCACACTCAGTTTTTAACTCTCTTAGATATTCAACTCGGTTGAATTTTAAAGCTGTTTGAGTTTTCAAGTCCCTATTCGACCCAACTTATACCTGGTTAAAGTGTTTTCACTTTGTATCATATAGACTAGTTAAAAAGCCCTAAAATCGCCAGAGTGTTACTATTATTATTATTATTATTATTATTTACAGTTATTCAATTCTTTAAACTATTATTAACCAGGACGATACCCAATCACTACGTTTGGCTGTACCAGGACAAGAAGATCCTCTACTCTGTCAAGTAAGTCCATCTACATCGTCAAGATTCTTATAAGATTCTTGACAAGATTCTTGTAAAATCATCACTAAACCACAATACCCTATACAACATTCTTGCTAAAGATTCCTAAGATTCTTTCATCCTTGTATCGAAGAATCTCGTAGTATCATAATACAAGATTCACGGTAAGATTCTTATCAGATTCTTGGCAAGATTCTTGTAAGATTCCTATCAGATTCTTGGCAAGATTCTTGTAAGATTCTCACTAAACCACAATACCCTATACAACATTCTAGCGAAAGATTCTTAAGATTCTTTCGTCCATCTATCAAAGAATCTCGTAGTATCATAATACAAGATTCACGGTAAGATTCTTATCAGATTCTTGGCAAGATTCTTGTAAGATTCGCATTAAACCACAATACCCTATACAGCATTCTTGCTAAAGATTCCTAAGATTCTTTCGTCCTTGTATCGAAGAATCTCATAGTATCATAATACAAGATTCACGTTAAGATTCTTATCAGATTCTTGGCAAAATTCTTGTAAGATTCTCACTAAACCACAATACCCTGCACAACACTGTAGCGAAAGATTCTTAAGATCTTTCGTCCATCTATCAAAGAATCTCGTAGTATCATAATACAAGATTCACGGTAAGATTCTTGTAAGATTCTTGTAAGATTCTCACTAAACCACAATACCCTATACAATATTCTAGCGAAAGATTCTTAAGATTCTTTCGTCCTTCTATCAAAGAATCTCGTAGTATCATAGTACAAGATTCAAGGTAAGATTCTTATCAGATTCTTGGCAAGATTCTTGTAAGATTCTCACTAAACCACAATACCCTATACAACATTCTAGCGAAAGATTCTTAAGATTCTTTCGTCCTTCTATCAAAGAATCTCGTAGTATCATAATATAAGATTCACGGTAAGATTCTTGTAAGATTCTTGTAAGATTCTTGTAAGATTCTCACTAAACCACAATACCCTATACAACATTCTAGCGAAAGATTCTTAAGATTCTTTCATCCTTCTATCAAAGAATCTTGTAATATCATAATACAAGATTCACGGTAAGATTCCTATCAGATTCTTGTAAGATTCTCACTAAACCACAATAACCTATACAACATTCTTGCTAAAGATTCCTAAGATTCTTTTGTCCTTCAATCAGAGAATATCGTAGTATCACAGTACAAGATTCACGGTAAGATTCTTACAGGATTCTTCCAAGATTCTTACATGATTCGTTTCACCTTTTTTCTTAATTTTTTCGCTCCTTCATAAAACGCCATAAGTTCTTGCATTCACGCAAGTTGCCTATTGTTTATTTTGTAGGCTTAATCTGCTACTTTCGTGCTCCATGAAATTCCAGAGCTACCCGCACGATACCCAGCAGTGTTCCATGAAAATCGAAAGCTGTACGTATCGTTCATACCATCCCATTATACCATTATCTAATCGTATATAATTAACTATCAACTATTTCAATAAATTATTGTTATATTTAATGCTACAAATAAAATTAAATAATCTATACTAAGATTTTTACTTTGCTTAAATAATCATCTCTAATTAAATATAATTAAATTTTTGTAAGATTTTATAATTTTTACAAAATTTTCGTAAACTTTCTACGCAATTTTTTTAATTTTCTTAGTTGTTATTATTCATATATCAACATACTGATTAATATAATAAATATTTTATAATATAATAATAAGACTGTAAATTAGTATTAAATCTGAAACAAAGTGAGCCAAGTGAGCCATATTAATATAACAAATATTTTATAATATAATAATAATAAGACTGTAAATTATTTTAAATCTGAAACAAAGTGAGCCATATTAACATAACAAATATTTTATAATATAATAATAAGACTGTAAATTAGTATTAAATCTGAAACAAAGTGAGCCAAGTGAGCCATATTAATAAAACAAATATTTTATAATATAATAATAATAATAAGACTGTAAATTATTTTCAATCTGAAACAAAGTGAGCCACACAACAGATGATTTGATTTTCCAATGGGACCCTGAGATGCCACCGGTTATAGACGCCATAGAACTACCGCAACTGGACCTTGCTGCCAACAATACCGGAGATTGCACCCAGGTTTATGCTACAGGTAAATCTAATTAGTCCCTAATATGCAATTTTCCCCTGGTCACCAACTGGAAAAAAAAATTCGCAAAGTCCCTTCCCCGCACAGGAAAAACTTGGACGAAAGAAGAAAAGTAAGAGTTTGTTCCAAAATTTCGACTCAAAACCCAAGCCCTATTTACTGCGGACACACGGATAAAATACTTTTCACCCGCAAATTTCACTCAAAACGAGTTGAAAAATCACAGAAAAATTCGCGGAACACTTTAGCACAAGAAAAATTTGCAAATTATTTTTTGGTGATTTTATAATGGTGTCCGCTATAGAGAGACGCGCCTTTGGAACATGGCCTGTACAGCTCGTTCCAAAAAAGCTACTGAAAGGCCAACATGTCTACTACGGACACTGGAATAAATTACTTTTTGCACGCAAAGTTCACTCGAAACGAGTTGAAAAAATCATAGAAAAATTCGGGAAAGACTTTGGTACTCAAAAAAGTGAAAAATTTTTGCAAGTTGATTCAATAGAAGTGTCCGCTATAGTGAGGAACGCTTAATGACCGTGCCTACAGTCATGTTCGTTAAAGTCAGTGTTTCCACCTTGCAGGGAAATTTCCTGAAAAGGCGGGAAATGGGGGTCTGAAAAGGGAAAAAGTAAGAGAAGAAGGGAAAGGGGAAATCAGAACCCTGTATGCTCTAAGCACAGCGGGGGGAAAAAGGGAAGGATAAGGGAAGAAAGGGAAAAGGGAAAATTGCAAAGTGGAAACACTGGTTAAAATCTAAACTGCCCTTTTTCTTTATTTTTGGCAAGAATATGATAATATTATATGGTAACATAAATTGGTTTAATTAAAATATCTATCTATATTGATCAAATTAATTATATCAAATAGTTTTTTAAACTGCAAAATATGACTTTCGAAAATTTTTTAAATGTATTGAGTATTTAATTTAAATTTAGTTTAAGTTTATGTAAACGAAATGCTACCATTTGAATTGTGGGAGTGTTATCACTTGTTATCAGTTATTATCATTTGTTATCTCGTATACTTGTTCAAGAACAGTAGTATCTTTGACATTGGTGACCTTGATTGACCTTTGTGACCGTTAGTTGACCTTTATGATCTTGATTGGCATTTGTAAGTACTTGCCTGATATCCAATGACCTTGATTGACCTCAACTGACTTCCAGTGGCTTGACGTTTTTATGACCTTGGCTGACCTTGTGACACTTATAGTGGCAGATGACCTTACTTGACCTGCTTTGACACTGGACGTCGGTTCTGTGACCCCGGTGATCTCGTTTTGACAATTGACCTTCAGTTGACCTTCAGTTGACCTTAGTTGACATTTGACCTTGAATGTTGACATGTTTGCAGGGGTCCTTACTTGACCTTTGTGACGTAATAACCTCCAATTCTTTTTCGGCAAATAGCAAAGTAAGTAATAGTACCATTAGTATGTAGAGTAGTAGTAGGAGGAGGAGTAAAAGTAGAAGTAGCAGTAGTAGTAGTAGTAGTAGTAGTAGTTGTAGTATTAGGAGTAGTAGTCGTAGTAGTAGTAGGAGTAGTAGTAGTAGTAGTAAAAGGAGGAGGAGGAGGAGTAGTTGTTGTAGTAGTAGTAGTAGTCGTAGTATTAGGAGTAGTAGTAGTAGTAGAAGGAGGAGGAGTAGTTGTTGTAGTAGTAGTAGAAGTAGAAGTACTAATGCAGTGATACAGTAGTAGCATGAATCTGTCGAATCTTTGGACAGGAAAGGAAACACTTCCGTCAACAGCTTATATTTGTCCACAGATTCAACAGATTTATTAT
This sequence comes from Eulimnadia texana, assembly GCA_002872375.1. Classification (NCBI taxonomy): domain Eukaryota; kingdom Metazoa; phylum Arthropoda; class Branchiopoda; order Diplostraca; family Limnadiidae; genus Eulimnadia; species Eulimnadia texana. The sequence continues at coordinate 6,938,304 of NKDA01000002.1, read as the reverse complement.
TATTATCACAGTTAGTATTCATACCACCACTATTTTAACTATTACTAAAGTACTTCTTACTACTACTATTATTATCACTACTCCTTCTATTTCTACTACCTTTGTTACTACTACTAGTACTACTACTCTTATTACTACGTCTATTACTTCTGCTACTATTATGACTATTACTACTTCTACTACTTCTGCTTCTATTATTATTATTATTATTATTATTTATTTATTTATTTATTTCTTCTCGGCTTAGGCCGTAGGCCTATTGCCACATAAGATTTGCATACACTTCACAACATTATTGTTATTATTATTATTATTATTATTGTCTTTATTGTTACTACTGTTACTGGATTTACTTGTTTTTTTTTGTGTGTGGCAGGCAATTTTACGTGTTTAGAGTTTGTGTTCACCTTCCGGCGTCGCTTGGGCTATTATTTGTTTCACACGTATGTTCCGACGTGCCTCATAGTTATCATGTCGTGGATTTCTTTCTGGATCCGACCCGAAGCCGTCCCCGCCCGTGTTACCCTCGGCGTCACTTCACTGCTCACCTTGTCCACGCAACATGCTAATTCACAAAAATCGCTACCACCTGTATCCTATGTCAAGGTTGGAAACGTTAACTTAGTAGACGCAGTAGAAGCAATTGTAACAGTACCAGTACTAGTAGTTGTGTTTAGTATTAGCAGTAGTGGTAGTAGTAGTAGTAATAGCAGTAAAAGGGGTAGCAATAATGGCAGTAGTATTAGCAGCAGCAGTGGTAGTAACAGTATTAGTAGTAGTAGTAACAAATATTAATAGAATAATAGCAATACTAACAGTAGTGGTAGTAGTAATAATAGTAACAGTAGTAGCAGTATTACTAGTAGCAGCGGTAGCAGTGGTACTATTAGTAGTAGTAGTAGTAGTAGTAGTAGTAGTAGTAGACACTAGTATCAATAGAAGTAGTAGTTATCACCATGTTATCTTCACATCTTATACTAGCTCCATCGGTATTTTCATTTTTTTCTCTGTTTCTTTCCCCTAATGTTTACAGGCCATCGACATCTTCATGTCGACTTGTACGGTGTTCGTCTTTTGCTCTCTAATGGAATACGCGCTGGTCAACGTGGTGATGGGCGACGTCGTCGACGTCTCCACAGCTAATCCCCAGGCTCCCCATCACCGCAACCGCACAACCAAATGGACCTTCTTCCGCAACTCTACTCGAACCTCCTGCGTATTATACCTTCCCTACCACTTCACTCACTAATTCACTAACATACTACAACAGCTAACACCCGATAGAAAAATGATGCGCTAGCCGTACCTCTGAATGACCCTCTGAATGGTGCATGACTATCACTGGATTCAGCTAGATGATAGTGTGAAATAAGCCCACTTTCACACGGTTCGTAGGCTTGAATTGTAAGAGAACTAAGTCAACCCCGCATTCAAAGGGTTCAGTTTTAGTAACTAAAGTGAATCCAGCTACTATTCAGCTAGTGATTCAGAGGGAAGCTAGTGTTCAGCTACCTAGTCATTCGGTACTCAACCGTATGAATTTTCTATCGGGCAGCCTAACTTGCTCAACAGTTTATGAATTTCAAATTTTTTCTTACCTTGCAAGGCGAAGACTAAAAGTCCCGTGACGAGTGGGTCGGAGTCTGGGCCGGCAGTTCGGACCGAGGACCGGATAACTTCGGTTAGCATCCAGCAGCATCCAGTCGTATCGATGAAGAACCGCCAGGAAGACCTGAGGAAGACAGCACTAATTATCGATCGATTTTCTCGAGTGTTTTTCCCGGTATCTTTCCTGATACTCAATATTTTATACTGGGCTGTTTTTGTAGTCTTTCTTACATAAGAAACCTACCCTCCTCCACCAAAAGCATTGCGAATATTTTTTTTTTGCATTTATTTTTGCAAAATCGTCAACATGCACGCTACGTATGGGTTCACCATTCTCTGAAGACCCCTGCTATCAGTGAATGGCGGTTTGAACCGTGTCGTTTGATTCGCTTGTTCTTATTTGAAGGTTTAAACCGTATTGCCTCCGAACTGATTTCATATGATTTTGTGCCTGTATTTATCGAAACTTTCAAACACACACACTTATGACTGAATTAATAAACGAAACAATCCACGGTATTTAGAAGAGGCACATTCAACTTTGTTATAACTTCCAAACCAAAACATTTGCTCCATTAAAAAATAACACAACTCTAACAAGTTATAAAAATTTTATGACTAATTATTATAAATGCTGCAATTTTCCAACTTAAAATTGCTGTTTTTATTCAACTTTATTTCCTGATAAGTTTCCTTTTGCAAACACCCCAAAATCTAGAAACAATTAGAAATCTGACAAAAAGAAATCCTAGACTTTTGCAATCCTGGAAAAAATCCCGAAAGTTGAAATGTGGATCTAAAAGATCAACTAATGCATAGTATTGCGATCCACTAGAAACGATGATAAGATATAAAAAAATCTCTAAATTTAAAAATGACAAGACTGATGAATGGCATAGTTTGACGCTATCGTAGTTTTAAAAAAATAGTAAAACAATAAATCACACGGAAAGTTCCATGTGATCTAAGGAATCAGTAACTATTAAGGAATTCTCCCGGGATTGGTTATTGTTGGATCTGTGCTGCTGAACCAGTCCTGGAAGAGACTGGGAACTCAGTAAAGGATCCCCACGAATCCCTTCATGGTGATGGATGTCGTCTTCCATAAAATCCTGCAGGGATCCTAGGCCGTACACCGAAGAATACGATCCTGTTCCAGCCTCGGATATTAAATCAGGAACCTTTAATTACAATAATTATATTATTTAAAGATTAAAATAAGATTAAGGATCGAAATTTACTTGATTGATTGTTGTGTTGGCTTCTTCTTTGGGTTCGGTTTTGATGTAAGCAGACGAAGCGACCAGGTTTGTCGAGGTGGAGAAATCCCAGCTGCAGTCAGGATCGCCAGCAGAGATGCCGTGTGCTTTGACTTGCAGCTCCAGGTGCTGGATCCTCATCAGAAGTTTCTGGTTCTGCAGTTCCAGTTCCCGTTGGCGAGCCTCGTTCTGCAGTAAGCGATCCCGATCCTGCTTCAACTTACGGATGTAATCAACGGAAGCCTTGAGGATCCCTCCTTTGTTCTGTCGGATGTCCCGGAACGAATCAAAATACCTGAAAAATAATGACTCGTTCAATTTTCTGACCATCTGGACGCTTTTGTGCCTAAAAGCTAGACGCTGCGTCAAAAAGCGCCTACTTTTTAGACACTTAATTTAAATGTGTAAATTTTGTTCTAGTATAAATTTGTTAATAGTTATAATCAATAGTGTCCATAAAATCTAGACGCTTTAGACAAAACGCCTAATTCTTAAACATTTCATTTAGACGCGTTAAATTTAAGTCTAGTAAGATTTGTTCATCGTAATAAGTAGAGTAAGCATTTATTCTTAGCAAAACGTGCGGGTAAAATGCCTAAAAGCTAGACGCTTTGAAAAAAAAACGCCTAATTTATAGGCACTTGCTTTAAATACGTTAAACTAAATATTAGTACAATTTATTCATTGATTTATTTTTGGAAACATGGTCCTAGTTTGAAGTGTATGAATATTAAAGTGGTGCTTATGAGTGTAAATAATGTCGAGTGTGAGAGCATGGTAAAGAAGGGAGAGCTTACGGATCATTGCTTTTGGGAAGAAGCGTGCCCAGTTCTTTGATGCGGTCATTAATATTAAACCGGCGCCTTCGTTCAACTGTACCAGGAAACAAAACATCTCTGATTAGTCAACTGACGTCAATTGACACTCTGAAAAAATCGGTTAATTTACTCATATTGTGGTTGTCCTTTTTCTGGCGATCCTTGGCCAGGGCTCTGATGTCCACGTCGTTGATGGAGAGTCCCAGATCGCAGAGATTGCTCTTGCCTGGAGAACCGACGCCGAAGAGTAGCGAATCGCAGGAATCGTGATTGCGATTCTGACGGTGATTCGGAGACGACAGCGGAGACGTCATTGGAGAACCGGCCGATGAAGACGACGCTGAAGACGCTAGTCCTGCATAAATAGAAAATTATTGTAAAAATTTATAAAAATTGACAAAAATTTTTAGAACTATAAAAATGAATAAGATTACACATAAAAAATCATTAATAAACTCACTATAATTAATAACTGTAAAGGCAAAACTATATATTTATAAAAATTGAATTAAAATATAACAAAGTAACTTGCATTTTAATAAATTTTATAATATACCGGAATTGGTTGGTAGTGGAGTGATGGTGGTTAGGATTCCCTTGGGTGGGGAGATGGTGGAAAGGTTAACTGCGTGCTGGTTGTGGCATCCCGAAGATCCTAGCGCTAGCAGCTGATCCATCAGATTAGCATTCATGCATAACTGTTCAGATAAAAGTTAGAAAGTAAATAATTTAGTAAAACATAATAATAATAATAATAATAATAAACGAAGACAGTCTAACAAGAATGGCAAAACATTACTACCACTACTACTAGTAGTACTATTACTTTTGCTGCTACTAATACTAATACTGCTACTGCTACTACTTCTTCTACTGCCACTGTTACTTATAATGCCACTACTACTACTACTACTTGTACTAATACTACTGCTACTACTACTAACACTTGTATTAAAGGTACCTCTGCAGCTTCGGTAGCTTCTAGAAATCGTTCTTGTCCAGGGACATCGATTCCGTCTCCACTGAGGGTGAGGATATCGTCGAAGAAATCATCAGCCTTAACAAGATAACACATTTTAACAAATCAACATTTTCAGACGGACAATAAGAAAATTACTAATTCTAAAAACCCTATTATTATTATTATTATTATTATTATTATTATTATTATTGTTATTGTTGTTATTATTATTATTATCGGATGGTTAACATGATTCAATTAAAATACACTAATGATAATAATAATATTAAACACATTTATTCACATACTCTTAAGCACGGAGAAATAAAGATAAGCCAACTGTGATAAACTTAACTTTATTACTTGTACGTATTAATACGATATCTTCTAAATCGCAATATTTCAACAAATAAAACTTTATAACACCTGAATATTTATTATTTCTATTTTTAATATTATTATTATTATTATTATTAAAGGTACCTGTGTTTGATCGTAACAGACGTTGATAACAGGCAAAACCGGCATTGTAAATGCTAATATTTTCCCCGATCAAGTGAACTTGTAACAAAAATACGAAATTTTCTTGTTTTTCTGAAGTGTTGTTAAGTGTTGGAGAGGTAAACCTAATGAAAATTCAGGTAAGCAGAGAGCGTGAAACGCAAGCGAGCGTATGGGCAACCACGACTGAAGGTTTTCCTCTTCTTTCCCTGCATTCTTATACGGCCGATCCCTTCATAAGCTAATTATTACGCAGTCATCTTACAGCACACCTCCACTTCACCTGTTATCATCTTGTTGTCAACGTGTTATCATAGGTTAATAGTACAGTGTAAGCCTTGATTATGAAGATTTTTTTACAGATTTATGTGTTATCGGCTGTTGATAAAGTTCTGTCAGGTGTTATCAGTGGTTATCATTGTGTTATCATCTTGTTGTCAACGTGTTATCATAGGTTAATAGCACAGTATAAGCCTTGATTATGAAGATTTTTTTACAGATTTATGTGTTATCGGCTGTTGATAAAGTTCTGTCAGGTGTTATCAGTGGTTATCATTGTGTTATCATCTTGTTGTCAACGTGTTATCATAGGTTAATAGCACAGTATAAGCCTTGATTATGAAGATTTTTTTACAGATTTTTGTGTTATCGGCTGTTGATAAAGTGCTGTCAGGTGTTATCAGTGGTTATCATCGTGTTAACATCTTGTTATCAACGTGTTATCATAGGTTAGCAGTAAAGCATTAGCTTTGATTAAAGGATTTTTGCAGATTCACATGTTTTTGGGTGTTGATTATGTGTTGGTAGGATGTTATCAGTGGTTATCAAGAATTATCATGTCTTTATCACGTATTATCATTGGTTTATACTGAATTTTTAAAGTCCTATTTCCTTGCTGAATTCGAATTTTGAGATTTTCTAGCCTCTTATCACGTGTTATGACTATTTCTCATCATATTGTTAACCTTATGCTATCATGTTTATGTTATTGTCGTGTTATCAAGGGTTATCAAAGGTTGGGGAAGCCACGGAGGGCGGCAATAAGAAGTTGTTCTGGTTTTGTTTGGTTTAAACTCACTGCTCATAAAACTCTCCACAAAAGAGGGTTTGTACGCTTTCACGGTTTTAATACTCGATAACGTGTGATAACACATGATAACAGATGATAACAATTGATAAGATGATGATAACACTGCATAGCGCAACACAAAGGCCAACAGACTCGTATATGGAGTTAATCGGAGATAACACTTGATAACAATGTGATAAACATGATGATAACAGTTGATAACAGTTGATAACAGAGTGATAACATCACTTATCGTAACAGAAATTCGGTAGAATCGTAAAAGTTATCAAGGTATCAATGGATAACAATGTGATAACAAAGTGATAATACTTGATAATTTGATGATAACCCTTGATAGCAAACTCTAAGAGATTTAAGAAGATGAATGGTCTTATTAAATTTAGCAGACATTGCTAATAGTAATAATAATAGTAGTAGTAGTAGAATTAGTAGTAGTAATAGTAGTAGTAGTAATAGTAGCAGTAGTAATAGTAGCAGTAGTAGTAGTAGTACTAGTAGTAGTAGTAATCGTGATAGCGATGATAGTAGTAATAAGTAAATAGTAGTAGTAGTAATCGTGATAGTAATGGTAGTAGTTGTAGTAAGCAATAGTACTAGTAGTAATAGTAGCAGTAGTAGCAGGTAGTAAGTAGCAGTACTATAGTAGTTTTTGTAGTAGTAGTAGTAGAAGAAGAAGAAGAAGTAGTAGCAGTGGTAGAAATAGTAGTAGTATCACTAGTGGTAGTAGTTATAGTAAAAATAATAATGATGATAATAACTAGAAAATAAAGATAATAGTAATAACTAAGTTATATTCGTACTCCATAACTCGGCATTTTAGAGTAGCGAATTCACTCTTATCAGTGAGAGATTTTTCTTCGTCATTACGATATATACCGTTTTTTCTGATTTTTCTGTTGCTTTTTTTACTAGTTATAAAAGAATGTTCAAAAAGTAGTGCAATTTTTGAAGGATTAATTCTCTTTTGTACAGAATTCACCCGCCATGTTGTACGGTACATCTTAGTTCTGATAAGAATATTTGGGTTAACGTTTACTACCAAATGGCGGATTAAGCCGTTTAGTCGGTTGGTGGACGGCTCATGGGTTCGTGAACCTGAACGTTAAGTCGTTAAATCAGATGAACCGAATTTGAACCGTTTTTAAAGGTTCAATATACTCGGTTCGGCAAATAAATTTGAGCATAAAGGATGAAGACTGAACCGAACTTGAACCGAGTTGCCAAGTTACGTTGAACACGTGAACCGTGAACCGAACAGTTAACCGATGATAACAGATGATAACCAGTGTTATCACCTGTTGTCAAGCTGTTATCAGATGTTTTCAGTCTCTTAAGAGTTGGTTATTGGCAAACCAGTTCACCGCAATCTAGTTTCTACTGACCAAACGGAACCTATTAGAAAATTCGAAATGGCTCGTGCCCTAGCTTGCTGCTCAGTGTGTGCTTCACATATTAAGATTCTTGATTTTAGGTTTACCAGAATCATAAAGTAGCACACCATAACGCGCTGAGATTCTTAATGAATCTTCAGTTACTAACGAATCCGATTAGTATTTCACTGGACGAGTGAAGTTGCGCACGCCGGTGGTTCGCAACTTGGAGAAAATTTTCTGTCCCCAAAAGTAAGAAAGTAGTGTTATCATGTGTTATCAACTGTTATCTAAAGTTATCAGACAGTTCAAAAGTTATTTAACATTTGAGAGACATTAGAAAAAAAAAGGTGTGTGATACTTTAATCCAGTTTTTTCGTTTTTTGATTGGTGTGTAATCGAATTTTCCCATATTCTGATTGGTGTGCTATCAGCCGAGATAAGACGTGATTGGTTATCTATTAAATGCTATTTATTTAATTTATCAGGGAAGCTATTGACGAACAAACAAATCCCAAGTTCAGAAATGTGTCGGCGACATTCAAGATTCACTCTCACTAATCACGTGATCATCAACTATTACTATAAATTAAAGTCCATTAAATATTATAGAAATGTTGTTAGGCAATAATAAATCGAGAATCCTTAAGAATCTTGATTCAGAATCTTAAGAATCATTCCAAGAATCTTGAGAATCGCATAGACAAACAAGTGAAGAAAAATCAAGGCCAATTGATTAAAAATTTGAAAGTTTCGTAATGCAATGATTAATTAAAAATCCTTATCAGTTTTATGTCAACTATTTTACGCCAGTCCGTTTTTATGCTGACACATAATTCCCTTGTGTACATTTATACCTATTTCTGTTATAAGGAAATCTGTAATTAATAATACTATTATTTGGATTTGTACTTAGATGTACCAGTTGGAATGTTTAAAAATAACTATTATTGCTAAATCCAACTAGTTTAATGCCTTTACCTTCATAATTATATCAAAATATTTACGTTTCACATTAAAATTTTAATATATCATGTTAACCATAAAGTTCTATCAATATTTTAATATGTATTTTAGTAATAATCATATCATAATTTTTACACTTTAAGATAAATTATATTCTGCATTAACCATTACCCTTAAATTAGCTTTACATTGTACTTGCAAAAATTTTTAACATCACCTTACGTAAATTGTGCATGAATAATTTTACACTAAATTTTATTATTATATTATATATTTTTATTTATATTGCATTTATTTATTGTTGATTTATTTATTTATATTCTAAATTTATTATTATATTCAAAGAAGTACTACGTTCATTACTTCTTGGCTTTATGCTACATCATTACATTATTTAATACTCGGTGACTTACATTACAGTATAAGTTTACATTAAAATTCTTAATGAACATATTTGCTTACGTAAGGAGATACGCAGTACATTCATGGCATGATATTCCCTTCACTTACGTTACCTTTGTCACTTTCTTTAAATTTCCACGTTACGTGATAACGTTACGTGACATATTTTCTGCATTTTACTATTTGTCTTAATGTTTGGCACCGTACAAAACACTGTAAAATGGCACCACTACGGTGCTTTTTTCTTTTTCTCAGTTCCTTTTCCAGCGCCTTTTCACCGTTGCCTGCATCGCCCTCACGGTCCCTACGAAGTTAAACTACTTTCAAACTACTTAGCTTAAAGGTCACCGAAAAAGGCACCGCAAAAGGCACCGTCATATTTAGGTGCGATTTCAGTTAACGAAATACTGAAATTTTTACACATTTATACTTTCACTCCATTATAATTTACATTACACCACTCAACAATAGGGACTCTTGATTTTTAACATGATTCTTGAATAATTCATGATTCCTGGAAACATTTCTGTAAGTTGTACAGACAATTTTTTCAAGTAGATTTTCAAGGTAACTATTTTATAATCTATATATGCTTGCACTATAGAACTAAGTTCGTTTGCGAATTGCTAATTTAGCAATTAACACTTATAAATATTAATTAATCCATTTAAAATTACAAACTAGCACCCCAGGTAAAATATGACGGTACCTTTTGCGGTGCCTTTTTTTGATGACCCTGAACTAGGTAATTTGAACGTAGTGTAACGTTAGGACACGTGAGAGCGATGCAGGCCACTGTGAAAAGGTACTGTAAAAAGATACTGATAAACTAGGAAAAAGCACTGTATGGGTGCCTTTCTACAGTGTTTTGTACGGTATAAAATACTATTACTCGGACTCATTTATACGCGGGAACAAGCAAGTTTAATACTGTTTACGTAAATGATAGATAACACTTGATAACACCTTGAGAATCTCTCAAGAATCCTGTAAGATTCTTGAATCTCAGAATCACGTACCTTGGCAGTTTTGCGATAACCTGACAAAGGCCATTTGATGGCAGTGCAGTTCATCATTGGACACTTCCTCCTTCCTTTTTCCGGCAAAACACGAGGCATAATCGATACCAACCAATCAAATCGATCGGAATATCGATTCAAAAATCAACTATTGGGTGGAAAAAAGCCCAAAATTGTAGTTTTGGCGTCGTCTGCTACCTGCGCGGAGCGACCGTTACGAAATGGCGGCTTGGCTGGTGCTGCCGCTTTAGTATTATGCGAGCCTTTTTGACTTTCTTATCTGCTGGAAACCAAGATTGCGTTTTGTGTCTCTAAAAGCATTGTCTGTGACACGATAACATTCTCTATTTGAGATTTTCTATCACTCATCTAGCGACAGATATTTAGTCTCCTCTGATTTGGTGGGAAAAACTTATCTAGCCCTGTTGTGAAATCGTCCAGAAGACAGAAATACCATTGTCTCAGTCTTTTGATACTTACATAAAACATTAAGATTTTTATAAGAATCTTATGAGCCTTACCTTTGATTATATGGATTCCTCTTCAAGAATCTTTTAAGATTCGTCCAAGAATCTCACAATTTCCTTTAGAGAGAAGCTGCTGGAACCAAGCAGCACCAAACTTGCAGTACCAACAAATGGAGGAATAATCAATACGGGGAACGCAAATACCAAGTGGTTCCAGTCGTCTTGTACAAGCCATTGCGCAAGTTTCTTCGAGTTCACCCGCAAAACCCTGGAAAAAAACAATGAATAAATTCATTTAAATGTTAAGAAACAATAACCGTAGTTTCTTAATAAATTTTCTCCCAAGTTACATGAAGCCTTGAACAAACGTCCAAAGGTTATAAGGAAACCTTTATATCGTGTCAAAAATATACTGTAGTTTAAAAAATCTGAAAAAAATATTTTAAATAATTAAGAAAAACTTTTTAATAGATTTAAGTTGATTAATCGTAAGTAAATATGAAAGTAAAACCAAATATTAGGAAACATAATTCTTTAAATATCATATTTATATTTTTTGACATACTTATATTTTATTCTATATAGAAATAATCTATAAAATATTGAAAGTGTAAATTTGGATTCAGCTAAATTAATTCGAATTATTTCTGCCAAGGGAAAAAATAGTTCTCAATTTTACCGCTAGATGGCGTTGCAGTATTTCAAAATTTTTACGCGTTGTAATTATTGCCGCTAGATGGCGTTGTTGACCACTTTCCCAAAGTTCAGGGGAGTTTTGATTTTCTCTTCCCGTTTGTCATCTTGAAGGTCCTTCAACGCGTATTTTGCCATAACAATAACAATATTGCGTAAAAGATGGTTATCTTCCAAGGACGAGTGATGGTTTTCCTCTGTAAAATTTTCACTTTCCTGCTGCTGGAGAAACATTCTGCTGGAAGCTGGAATTTTAATAATATTAATAATAATGATGAGAATAATAATAATTCAACTAAATAAACTATGTCATAAAGTAGAGAAAATTTCTACGTTTTTAATTAATTTATCTTAATTTATCTAAGTAAATGTAAATAAAAAGGATAAATTGTTATTAATATTATTTATATATGAAATTTTATATGTTTCAAAAAATATATATATTCCTGGTTTGAATGGGAACAGCAATAGCCTGGAGATGCGTGGATGTTTCTTCCTTATCCAGAGGCTCTCAAACCGGTTGATAACAACTGATAACAGGTGATAACACATGATAACAGTGTGATAATTTTGATAATAAATGTTGATAACGCACCTATAATACTAGGGAAAATGATGAATCTTCGGTATTAAGAACCTTTTTCAATTCAGTATTGTCAGTGTTATCAACTTGTTATCAGTGTTATCAGCATTTTATCAGCATTTTATCAACATGTTATCAACATGTTATCACCTGTTATCGTCTTTCACTTCCTAGTAGGTCAGGACAAACCTGCTGCTGAAGAATCGGGTCGTCTGGTCCATCGTCTTCTCCCGAATAAAAAATCTGAAAATTTCACAAAAGGCTGCAATGAAATAAGTTGATCAATTCAGACTTTCCGTAAGGAAAACTTAACGCAAATTAATTAACTTATTTTTCGAAAAACAAGTTCATGGAGAGTTTTCTACGGAAATTTGCGGTTTTGGGACTGACCCCGTTTGATCCAGTCTCGTTTTCACTTGTCTTAAAAATATACCGTTAGCTTTCGTTGACTGAAATAGGAATAATTTATTCAGGAAATGCTGAAAATCTCTAATTTTTACCTTATTTCTCAGTTTTAGTTGTTGATTGTTGAATATCTTTGGATGATATGAGACGTCTGAACCCAGCAACGTGTGCCGGCGTTCGAAAACTTGTGGAACGACCGGAAATGGCTAAACACAAGATAATTAAAATAAATCAAATAATTAAAATAATATAAAAATAAATATGTAAGAAAAATTATAGATTTATTTGAAATATTAATCAGTTTTATAAACTAATAATTAATTACAACTTTATTTTTTAACTAACTCGTGTTTCTTACACTATAGTAGTGTACACGTAGCGTCAAGCGGCATTCCGCGTTCGGCGTTCAACGTGACAGGTTGTCTACGTTCGCTTCTCGGAAATTTTCACTAATAATTACTTAATTGCTTGTACAGTTATATTGTATCGTTTCCTGTATCCTTTGATCCGTAACACCCTTCATCTAAAATTGAACAAGTAAAACTTAAAGCAATTGTAACAGAAATGAATTTTTTTGAAATCGTCGGTTTCCTATTGATCGCCTACGTGAGTTACGTTCTACTATCGCTACTCTGGAACCTTGTTTACACGTGCTTCCTAGGCAAAATACTAGGGCGTACGTTAGATGTACGAAAACTAGGATCATGGGCAGGTACTTCAGTCCCTGTTTTCTTGAAAGATTTATGAAATTTAATCATTTTTAATGTAATTCTAGTCGTGACGGGAGCTACGGACGGCATAGGACGCTCCTACGCTGAAGAGGTAAGTATCTATCATTTACTATGAATGAAATATTACTATTTTAATGTAATTTTTTGGGTAAAATAGCTTGCTCGAAAAGGCTTGAACATCGTGCTGATCAGTCGTTCGCTGCCAAAGCTTCAAAACGTTGCAAAAGAAATAGGTAAAAAAAATCATAACTTGCAGATTTTTTGTATCGTACATTAATGTATTTTACTTTTACATTAGAATCAAAATTCGTCGTCAAAACGCGGGTCATTGACGTCGATTTCACGAAAGGACCTGAAATCTATGATCGAATCAGTCAGCAGCTGCAGGATCTCGATATCGGAGTCCTGATCAATAACGTGGGGATGTCCTACCCACACCCTGAGTTCCTGGCTTACGTCGAAAACGGCAGCAAGTTCTGCGTTGACCTTATGAACTGCAACATTCTGTCGGTAACGGGAATGACGATGCTGGTCCTACCAAAAATGGTCGAAAAACGACAGGGCTTTATTCTAAACGTTGCGTCTGCTTCTGCGCTCATGCCAACAGCACTACTCACAATGTACGCCAGCACGAAGGTATTATTTATTTTATATTTTTATTATTACTTACCAAAAAACTTATTATTGTTATATCATTTCTTATTTTATAGTATATTATTATACCAATAAACTAATTATTTCAATATCGTTTTCTACTAGGCTTTCGTCCACAAGTTCAGCCAGGACTTGGCGGTCGAGTGTCGAGACCAGGGCGTGACGGTACAATGCGTTTTGCCGGGTTTTGTTGCCACGAACATGTCTCGAATCCGCAAAGCCACAATCACTGCCCCCACACCCCAGCAGTTTGTTCGAGGTCACATGAATACCTTTGGACTGGAAGTCTCATCTCCCGGCTACTGGGTTCACAAGATCCAGGTAAATACTTAAGAAACCTATTTGTAAATCTTAATTAATCGTAATTTTCTTAATAGTTCGGAGTGTATCAGTTAGCTTTGACTCTTGCTCGCCCTCTTGTTGAGAGGATGTCGCTGGTCGGGATGCTTTCGCTGAGGGCTCGCAATCTTCGCAAGAAGGCTCAAATCAAGACTAAGGACGAACCGGCTCAATGCGTCAACCCGCTAGCTGAAAGAGCCCTGGGCTCGGAGAACGCCGAATTTTAAACACTAACTTATAACACAGAATCTGAATGAATCTGAAACAGAGCTAAATAACATCAGTGAATATTGTGCTAGATTTTTTTTTCGTGTTGTTTTTTTTTCTTGAGGTTAAAGAAAAACAAATTTTTAAACTATACCCAAGTCTCGTTCTTTCGTTCGTTCCTTTGACGGGAAACAACTTCTTCGTTAACAGGTTTATTTCGAATTGAACGCTTAGTTTGGCAAAACTGCGAATAAAGATTAAGAAATTATAAAAATCAAGCCCTTCTTAAATCAAAAAGGCAGTGGAAAACTTAAATTTCATATTTTCTTATTATTTTTTTAACAACAGGTAAACACTTCAACAAAACGGGCATTTTACAAATCAGTGATTTCTCAAACTGAAGTTTTTCTAAGTATTGGAAATAATTTCGTGGCATTTTTTGCTTTTTTCTGGTTTTTGCGAATATATAACGCGGAATGCTAATTTTTCCTTTATAAAAAATTGGAAATATTCATTTAAGATTGAACTATGTTAATTAACAACGGATGGATCAGCATTCTGTAGAAGTAGCCGAGCCCATTGGCGCAGCGTATCGATTCCTCATATCGACGTCCGTATCGCAGATATATTTCCCTAAAAACCAGAAATTTTTTTAATTTGTATTGGTTTTATATGGGGATGAATAGACACCTGAAACGTAACGCCGTTTGGCTAGAGATATGCGGTATCCTGCCGAGACGAGTTCGAACTCAGCTCCGGAAAGTGTTGAACCGTCGCAGGCGAACTGAGCCGTGATGTTGGTCGGTGAGCCGGGGCCGTGCTTCAGGGCGAACCGAGCTCGCAAACCGCCGACGTTTGAACCGTCCGCCTCGCCGCTAAGGTCGGAGAGGATCCACATGGCTCGGTTCGTTTCGGGTAGCCTGGAATTTTAGAATGGCGCTTAAAGTTGAATGTTTTGTACGATAAAATTTTCCCCATATCCTTCTTCCCTTATTTTCCCCTCAGCGTTAAAATATGAAGGTGTACTCATGAATTTCCCTTTTCCACCATTTTTCCCTTTTCCCCTCAGTACTAGAGCATAATGCTGTACTTCTAAATTTTCTTGTTCGCTCTTCCTTTATTTTTCGCTTTCTTCCCCTCCGCGTTAACATATAAAGCTATACTTCTAAATTTCCCTCTTCACTCTTCCCTTCTTTCCCCATTTTTCCTCGATTTTCCATTGTTTTCCCCTCCGCGCCAGAATACGGCGCTGGTATCTCAAATCTTCCCTTTTCCCTCAGTTTTCCCTTTATCTGATTTACCATTGGCCTTGCGGTTTGGACTGCATGGAAGTGACACCTCCTTCGACGGGGACGGAGATCTGCAGTTTCCTTAGAACAGCCTGATTGGCCTGAGCGTGGCTGTTGAACTTGTAGTCGACCCGCAAGTCAGTGTGCGATTCCTCGCATTTCCAGTACGACACCAACTGCAGAGGAGCTGATAGAGCCCCGCTCTTCGCTTTGACGCCATACTGTAAATAAAATAAAACAAAATAAAATAAAATAGAAAATGAAATAAAATAATAAAATAAACTAAAAAATGGAATAAAATAAAACAAAACAAAATAAAATAAAATAGAATAAAATTATCGAAATATATTTGCAATTTTTTTTAAATGTAGGGGGTATAATAAAGGGATTCCTGAAGTTTCCCTTTTCCCTTAATTTTCCCCTTTTCAGCTACGTGCTATGTTATACAGCTGTGCTACTAATTTTTCCTTTTCTTCCCCTTTTTCACCTACGTGCTGCGTTATCCTGCTGCGCTGCTAATGTTCCCTTTTCTCTATTCCCTTATTTTCTCCCTTTTCCCCTCCGTGCTAGAATATAACTTAATTACCTTCAAGAGATAATCAAAGAAAAGAGAATAATTCAATTTACCTTTAAAATTGTGACGTTAAAAAAGGCCGCTGTAGGGTTTTGCTCGACGTGGCGTTTGAGCAGCAACGTCAAGGCTTCCATGTTAAAATGAAATTCCGGTTCTGGACTCATTAAATCTTGTTCCCTTTTTAATTCAAAAACAATTAAAATTCATTTAAAATTAACAGTTACTTAAACTCATCAAAGCTCACATAGAAACTAATTGGCGATTGGGGATAACGTTTTCCAGAGTGTTGTAGTTTTTGATCCTGAAAATGATTTGCGGGATGCTGGTCAGCTGAGTGTCCAGCAGCTGGACGAGTCCTGCAGGAAACGACAGTAGCATGTCTCCTTCAATTTTCACCTGAAATTTACGATACAAATAATATTATTAATAAGTTTCACGTGCTGGTTCCCCAAAATTTAATCTAGGTCATATGTATAACTTTCGTAATTTTACTTAATTTATACTTTATATTATTATACTTGGTATAATAATAATACATAATGTACTAAAAATAATTATACTTAATTTACAATTTTAATATTTATTAAAAAATATACTTTTATAACGTTAAGTTGCTCATCAACGTATGGAATGGCGTGTAAAACTCATCACAACTTTATTAGTTTTGAATTATTCCTGTAACCTTACGCAGTATTAATTTAATTATTAACTATTATTTACTATTACTTATTTCTATTCTATTATTCTACTTCAGGTAAGTGAATACAAATTCAATTACTGTTATTAAATTATATTTAAACAACTTAGAACAGTCACCTGGCATCTAGATTCGTCCGCTCCTCTGAAGAATGCGTGGACAACCTCCTGGAAGGCCACGGCCAGGGGTATCGCGTCCGCGCTGGTTTGTCCGCCTGTGGAAGCGGAAACAGTCAGGGGCGAGGGACCGGCGGACCGGGAACTGGAGCGGCTCAGAGATGAAACAGGGGACAGAGGGGCTCCGGGCCGTGATTCGAGGCTTCCCATCGACTCGGTGCGGGAGGTGAGTGCCATTGTGGGAGAGGCTGTGGCGCTGGTGCTTGATTGTAGTGTTAAAGGACTTGCTGCTACCATTCGATTACTAATCTGTAAGTTAATTTTCAATAATTATTTAAGTAGTAATATAACAAAGAGGCACTAGGCCGTAGTGGGGTGTGGAAAGTTTCAAACCCCACTACGTCCCAGTGCGGGTTTGTGCGACTGGGCGCAAATGAATAGACCACACTGGGCCGTAGTGGAGGATGGAAAGTTTCAAACCCCACTACGGCCAAGTGCCTAGGTCCTGTCCAAAGAGGCGCAAATCAATAGACCGCACTGGGTCGTAGTGGGGTGTGGAAAGTTGCATACCCCACTACGGTCCAGTGCGGTGTATTCTGTAGCAGTTTGAATTGCAATTATAAAAATAATAATGCATAATACCATTTCAGATCCTCGGCGGGAGGGCGGACGGGGTATGGCGATGGTACCGAGGGTAGGAGTACCACCCCGTGAACCCGTAGGTGGAGGGCGGCCGTGTTTGGGCGGTAAAGCCGGTACGATTTCCCCGATCTCGGCAAACAAGTCCTCAGTTACTGCAAATTCAGTTATAATTTTATTTATTTTAATTTGATGTGATACTGTGTTATTTTTAAACATAAATATGTTTCTCATAATTTACACTCTGTATTATTTATTTATTATAAGTAACTATCAGTAATTGTTTTCAGTAATTTTACTGTATATATCAAATACCATACTGGGTATTTATTTTTTGTTTTATTAATTAATAGTAATTATTTATGATTACCATTAATATTATTTACTATCATAATTAGTCACTCTGAATTTTCTATTACAACATGAATTATTATTTTATACTGTATTTGTAAAATACCGTACCAGGTGTTGCAGTGTTGTTCCTGTGCAAAGGTGAAGCATCGCCTGTAGGGGAAGTTAGCCCTCCGTGGGGCGGACCAGCCACAGGTGTCGACGTATGGGAATTTGTAGGACTTGGGAAAAAATTTATTCCTACTAAATCACTACTCGATTTCCTATACAAAGAAACAGATAAGAATCAAGATTCAACTGTAGATGGAGTTAAATCGATAGTCGAAACTTTTCCTTAAAGAACGCTCTGTTTTCTCTCATTTTCCCTATCGGTGCTAATGTACAAAGGTCTACTTCTAAATTTCCCTTTTCCCATACTTCTCCTTTTTCCCCCTAGCGCTACAAGATAGTGCTACACTTTTAAATTTCACTTTCCCCTTATTTCCCCCACATTTTACCCAGACTACTAAAATACTAAGTTGTACATCCGAATTTCCATTTTCCCTCTTCGCTTACTTTTCCCTTTTACAGGGAACTTCCCTGCAAAGCGGAAGTAACTGACCCGAGGTTAAGTTGAGAAGTCGAATTTTGGCTCATGTCCATTGATGCGTTCTTCCGGGCTGACGTGTTGAACATGGACGTGTTGATATTCAGATTCTCGATTGTAGCTCTCAATTCATCCACACTGACACTACTCTGTGCCGCACCATTGCTCAGTGGTTTAATCTCCACGTGCAGTTTTCTCTCAGGCTCATCATCTATTATTTTTCAAAGCAAAAATAATAATCAATATAATAAGACAAAAATATGAATGAAAAAAAAGTACCTGAATCAGAATCAGAGCTGGAATAGAACCCTGCAGTGCTTTTTTCCGCAGTGATATTTTCCTCTTTCGGCCTGATGCGATAGCCCTCCTCGTCAACTTCGTGGTCGTCGTTCACTTCCAGGGGTCCGGGGACCGGCGGCGCTTCTTCCCGCTGTTCCCTCTCCCGCTCCCGGTCTCGCTCGCGCTCGACGGCGGCCTGGAGGTCAGACTCGCTCTTGACGCTTCCCGCGTCCGAGTCGCGTTTCTTCTTGAGCGTCTTCTTGTCCCTGTCCCGCACTTTCTCCTTCTCTTTCTTGCGGTCTCTGCGGCTTTTCAGAAACCCTATTTTAGACAACAGTAGAAAATAATTGATTTAACAAAAAAAAAAAGGGCAAAAAATAGACCGATAATAGAAGAACCCAGCGAAGAAGTTAAGTGGAAACAGAATAAATGAACAAAGCCGATTTGGAAAATAAAGAAACAAAAAGGAAAAGAACAAGAACCTGCAGTCCAGGAAGCGATTCCCAATCCGGATGCAGTAGACGGAGCTGAAGACGAGGCGGAAGATTGCGGAGGCGAGTCATCCGCTGGAAGCGCCCACACACAAAATCAACACAGAGGGAAAAAAATCAAACCCCAAAAAAGAAGAATTTTTCAGTTTTTTCTTTTCCAGAACAGTTTACCAAAACTTTTGCTCTACACCCCAACAATACGAAGACAAATAATTTACAACATTCACGTGACAGAAAACTCAAAAATCAAAAACGTTTTCCAAACAACAGCAGAACGCGAAATCTGAATGGAAATTAAAGGTGTAAAAAAGGTGTTTTTAGCACAAAGTGCTGTTAACAAATACAATACTTTTGATTTTTTTTTTTACGAATTTTTCGTCCAGGAAGGTTTTCCCCGCAGCGCTGCCATTCACTAGACTCAACTCAAAGAGACGGTGGGGAGGTCCTTTGGGGGGGGGGGGGATGTGGGAAAAGCGGGGAAAAACAGGAAAATATGGGTCATATTAAACTACACTAAAAACAACTTTTTTACCACAGAGACAGCCACACAAAAGAACCAAGAAGCCCAAAAAGCAGAAAAGCCAAAGCCAAGCAAAGCCAAAAACACAAATTTCTTGTTTTGTTGTAATGGATAAACCTTATTTACATTTCGAGCCGCGCAATGAGGTTCGACTCCACAGGGTAGGCGACGGGTGGTGATGGGTGGTGGCGGTGGCCTCACTGGGCGTGGGAGGGGCCGAGCCTCCCCGCCCCACGCCCTCCGGCACGGCAAACTCCGCCCTCTGGTCCTGGTCCTCCAGTGGACGGCTCTTGCGTTTATTTTTGCCTTTGCCTGCAAACACACACACGAGTTTTGTTTTTGATACTAGCCAATATGCCCCCACACATGCTCCCGTTCGTCAAACAACACAACAAACATACAAAACGAAAAAAAAAATGTGAGAAACAGACACCGTGCGAAAAAAAAATTAAAATGTAATTGAATTTAAAATAAAAAGAGGGCGTATATAGAAGAAAAGTGCCGTTTTTCATTTTTTTCCAGGGTCATTTTTTTGTGTTTGACCTACCCTGCGTATTTGGGGAAGAGGAGGAGGAGGTGAACAGGTTGAGTAGCGAAGTAGCGCGGCGGGAAGGACCTTCGTTACTTTTCGAGTCCTTCTTGTCTTTCTTAGTTTTCGTTTCCGAAGATTTCTTCTTGTTCTTGCTGTTGTCTATTTTTGGCAATATTTTTTTAAAAATATTCTTAACTAAGTAAACGTAGAAAACATAGAAAAAAAGCAAACGAACATATACCAGCACCAGGAACTTTGCACGTTTTCGTTTTCCTACCTTCTTTGACCTTGACCGCTGCGGAAGCCGCAGGTGCAGATTCTTCGAGATACTCGGGCAGTTGCTGCGGAGTTAAGTTAACGAGGACGGCAGTATCCATTGGAAATTCTTCGAACTCGACGGCACTAGGTTTCTCAAGACCTGTCATCTTTGAGACAACAAAAATCTCCAGCAACTTTTCTGCAGTCAAATCGTCCCACTGCTGCCGAAGGTCCACGTGAGCCTTGAATTAACACCATTCAAAATTTTCATAAATTATTTATAATTATTTTTTAAGTATAAAGTTACCTGGCCCATTGATTCATAGTTATTGTATAAAACATTGATATAACTATTGATAAAATTCCGCATCTGGCTGACGTGGCCTTCTTCGATTTCTTGAAAATGCTGTAATTTCAACATTTCCTAAATTATGAAATTTTGAATTTTGCTAGAACTTTTACTGACCCGACAAGAGACGGTCATTTTTCGTTCAAAGTCTTCCCGCTGCTGGGCGTGTTTCTCCACCAGGATTTTATAATCTTCCGTGGCTTTTCGAAACTTGACTTCTGCTCGTTCCAGATCTTTCGCCGACGTAGAGGGATCTTTTCGCAGTTTGAGAAGTTCAGCTCCCCGCTGGACGTAAGTCTCTTTGGCCCGTTGTAAAACAGTAGTCGTTTGATTTAACACCTGAACGAGCCATAAATCGTTAACTAGGTTTAATTTTTATCCTGGAATAAAGAGTTTAACCTGGATGGCCTCTACTGTGATGCTTTCGGACTCTTTCACCACTTTGTGCTTTTTGGCGAGTTCGTCGCTGTACTTTGCCATATCTTTGACTAGGTCGGCCAGCTTCTGCGAGACCTGCAACTGTAAAAGGCCCAGTTTCTCGCACGAAGACTTGATTAACTGCCATAGAGGAGTAAATGTGCAGATGGGAGTGTTGGCCGCTGGATTCTGTTGAGCGCTGCTATTTGAACTAGTGCTGACGTTTCCTCCTGTAGTCGAGCCGCACTGCTTCGCTAGTCTGGAAAGCTGCTTGCTGTAACCTTCTTCTATTGACGATCTGCATTTACAAACACTTAGCACAAAAACATTTTCTATATTTTTTTGGAGTGTTACCTTTCTCGAAAAAATTCTGACAATTCCTTGCTGGCCGCCAGTCCAAACTTCATGTTATGGTAAAGTGTGTCGAAGCCATTATTTTTCTCGCCCTGTACGAAAACGATAAATATCGATATAAATCAAAATTCAGAAATAAGCTTAGGAATTTCTGTTTTTGCCTGCAGCCATTTGAACTTGTGACGTCTTACTTTGAATTTTTTTATCCAACTGGTAATTTGATTATAACAGAAACTTTCATCGGAGAAAAAATAGACCTGGGAAAGTTGAATAATAAGTAAAAACGATTTACCCAAAAGTAGTCGCAGAAATCAACGGCCATTTTACAATGGCCAGCTTTTCTGGGAGCCGATTATAAATTTTAGAAAAATTAAACAACAGCCAGCGAAGAGCGAGACTCGTTAAAATTTTGTTGTTGACGTTATGTCCGCTGCCGAGTCTCGCCCACTTCCGCTATCGATTACACGCAAATCGATAGTTAACAAAAAACAATTAAAATATTACCTATTATATATTTTATTTTAATTATTCTCTATTATTGTAAATTTTTTTCATTAGATTTTTTTAGAAATAATTTATAAAATATTTTGCAAGTAATCGTCTTTTGGATAATGGTCTTAAAAATAGCTTCTAAAATTATTAATAGCATTATTAAAACATTTTTTTTTACTGTTTTCTTAAATCAAGTTTATTGTTCAACTAATTTTTTAACATTTATTATCATCACTAACATTGTTTTTATTATTATGTTAATGAAATTAATGGAAATTCTTCTTATTAATTCGTTAAACTACTCCCACGCTTCATGCTCGTTATCTTGAAATCGCAGGAAAGACTCTGAAGTTCATTAATGAAGATTTCAAACTTTAATAAAGTAACTTAAGCCTAAGTACAACCTACGGATGTGTAAAACTTAATTTAAAATATTTAAAGAAACCAATAACAGAGCTGAAAGTTTATTGAACGTGAGGATAGCGACAGTATATAGATAACGACGGAATAAATGCTGTCTTGATCGTTTTCAGTTCTTATAACAATGACAAGATTTTATCTATATAGATCACATTGATTTTGCATTAAATTCTGCGCTTTTTCTAGTTCGTGGAGCATTTCGTAAAACTGCAGGACAGTCAGCTCCATGAAAACGTTTTTGGCTGACGAGTCCTCGTCCCGTACTGTCCATTTCACTTTCACGAAGGTCTGTCCGTCTTGTTGAGAGTCTGAAGACTTTGCCGTAACTGAGAAAATCAATTCAGACTTAAACTTAATTTAAAACTAATAGGATTTTATTCAACAAACCTCCAAGCTCCCAAGATAAATCAGTTATGAACCCATTAACCATTTTTTGTAAGAAAATTGTTCGATTTTTCTACTACGATTTAATGCTTATTTTGCATATATTATTAATGCCATATCAAAATCCAAAAATTAAATACGGTTGTATTATTTCTTATAAATATTTTTAACGGGCCTCGCAGCAACAAAATATTCAAATATTCGTCTGTTACCCTCCTTCCCAACGCGATCAGCGTTTCCACTTTTGCAGGGAAGTTCCCCGAAAAAGGGGGAAATGGAGTCTGAAAAGGGAAGACGAAGACAAGGGAGTAAAGAGGAAATGTAGACCCTGTACATTCTTGGACGGAGGGGGAAAAAGGGGAAAGATAAGGGAAGAGGGGAAAAATGGAAGATTGAAAAGTGGCAACACTGAACGCGATCTCTAGTTTGGATATCCTCTCAGACGGTTTTGGTCCACAACCTTGTGAGAGGATACAGTGCCTTAGCTACCATAACCTACGCTGAGATTGCCCATTTGAAGATCGGGCTGTGTTGTTTTCATCCATGCAGGGTTGCCAAGTATTCAAAACTGTATTATCCAATACTTCAATTTATTATATTATTATTTCGGTGTAATATGTTTCTGAAAAATTAATAATAAATTAAGATAATAGTATTTTTTTCGTTAATTTATATTTTTTGTTTATGAAATTATTTTATTGAGTAGCGCGCCGGATTTCGAAATGTCAAACGTTCGCTTTTACGTTTCGCAAACGAACGTTTTCTTTCTCTTCAAAAAGCACAAAGCAACAAAATCTACGATTAACATTTACAACAGCGACCTGGAAGCATCGTTATATTTTTGAAGAAAAAGGTAATATTCATTTTATTACATAACCATTATAGAATAACTTTGCCAGCTGATGTTTTCGTTTTGTTTACGTTCAAGAGCTGTCCACTGTTTCAGCAGATTATTTGAAATCTGAAAAAGTCACGTTAAAAATGCAACAGGAAACGTAGATTATTTGAACTGCTTTCGTTATGCACACGTCTGGAAACATTTTTCGCAGTCTTTTGAAGATTTGTAATAGTCGTTTAGAGCTTACTGCGGTATACTATTTAACGATTATCAATAATATTTTCATTCGTAAAATTCCTCAGGTTCTATTATTCTCTTTCGTATCGCAGGTAAGGAACAGTAGAGCACTATCGCAACACACCGGCGTCTCTACACGAGGTTTTCAATCAGTTGCTTATAACGCAGAATCCTTTAGTCGCTCGAAAATGGCAACGACTTCTGCGTTTCACACGAGTTCGGGAGGAAGCAAAGGAAAAGAGCATGAACCCAATCGTCTGATTCACGAGAGGTCGCCTTACTTGTTGCAACATGCCTACAACCCTGTTGACTGGTATAACAATAGCTATTCCAGTAATTATTAAGTATATTAATATATTTTATGCATTTAGTAATATAATTATGAAAATACACAAGCAAACGTATAACACAAAGTAACGTTTATTATCAGATGTAATTTGTAGCGAAATTTTCTTGTTTGTTTAAATTAATTTAATGGTATGTTATTTGATACATAGGTACGCATGGGGAGAAGAGGCGTTCGATAAAGCGAGAAAAGAGAACAAGTTAATTTTTCTTTCCGTGGGTTATTCGACGTGTCACTGGTGCCACGTCATGGAAAGGGAATCGTTCGAGAGTCAGGAAATCGCTAAAATCATGAACGAGAATTTCGTCAACATCAAAGTGGATCGGGAAGAGAGACCCGATGTCGACAAAGTCTACATGACCTTCGTTCAAGTATAAATCTTGTTAATAACTATATTTACTGTATCAATTGCAACTAAATTTTTGATTGGTATTATCAGGCGATATCTGGACATGGAGGCTGGCCGATGAGCGTTTTTCTGACCCCTGATTTGCATCCTGTTTACGGTGGAACTTACTATCCACCAGACGATCGTTACTACGGACAACCAGGATTCAAATCGATCCTTCAGTCGTTAGCAAAACAGGTATGCACAGAATTTTAGTAATTTCAATCGAACCTTAAAAGCTAAGTTTGTTTTCTTCCAGTGGAGGGAGAACCCGAGCAAATTCGCAACCTCGGGAAAACAGATCCTTTCCGTACTGTCGGAGTCTGCTTCAGTGACGGGGGGTGGAGAACAGCCGAGCGCCCAGAACTGCGCTAAACGCTGCTACGACCAACTCAAGCGTTCGTATGAGCCTCAGTACGGCGGTTTTGGCCAGGCTCCCAAGTTCCCGCAGGCCGTGAACTTCTCGTTCCTGCTACACTTGCACGCCCATCCCAAGACGGAACCTCAGGTTGCGGAGAAAGCACTCGACATGGTCGTGCATACCCTGAAGATGATGGCTAAAGGCGGTATCCATGATCACGTGTCCACGGTATATGAATAATATTTATAAGTAATAATGTTGTATAATATTACTGTAAATTATTTATTATCTTTATTATTTATATATTGATTGTCACCTTTCGCTATTTTTGGCAGGTTTGCTATTACTGTGATGCTAAACCATGTATTTTACTTTGCTGTCTATATGCAGTTGCTAAAGCTTGATTAATAACTAACTCGTATGATGGTAGTAGTAGTAAACTAATATAGGAGTTCGTTGAAGATCGCTCTGCTTCAACACCCTACTACTACTACTACTTCACACCCTACTACAACGGGCTCTCTATTAGTTTTGGCTGCTTTAGCTGCTAGATATTCACATCATTGCTAATGCTGCTTACTAATACTACTACCACAACTATTACTGCTACTACTTCTGGAACATTCCATATCTTTATGAGTAATTTAGCACTAACAAGAAACCATCACTACTGTTGCTATTCCCATTTTCACTTGGACTACGCTACAATAGCAACTGTTGTTGTAGCTTTTCGGAACTATATCACGACTGGTTTGACACTAACGGAACATCATTCTTGCTTTTCCCCAGGGCTTTGCGAGGTATTCGACAGATAAAAAGTGGCACGTCCCTCATTTCGAGAAAATGCTCTACGATCAAGCTCAGCTGGCTGTCGTCTATACAGATGCCTTTGTCGCCACCAAAGACGAGACCTTTGCTGAAGTTACTCGTGATATATTGAACTACGTCGGCCGGGATCTTAGTGATCCATCCGGTGGATTCTACAGGTATCACAATCTCCCACGAAGACTACAATGACTCCCAGTATTTACGTTTACCCACGATTCACTCCCGTTCGGATGGTTTTCTACCGCAGGAGATTTCCCCAACCTTTCCCATGTACTTTTGGTACTAAGAGGAAACTTTGCGCATAAATTAGTTGTAATTCCTACAAAATTTCTGGTTTGATATACACGTATGGGTCCGTGTTATGTCAGTAGTAGTAGTTCGAAGTAGTAGGAGCAAGAGTAGTAGTAGCAGTAGTAATAGTATTAAAAAGAGGAATGGTACATATTAGTATATAGCAGTAAAAGGATTAGTAACTAGTAGTGGTAGTAGTAGTAGCAGTAGTAGTATATAGAAGTAACCAGTGCCAACAGTAACAGTTGCTGTTGAAACTAGCAGTAATAGTACGTAAATGGTCAAAGGTAGTAGCAGTAGTAGTAGTTGTTAGTAGTAGTAGTACGTAGTAGTATATAAAACTAACCAGTACTAACAGTAGCAGTTGTTGTAAGTAGCAGTAGTAGTAGTATGTAGTAGCCTTCGACCATTACACTATAATGGTCGAAGGTAGTAGCAATAGTAGTAGTATAATAGCAGTAGGGGTAGTGAAACCAGTCGTAGTAACACCAGCAGTTGTAGTAGCAGTAGTACTAGTAGTACTAGTATTAATAGCAGTAGTAGAGCTTATCGTTTCTCCATTATTAGCCTATATACTCTTAATGAGTTATAGCCTCTTCGTTCTGCTTCCCATCCACTTCAACACATCCAGTCCTTAGATTTACGGCTATTGTGAACTAATTTCAAAACTTTTTTCCCCTTTGAACTTTAGTGCTGAAGATGCGGATTCCTATCCTGAGCACGGAGCCAAGCACAAGAGAGAAGGAGCCTTCTGTGTCTGGACTTACGACGAAGTCCAGAAGCTGTTATCAGATCCCATAGACGAGAAAAGTCCTACCAAACTGGCTGATGTCCTGTGCCATCATTACGATGTTCGTCCGGAGGAAACGTCGATCCCTATCAGGTTTATAAACCGATCCTGAAAAAAAAACCATACCAAATTCAGAAAAGTAGTAAATAATAGTTGTAATGGAATAAAATTATTCAGAAATAAGTTAAATTATAATATATATTATTGTTAATTTGTATCGGTAGTTTATACAGGGTTCCCACCGACCTGGAAAGCTGGGAAATCAGGGAAAAGTCAGGGAATTTGAGTTGCCACCTCACTCAGTTTTCACTCAGTTTCAACTGACCTTTGCTAAAGCCTCTAGTGAAAAACTTCTAGAAAGTATAATGCGTTTATAAAGTCAGGGAAACATTGGAAAAATTGTCTGGGAAATCAGGGAAAAGTCAGGGAATTTGATTAAGATTTTTCAGTGGGAACTTTGTTATATGAATTTCAAATTTGGAATTTAAATATTAATAAGTAAAGTACAAAAATCGTAAAAATTACAAAAGAATTATTATACATATAGAATTTTTTCAATTTTCATAATTATTCATTAATATATTATTATTATTATTGATTTATTTTATAATCTGCTATTTATATTATATATTATGGAAGTCAACGGACTGTTGTTCATTTTTCAAGTATTTATTATTATTTACTTTTATGTGTCTTTATTTATTACTATAGTATTACAATTATTACATTATTCGTCATTTGTTACACTCTTAGTTTTCCTATTAAATATTTATTAATAGATTATTTATCATTTACTGCATTGTTATTGATTTATTATGTAACACACCTTTAGTATTATCTGTAGGATTTCTTTTTAAAGTAAAAGGAGGCAAAGATTGGCTCATTGACGCTCTTGAATATGCCTTTTTCCTCCACATATGCAGGATCCTCATGACGAGCTGAAGAGGCAGAACGTGCTTATCGTGCGCGGGAGCGACGAGGAGACCGCAGCCAAATTCGGCCTTGACGTAAATTCCCTCAAGAAGGTACTTCGACGGGGACTGGATAAGCTCTACCAGGCCCGACAGCAAAGACCCAGGCCCCATTTGGATGATAAAATGATTACAGCGTGGAACGGTAATTTATTTCCCACTTTCCACACACTCCAAAAATCTGGAAAATAACGATTTTAGAAAATCCACGTTGAAATATTAATTATAAGTAAATACACAAGTTCATTTCCCACTTTCCTCACAGTCAAAAAATCTGAAAAATTAAATAAAATTACGATTTTAGAAAAAACCTATGTTGAAATATTCATTGTAAGTAAATAAATAAGTTGTAAACTAGTCAGAAATGTAATATGTAACCCAAATATATTAATTTAAATTTAATAAAATGTGTTGAAACTATAAATATTGTTATTTGTGATTTTGTTAGGTTTGATGATATCTGGTTTTGCACGGGCCGGTGCGGTGCTGCAGGACGAGTCGTACGTTGAGCGCGCGGTGAAAGCGGCTCGCTTCATCAAGTCGCATTTGTACAACCAGGAGACGGGTCGCCTGTTGCGTAGCACCTACCGAGGGGCCGAAGGATCGCCTGCGCAAATGTAATTCCTAGACCCAAAATAAAAAAATTAATAAAAATTTTAGTCAATATGAATAAAAAATTATTAAGTAAACTTAGAAGCAAGGAAATGGAGTAGCTGGCTTACCTTGCAGAAAAATAATTATTATATAGTAAATGAAAAGGAGAAAAAAACAAATAAATTAATGGTAAATAAATATAATAGTTGACTTACCTTGCCAAAAAATAATTATGATATAATAATAATAACATAATTTAAGAAATAAAATTTTAAAAAAATTAATAAATATAATAAGCAAGTAAATATAACAGTTGAATTTTTTTATAATTTTGAGTATACATGTTTTAAAGCAAAATTAATGATTAAATTTATTGTTTGTAGTGAGAAGCCAATAGAAGGGTTCCTGGACGATTATGCGTTTACTATTCGCGGATTGCTGGATCTGTACGAAGCCTGTCAGGACGACACTTGGCTCCAGTTCGCGGAAAATCTGCAAAATAAACAAGATGAACTTTTCTGGGACTCGAATCACGCGGGTATTTCGCTTCTCCCGCTGGAGATACGTCCATCCTAGTCCGTCAGAAAGACGGTTTGTTATAAAGAAATATTAATATTTAATTTGATTTTTGTTATATTAATGTATTATATAATTTTCAAATAATTATTTGTAAGGTTACGTGTTCATTCATTTCTATTATTTTTATTAAATTTAATGATATAAACTATGTATATTTGATTTTTCTATTCCTGTAGTTTATTTTAAATTTTCCTGTTTGCTGCAGTGATTCAAGTATAATAATAATTATTATTGTTTCTTATTTTTGAAAATGGTTTTCTGTAGACCAAGATGGCGCCGAACCGTCGGGTAACTCGGTTTCCGTCAGTAATCTGGAGAGATTGTCTTCGATCCTGGACGACCAGAAGTTCCATGAAAGAGCCGGCAAACTCGTACAGGTTTTCAGCGACCGACTGGAGAAAATTCCTCTTGCCCTTCCGGAAATGGTCTCCGGACTAATGCTCTACGAAGATTCGCCCACTGAAGTAAATTTTGCTGTAAAATAGTAATAATAGTAGTTAGAGTAGTAGTAGTAGTTGTAGTAGTGTTAGTAGTAGATGGATAATTAGTAAATGGAGCAAATGAGTAGTAGTAATGATAATGATAATAATGATAATAATGTAATACTACTGCTTCTACTACTACTACTGGACCTACTGGTACTACTGTTACTAATGGCACTGCTTTTACTACTAGTATCGCTGTTACTACTCCCAGTAGTCTTACTACTAATACTGCTCTAACTACTATTGTTACTCCTCCTGATACTCCTACTATTATTACTACCGCCACTATTACTACTACTGCTGCTACTACAACTACCACTATTATTACTAGTTGCTACTATGGCTAGGACTACTACTACTTCAATTACTGCTAGCTTTACTACTCTAGCGAATCCAACAACTACTACCCCTACTAGTACTTCTACTACTTCTACCACTGCTACCACTACTACTGTTACTGATCATAATAATTTCAGGTCGTGATCGTGGGTAGCAAGCCCAGCCCAGACACGCGGGCCTTTCTACAGGCCGCCTACACTCACCCGAGGCTTTTAGCCGGTCGAGTGATTGTGCAGCACGATCCATCGTCCACCGACTCGTATCTGTCACATCGACGACCCTCCGTAAGGTCAATGAAGATGACCGGCGGTCAGATTACGGCCTACGTCTGTCACCAGAGGACTTGTTCCGCTCCCTTGACGTCCGCGGATGATCTGAGACAACTTCTCGGATAATTACTCTTTTTCAACCCCTCCCCCAACTCTCCTTCTGTTTACTTTAGTGACTCCCTTCATTCCTTCCGGTGATCACGTGACTTGTACCCCCCCCCCCCCCCCCTCTTACGCCGCTCTATTTAGTCTCCTTTCGGCTTTAGTCAAGTGATTTATGGTTCGGAATACACTCGGTGGCTTGTTTTTGGGTTATTCATTGCTGATCGACGCGCTTCGAAGAGGATGTCCCCCCTCTCTTAGTTTCGAAAAGCCGGGGAAAAGCGGGGGGAAAAAACCTTATGGAGAAAATAACGCAAATAGAAATGCGGTATGATAGATGCCGAGTCTAGTTGTGGAGAGTTTAGAAGTTCAGATTGAAATAAATGAAGTTTTAAATGGATAGAAATAATGACTCAGCTAATTAGTGTATAGAGATAATGTGGAAGAATTACTTTGTTAATTATTATAATAGTTATTGTTAGTGAATATAAATTTAAAATGCTGTAAGAATAAGATTTCAGTGTTTTGTTATTTATAGTTAATAATAATAATATTTATTTATTTTGTAGCGTGAAATAGATTGGATTGCGTACGATTAGCACACTACGATGCAGTGCGCAACCACTACGGTGCAGTGCTTGTTTGTGTCGTGCACTGATAACAGTTGATGATGTTAGTTATAGTTGGGGGGGAAAAGTGGGCGGAATCAGTAGTTTTGCTGTTATCACTACGATGCAGTGCAGAAGCCACTACGGTGCAGTGCGGTGCTACATTGTATCGATGACCGGTATGAACAGTCAATAATAATAATAATTGTATGCGTGCGTCAGTGGAAAGATTAATATTGATGCATGACCACTACGATGCAGTGCAGAAGCCCACTACGGTGCAGTGCGGCCACTTCACTTCTTGTCACTTATGGATACTAACAATTGATATTAGCTAACATAGTCAATATACATGATAGTGTGACAATTCATTGTGTCTATTATTGATTTTAAAGTTAATAATAAATCAACAGTGCAAGGATCGGTATTGTTGGCACTACGATGCAGTGCAATACCCCACTACGGTGCAGTACAAGGTCTCACGTCAATGACCGGTACAAGATAGAAAGTTCTACATTTATTTCAAATGAAAATACGTAACCACTACGCTGCAGTGCAGAAGCCACTACGGTGCAGTGCGGCTACTTCACTTACCACTTATTGACATAAACAATTAATAATGGCTAACATAGTGCGTCAATTTAATAATAGTTGTGATAGTTGATAGTGTCTATTAAACAGTACAAGTATTGGTGCTACTGTCACTACGATGCAGTGCAGTACCCCACTACGGTGCAGTGCGGCCAATTCACTTATCATCACTTATTGACATAAACAATCAATAATGGATAACATAGTGCGTCAATTTAATGATAGTTGTGATAGTGATTGATTTTAAAGTTAATAATAAATCAACAGTGCAAGTATCGGCATTGTTAGCACTACGATGCAGTGCAATACCCCACTACGGTGCAGTGCAAGGTCTCATGTCAATGACCGGTACAAGATAGAAAGTTCCGCATTTATTTCAAAAGAAAATACGTAACCACTACGGTGCAGTGCAGCCAATTCACTTATCATCACTTATCGACATAAACGTCAATTTAATAATAGTTGTCATAGTAGTTAGTGTTTATTATTGATAATTTTTCACGTGGACAGCCATTGACTATTGTTTCTTGTGAAAGGTACATGAAAGGATGTGCTATTCCAGCTTAGTGTCTATATGCGACGTGCAAGTAGTGACAGCCGACAGACTTGTAGCTTAAAATACGATGCCATATGCTTTACGCTGTACCCAGAAAGCGCAAAAAAAAAAAAATACTTTATGTAAACTATGCCAACAAAAAGATCTGCTCAAACAGCAACACCCAGCAGAGCTTAGGTCACGTGCCCGAATTCCAGGAAATACTAGAAAATCTAGAAATATTATAGAAATATATAGCAGAACTTAGGTTACGTCCTACATTCCAGAAAACACTAGAAGAACCTAGAAAATCTAGAAATATTATAGAAATATTATAGAAATATACAGCAGCATCCAGCAGAACTTAGGTCACGTGCCCGAATTCCAGAAAACACTAGAAAAACCTAGAAAATTTAGAAATATTATAGAAATAAACAGCAGCATCCAGCAGGACTTAGGTCACGTGCTACATCCCAGAAAATACTAGAAAATCTGGAAATATTATAGAAATATTATAGAAATATACTGCAATACCAGCAGGACTTAGGTTACGTGCTGCCTCCCAGAAAACACTAGAAGAACTTAGAAAATCCAGAAATATTATAGAAATATTATAGGAATATACAGAAGAGCTTAGGTTACGTCCTACATTCCAGAAAATACTAGAAAATCTAGAAATATTATAGATATATACAGCAACATCCAGCAGGACTTAGGTCACGTGCTACATCCCAGAAAACACTAGAAAATCTAGAACTATTATAGAAATATTATAAAAATATTATAGAAATAAACAGCAGCATCCAGCAGAGCTTAGGTCACGTGCTACATCCCAGAAAATACTAGAAGAACCTAGAAAATCTAGAGATATTATTTAAAATATGTTTAATTAACTGTTGAATATTTTTGTAGATTTTTTAAAGTAATTTTTAATGTTATTTATGGTATTTTATAATGGTTTATATGATGCTGTATAGTGTACTGAAACAAATGACTAGCGCCTTTAAAGTAATTTTTAGAAATATTATTTAAAATATATTTAACTAACTCTTGAATATTTTTGTGGATTTCTAAAATAATTTTTAATGTTATTTATGGTGTAAGAATATGTTGCTGTATAGTGTACTGAAAAACAAATGACTAGCGCCTTCAAATTAATTTTAAATTTTCATTTATTGTGTAAGAATATGTTGCTGTATAGTGTACTGAAAAACAAATGACTAGCGCCTTTAAAATAATTTTTAATTTCCATTTATTGTGTAAGAATATGATGCTGTATAGTGTACTGAAAAACAAATGACTAGCGCCTTTAAAGTAATTTTTAGAAATATTATTCCAAATATATTTAACTAACTCTTGATTAATTTTGTGGATTTTTAAAGTAATTTTCCAATTTTTTTTTCTTTTTTTCTATTTATGGTGTAAGAATATGTTGCTGTATAGTGTACTGAGAAACAAATGACTAGCGCCTGCGCGTTAGGCGCTGCGCACTTGGACACTGCGCATACGCGTTCCTCACAGCGCGACACGCAGAGATTTGGCGTCGAGGTAAAAACTGACTTGTCTTAACACCAGGTCACTTCAGTCTCTCAGATACTTCCGAGCAAGAACTATCATCAATTCTCTATTCAATCTTCAAAAATTCCTAATTCAAAAGTGACGTTTAAAAATCCACCAAGGAACAGATACATTAGACATCTTTCAGTAAAAAAAAGCTAGCGAAGAAGCTAAATCTGTCGATTAGTTGGACGAGGCTATGAGTTACTGAGTGAAAAATTGAGTGAATTGTTATTGAAAAAATGAGTGATTTAGAAAGTGTGAATCGAGTGGATGAATATTCTGGAAATAATTCCTGCCATGGAGACGATTACGCCTGGGACCCTGGCGAGAAACGTGGGCCAGTAGCAGTAGTTACTAATTTTAGCGATGATTTGGGACTCCACAACGACATGGACAGTATCGATATTGATCAGCAGGCTATCGATACCCGATACCGTGTCGATACCAACAGCTGCAAGTCTTCGGTTGAGGATTACAGCGACCACGAAGAAGAAGAAGAACCTGAAGACCCTGAAGACCACGAAGAAGAACCTGAAGAAGAACCTGAAGATGAAGAGGAATTGCCCTATCCTGGTTTTGTACCGGTTACTTTGGATTTCTGACACAAACTACACCGGTTCGAGCTTTCGCCCTACGACTTATCACCAATTCATATCCTTTTAACCTACAACTACGACGATAATAGTTTTTGGTAGTTTGGTAGTTTGTAAGTTGCAGATTTCTACAACTGTAGTCGAACTACTGGGCAAAAGGTAGGACTCAACTTCTAGTATTAAAGTTTAGTTCAGTTACAGTGTTTCCACTTTTGCAAGGAAGTTCCCTGGAAAAGGGGGGAAAAAGGGGAAAGACAAGGGAAGAAGAAGGGAAGAGAGTCAAGAGGAAATCTAGACCCTGTATATTTTTGCACGGAGGGAGGAGGGAAAAAGGGGAAAGATAAGGGAAGAGAGTCAAGAGGAAATCTAGACCCTATATATTCTTGCACGGAGGGGGAAAAAAGGGAAAGATAAGGGAAGAAGAAGGGAAGAGAGAGTCAAGAGGAAATCTAGACCTGTAGATTTTTGCACGGAGGGAGGGGAAAAAGGGGAAAGACAAGGGAAGAAGAAGGGAAGAGAGAGTCAAGAGGAAATCTAGACCCTATATTTTTGCACGGAGGAGGGGAAAAAGGGGAAAGACAAGGGAAGAAGAAGGGAAGAGAGTCAAGAAGAAATCTAGACCCTGTATATCTTTGCACGGAGGGAGGAGGGAAAAAGGGGAAAGATAAGGGAAGAGGGGAAAAATGGAAAATTAAAAAGTGGAAACACTGGTTCAGTTAGTTAATTATGAAATTTTTAACGGATATTGGACATTTAAATGGAATCTAAGTACACGTGTACTTGAAGATGAACCACTGAATGAATGGACCCAGCGCTTTTCAAATGCGCAAAATAATTACTAAATATAATCATAACTGGACAAATTTGATATGTATGAATACAGGGGACCTCCATTGTTGTTGTGTAGTGGAGAAGGACCATTAAACAACATTACATGGTCCACAAATTGTATCGATTTTGTCCCCGGGTTGTGGTGGTCCATTTTCTGGCATCTTGCAAACATTCTTTGAAGAAATTACGTGTCCACAAAACACATACACAAAAAAAATCATTAATGAAGATTAATATAGAGATAATTAATTAATTAATTAATTCATTCATTCATTAATAATAAAACTATCGAACGTGGTTGATTACGTATGAAATTAGTGGTTCGCGGCTGAGTAGATTTGTCCTAATGGGCCAGTCCCAGAACGTAACGGCGGGAGGCTATAAGACTACTCTCACTACTACGGACACTCAAGTGCAGTAATTTTATCAGTGAATCGACTTGAAAATACGTCTAAAAATCGCCAAAAAATCTGAGAAACAGTCTGGTACCAAAAAAAGTTGAAAATGTTCATAAATTGATTTAATACAAGTGTCCGCTATAGAGAGCAGTCCTAGAACGTAACGGCGGGGGAGGCTATAAGACTACTCCCGCTACTACGGACATTCCCGTTCAGTAATATTTTCAGTGAATCGACTTGAAACTAAGTCTAAAAATCACCAAAAAATCTGGGAAACATTCTGATACCCAAAAAAGTTGAAAATGTTCATAAATTGATTTAATATAAGTGTCCGCTATAAAGAGTAGTCCAGAACGTAACGGCGGGGAGGCTATAAGACTACTCTCACTACTACGGACACTACCGTGCAGTAATTTTATCAGTGAATCGACTTGCAAAATATGTCTAAAAATCGCCAAAAAATCTGAGAAACACTTTGATACCAAAAAAAGTTGAAAATGTCTGTTTGACATTTTACTTATATATATATTTATTTTATTATTTTATTAATTTATAAATTTATTAATTTATTAATTTTATTATTATATATATATATATATTTATGTTAAATTATTTTAGGTCTACAGAGGCCTATTTTGGAATAAGGTCTCTATTGAACGGGTAAGAAAAATGACAGTGAAAATGTCTTTTTCTTGTATACTATCAAATTGAGGACAAAAGATTACGCGTTCCGTCCCATAAACGAGCGAATTTCCCTTCAGCACAGACTTGGCAACTGCTGCTAACTCCGATTTCTATCGCAACTTTTCCCTTAAGTCTGCGTTTTATGGCTTTGGGTCCTACAGCTTCAAGAATTAAGTCCCGAACGGTCCCCCATTTTGCCCCATTTTCCCCCTTTTCCCCATTTTTTTCCCTTGCAGTCTTCCTTGATCCGATTTCTATCGCAACTTTTCCCTGAAGTCTCCGTTTTATGGCTTTGGGTCCTACAGCTTCAAGAATTAAGTCCCGAACGGTCCCCCATTTTGCCCCATTTTCCCCCTTTTCCCCCATTTTTTTTTCCCTTGCAGTCTTCCTTGATCCGATTTCTATCGCAAACTTTTCCCTGAAGTCTCCGTTTTATGGCTTTGGGTCCTACAGCTTCAAGAATTAAGTCCCGAACGGTCCCCCATTTTGCCCCATTTTCCCCCTTTTCCCCATTTTTTTTCCCTTGCAGTCTTCCTTGATCCGATTTCTATCGCAACTTTTCCCTGAAGTCTGCGTTTTATGGCTTTGGGTCCTACAGCTTCAAGAATTAAGTCCCGAACGGTCCCCCATTTTGCCCCATTTTCCCCCTTTTCCCCCATTTTTTTCCCTTGCAGTCTTCCTTGATCCGATTTCTATCGCAACTTTTCCCTTAAGTCTGCGTTTTATGGCTTTGGGTCCTACAGCTTCAAGAATTAAGTCCCGAACGGTCCCCCATTTTGCCCATTTTCCCCCTTTTCCCCCATTTTTTTCCCTTGCAGTCTTCCTTGATCCGATTTCTATCGCAACTTTTCCCTGAAGTCTCCGTTTTATGGCTTTGGGTCCTACAGCTTCAAGAATTAAGTCCCGAACGGTCCCCCATTTTGCCCCATTTTCCCCTTTTCCCCATTTTTTTCCCTTGCAGTCTTCCTTGATCCGATTTCTATCGCAACTTTTCCCTGAAGTCTGCGTTTTATGGCTTTGGGTCCTACAGCTTCAAGAATTAAGTCCCGAACGGTCCCCCATTTTGCCCCATTTTCCCCCTTTTCCCCATTTTTTTCCCTTGCAGTCTTCCTTGATCCGATTTCTATCGCAACTTTTCCCTGAAGTCTCCGTTTTATGGCTTTGGGTCCTACAGCTTCAAGAATTAAGTCCGAACGGTCCCCCATTTTGCCCCATTTTCCCCCTTTTCCCCCATTTTTTTCCCTTGCAGTCTTCCTTGATCCGATTTCTATCGCAACTTTTCCCTGAAGTCTCCGTTTTATGGCTTTGGGTCCTACAGCTTCAAGAATTAAGTCCCGAACGGTCCCCCATTTTGCCCCATTTTCCCCCTTTTCCCCCATTTTTTTCCCTTGCAGTCTTCCTTGATCCGATTTCTATCGCAACTTTTCCCTGAAGTCTCCGTTTTATGGCTTTGGTCCTACAGCTTCAAGAATTAAGTCCCGAACGGTCCCCCATTTTGCCCATTTTCCCCCTTTTCCCCATTTTTTTCCCTTGCAGTCTTCCTTGATCCGATTTCTATCGCAACTTTTCCCTGAAGTCTGCGTTTTATGGCTTTGGGTCCTACAGCTTCAAGAATTAAGTCCCGAACGGTCCCCCATTTTGCCCCATTTTCCCCCTTTTCCCCCATTTTTTTCCCTTGCAGTCTTCCTTGATCCGATTTCTATCGCAACTTTTCCCTGAAGTCTCCGTTTTATGGCTTTGGGTCCTACAGCTTCAAGAATTAAGTCCCGAACGGTCCCCCATTTTGCCCCATTTTCCCCTTTTCCCCCATTTTTTTCCCTTGCAGTCTTCCTTGATCCGATTTCTATCGCAACTTTTCCCTGAAGTCTGCGTTTTATGGCTTTGGGTCCTACAGCTTCAAGAATTAAGTCCCGAACGGTCCCCCATTTTGCCCATTTTCCCCCTTTTCCCCATTTTTTTCCCTTGCAGTCTTCCTTGATCCGATTTCTATCGCAACTTTTCCCTGAAGTCTGCGTTTTATGGCTTTGGGTCCTACAGCTTCAAGAATTAAGTCCCGAACGGTCCCCATTTTGCCCCATTTTCCCCCTTTTCCCCCATTTTTTTCCCTTGCAGTCTTCCTTGATCCGATTTCTATCGCAACTTTTCCCTGAAGTCTCCGTTTTATGGCTTTGGGTCCTACAGCTTCAAGAATTAAGTCCGAACGGTCCCCCATTTTGCCCCATTTTCCCCCTTTTCCCCCATTTTTTTTCCCTTGCAGTCTTCCTTGATCCGATTTCTATCGCAACTTTTCCCTGAAGTCTGCGTTTTATGGCTTTGGGTCCTACAGCTTCAAGAATTAAGTCCCGAACGGTCCCCCATTTTGCCCCATTTTCCCCCTTTTCCCCCATTTTTTTCCCTTGCAGTCTTCCTTGATCCGATTTCTATCGCAACTTTTCCCTGAAGTCTCCGTTTTATGGCTTTGGGTCCTACAGCTTCAAGAATTAAGTCCCGAACGGTCCCCCATTTTGCCCCATTTTCCCCTTTTCCCCCATTTTTTTCCCTTGCAGTCTTCCTTGATCCGATTTCTATCGCAACTTTTCCCTGAAGTCTCCGTTTTATGGCTTTGGGTCCTACAGCTTCAAGAATTAAGTCCCGAACGGTCCCCCATTTTGCCCCATTTTCCCCCTTTTCCCCCATTTTTTTCCCTTGCAGTCTTCCTTGATCCGATTTCTATCGCAACTTTTCCCTGAAGTCTCCGTTTTATGGCTTTGGGTCCTACAGCTTCAAGAATTAAGTCCCGAACGGTCCCCCATTTTGCCCCATTTTCCCCCTTTTCCCCCATTTTTTTCCCTTGCAGTCTTCCTTGATCCGATTTCTATCGCAACTTTTCCCTGAAGTCTCCGTTTTATGGCTTTGGGTACTACAGCTTCAAGAATTAAGTCCCGAACGGTCCCCCATTTTGCCCCATTTTCCCCCTTTTCCCCATTTTTTTCCCTTGCAGTCTTCCTTGATCCGATTTCTATCGCAACTTTTCCCTGAAGTCTCCGTTTTATGGCTTTGGGTCCTACAGCTTCAAGAATTAAGTCCCGAACGGTCCCCCATTTTGCCCCATTTTCCCCTTTTCCCCATTTTTTTCCCTTGCAGTCTTCCTTGATCCGATTTCTATCGCAACTTTTCCCTGAAGTCTGCGTTTTATGGCTTTGGGTCCTACAGCTTCAAGAATTAAGTCCCGAACGGTCCCCCATTTTGCCCCATTTTCCCCTTTTCCCCCATTTTTTTCCCTTGCAGTCTTCCTTGATCCGATTTCTATCGCAACTTTTCCCTGAAGTCTCCGTTTTATGGCTTTGGGTCCTACAGCTTCAAGAATTAAGTCCCGAACGGTCCCCCATTTTGCCCCATTTTCCCCCTTTTCCCCATTTTTTTCCCTTGCAGTCTTCCTTGATCCGATTTCTATCGCAACTTTTCCCTGAAGTCTCCGTTTTATGGCTTTGGGTACTACAGCTTCAAGAATTAAGTCCCGAACGGTCCCCCATTTTGCCCCATTTTCCCCCTTTTCCCCATTTTTTTTCCCTTGCAGTCTTCCTTGATCCGATTTCTATCGCAACTTTTCCCTGAAGTCTGCGTTTTATGGCTTTGGGTCCTACAGCTTCAAGAATTAAGTCCCGAACGGTCCCCCATTTTGCCCCATTTTCCCCCTTTTCCCCCATTTTTTTCCCTTGCAGTCTTCCTTGATCCGATTTCTATCGCAACTTTTCCCTGAAGTCTCCGTTTTATGGCTTTGGGTCCTACAGCTTCAAGAATTAAGTCCCGAACGGTCCCCCATTTTGCCCCATTTTCCCCTTTTCCCCCTTTTCCCCCATTTTTTTCCCTTGCAGTCTTCCTTGATCCGATTTCTATCGCAACTTTTCCCTGAAGTCTCCGTTTTATGGCTTTGGGTCCTACAGCTTCAAGATTAAGTCCCAAACGGTCCCCCATTTTACCCCATTTTCCCCATTTTCCCCCCATTTTTTTCCTCGCAGTCTTCCTTGATCCGATCCTATCGCAACTTTTCCCTTAAGTCTGCGTTTTATGGCTTTGGGTCCTACAGCTATAAGATTAAGTCCCGAACGGTCCCCCATTTCCCCCCTTTTTCCCCATTTTTCCCCCCACTCTTCCTAACTTTTCCCTTAACTTTGGGTCCTACAGCTTCCAGATTAAGTCCCGAACTTTCCCCCATTTCCCCCCTATTTCCCCATTTTTCCCCCCACTCTTCCTAACTGTTCCCTTAACTTTGGTCCTACAGCTTCCAGATTAAGTCCCGAACTTTCCCCATTTTTCTTCGCAATCTTCCTTTGTCCCAAATCTGCTGACATTAGAGGGGAAAACTAAAATTCCAGCTTCAAGATTAAGTCCCAAGCTTTCCCCCATTTCCCCCGTTTTTCCCCATTTTTCCCCACTCTTCCTAACTTTTCCTCAAGTCTGCGTTTTATGGCTTTGGTCCTACAGCTTCAAGATTAAGTCCCGAACTTTCCCCCATTTCCCCCTTTCCCCCATGTT
Organism: Eulimnadia texana; assembly: GCA_002872375.1. Lineage (NCBI taxonomy): Eukaryota > Metazoa > Arthropoda > Branchiopoda > Diplostraca > Limnadiidae > Eulimnadia > Eulimnadia texana. The sequence goes on along the minus strand of NKDA01000002.1, from coordinate 6,897,750 downwards.
TCCTCGCAATCTTCCTTCATCCCAAATCTTTTAACATTAGAGGGGAAAACTAAAATTCCAGCTTCAAGATTAAGTCCCGAACGGTCCCCCATTTCCCCCGTTTTTCCCCATTTTTCCCCCACTCTTCCTAACTTTTCCCTTAAGTCTGCGTTTTATGGCTTTGGTCCTACAGCTTCAAGATTAAGTCCCGAACTTTCCCCATTTCCCCCCTTTTTCCCCATTTTTTCCCCCACTCTTCCTTTATCCCAAATCTTTTAACATTAGAGGGGAAAACTAAAGTTTTGTCACGTTTCTTGATAATTAGATTTACATGAATTATTATTATTATAATTATTATTATTACTTTTATCATTATTATTATTACTATTATTACTAATATTATTATTATTATTATAATTATTATTATTACTTTTATCATTATTATTATTACTATTATTACTAATATTATTATTATTATTATAATTATTATTATTACTTTTATCATTATTATTATTACTATTATTACTAATATTATTATTATTATTATAATTATTATTATTACTTTTATCATTATTATTATTACTATTATTATTAATATTATTATTATTATTATTATTACTATATCATTAAAGTGGGATTTACTAGTCTCTCCATTGACGTTTGGTAAACACAGAACCGCAACTTTTTGGAATTTTTCAGCTTTTTCCTATTTTTCTAAGATATTTACACAGAAAGCTCGTTTTTCCATCTTCCCGAACGCAGATTTCCACGTCACAATTAGTTGTGGCTATTTTTAGAAACTTAAACTTGAAATAAATCCCCCAAACACATAATTCTTAGCGTGAGAAATATGTGTGAGGGGAAGAGATGAGGGGAAAATGGGGAAAAAGTGGGGAAATTTGTAGGAAATGGGAAACATAAGTTTTAGCGTAAGAAAACATATGTGAGGGGAAGAGTTGAGGGGAAAATGGGAAAAATTGGAAAAATTTGGGGGAAGTGGGAGCATAAGTCTCAGTGCAAGAGAGTATGTGCAGGACAAAAGATGGGGAAAAGGGAAAAGCGGGAAAAAAGTGGGAAAATTTGTGGGAAATGGGAATAAGTTTTAGCGTAGGAAAATATATGTGAGGGGAAGAGATGAAGGGAAAATGGGGAAAAGCGGGGAAAAAGTGGCGAAATTTGGGGGGAAATGGGAAACATAAGTCTTAGTGTAAGAAAGTATGTGCAGGAGAAAAGATGGGGAAAGGGAAAAGCGGGAAAAACGTGGGAATATTTGTGAGGAAATGGGAAACATAAGTTTTAGCGTAAGAAAATATATGTGAGGGAAGAGATGAGGGGAAAATGGGGGAAAATGGGGGAAAACGGGCAAAAAGTGGAAATATTTGGGGGAAATGGGAGCATAAGTCTTAGTGTAAGAAAGTATGTGGAGGGGAAAAGACTGGGAAAAGAGGAGAATCGGGAAAATCAGGGAAACAACGGGAAATTTTATTTCTTATAAATTTAATATAATTGACTATTTAAATATAATATAATAATTAGTTTATAATTTACGATGATTATTATTTAAACATAATTAGTAGCCTTTTGTTTCGTAGCCTTAACTTTAGTGAATGAATCAGTGATGAAGTGAATGAATGGTGAGGAGAGAACCTTTGCTCAGTGCAAGGGGTCCGAAACTTGCAATAATCTTCGTACACCTAGGCCGTGTTATCGCTGTTATCAACTCGTTATCTCCATGTTATCATAAGTTAGCATATGTTATCAAATAATTTTCGTACACCTAGGCTGTGTTATCCCTGTTATCAACTCGTTATCTCCGTGTTATCATATGTTATCAAATAATCTTCGTATACTTTTGCTAGTAGTTCCAGACCCTTGGTTCAGTGAGTTTAAATTTTCCATGAAGAGTTTCCCTGCAAAGTTTTGGACTTAAATCGGGCCGCTGGGATTTGCTACCCAGTAGCTGAACTTAGGTTTTAGTCTGAATAGTTTGAAACTAAGTAGTTAAGCGAGATGGATTCGTTGACTTGTAAGTTAAGATTCTTAAGTGACTTAATTGCTAGAAAGATTCATGGAAAAATTAGTAGAGATGATGGTTAATGATAGTAGTAAGTATAGAGTAGTAAGTAGTAGTAAGTAACTAAGCGAGATAGATTCGTCGACTTGTAAGTTAAGGGTTCTTAAGTGACTTAGTTGCTAGAAGATTCATGGAAAAGTTAGTAGAGGTGATAGTTAATAATAGTAGTAAGTATAGAGTAGTAAGTAGTAGTAAGTAAGTAAGAGTAGTGAAATAGTTTGAAACTAAGCAACTAAGCGAGATAGATTCGTTGACTTGTAAGTTGAGGATTTTTAAATGACTTAGTTGCTAGAAAGATTCATGGAAAAATTAGTAGAGGTGATAGTTAATGATAGTGGTAAAAGTAGTATTAGTAGTGGTAGTAGTAGTAATGATTATGAAAAGTAAGAATCCATGAACTATTATTATTATTATGGTTAGTAGTACTACTACCGCTACTACAATTACTACTGCTATTACTACTACTACTTGAAGTACTACTTCTACTGCTACTGGTGCTACTGGTACTACTACTACCACTACTACTACTACTACTCCTGCTATTAGTACTACTACTTCTACTGCTTCTACAGCCAATACTATTAGTTATACTACAAGTACTAGTGGTGCTACCGCTCCTACTACTACTACTACTACTACTACTACTGCTTCTACAGCCAATACTGCTAGTAATACTTCTACTGCTAGTGGTGCTACCGCTCCTACTACTACCACCACCACTACTACTACTACTACTACTACTACTACTGGCTCTATTGCTATCATTACTATACATGTTCTAGCAAAAGAGAATGGGGTAGTGAGGCGAGATTAGAACAGGGCAAGGGGTCCGAAACTTGCAATAATCTACGTACACCTGGGTCATGTTATCCTCGTGTTATCATATGTTATCAAATAATCTTCGTACACTTTTCCTCGCAGTTTCGGACCCCTTGGAACAGGGTTAATAATGACTGTTTGGGGTTTATCTTCATGTTATCCTCGTGTTATCATATGTTATCAAATAATCTTCGCACACTTTTCCTCGCAGTTTCGGACCCCCTGGAACAGGGTTAATAATGACTTTTTGCGGTTACGGAAGCGACGGCTGAAGTGGCCGCGTCTAATCAGGGGCTCAAGGGCCGGGGCTCACGGGCCCAAGGATGGCGGTTGAGTCCATTTGTCTCTACTTGGACTGGTCTCACCTTGACGTTTGTTGCTAGTTGATCAGGGGGTCGGAAACTTGCAATAATCTTCGTACACCTGGGTCATGTTATCACTGTTATCATCCTGTTATCTCCGTGTTATCACGTGTTTGACTGGTCTCACCCTGACGTTTGTTGCTAGTTGATCAGGGGGTCGGAAACTTGCAATAATCTTCGTACACCTGGGTCATGTTATCACTGTTATCATCCTGTTATCTCCGTGTTATCACGTGTTTGACTGGTCTCACCCTGACGTTTGTTGCTAGTTGATCAGGGGGTCGGAAACTTCTAATAATCTTCGTACACCTGGGTCATGTTATCACTGTTATCATCCTGTTATCTCCGTGTTATCTAATAATCTTCATACACTTTTCCTCGGAGTTTCGGACCCTTGGAGTTGATCAATTTGTAAGCTACCCTGCTTAAGAATTGATTGGAGCTAAACGGATACATGTTATAATAAATACTACTACTGTTACTACTACTACTATTACTACCTACTGCTACTATAACTACTACAGCTTCTTCTTGTTCTTCTTCTCCTACTACTACTGTTGTATAACTACTACTACTGTACCAATTACTGCTACTACAACTACTACTACTATACGTATTATTGCTACTATAGCTCCTTCTTCTTTTTCTACTACTACCACTACACATATTACTGCTACTACATCTTCTTCTATTACTACTACTACTGCTACAACCACTACAATAGCTGCTACTACTACTACTGTTACTAAAATAACTACTTCTACAATAACAACTATTACACCTATTATTACTACGACTACTATACAGCTTCTACTACTATACTACTACTACCACTACTACTACTACTACTATTGCTACTACTACTACTACTACCACTATTGTGACTACTATACAGCTTCTACTACTACTACTACTACTACTACTACTACTTCTGCTACAGCTGCAACAGCTAAGTCTCCTATTAGAGTACCTAAGTCTCAGGATGACCTAGCATATACTACTCTCCCGTTCAATCAACCATAAGATCCTAAGTCGCTTTAAGTTTTCCAGGACTATTCCCACATGAATCAATAGGGAAACTCGACTACTACTACTACTACTTCTGCTACAGCTGCAACAGCTAAGTCTGCTATTAGAGTACCTAAGTAAGGATGACTTAGCAAATACTACTCTCCATAAGATCCTAAGTCGCTTTAAGATCCTTCTAGGATTATTCCTACACGAATCAATAGGGAAACTCGACTACTACTACTACTACTACTACTACAGCTGCAACAACTAAGTCTCAGGATGACCTAGCATATACTACTCTCCTGCTCAATCAACCATAAGATCCTAAGTCGTTTTACAGATCCTTCCAGGATTATTCCCACATGAATCAATAGGGAAACTCGACTTCTACTACTACTACTACTACAGCTGCAACAGCTACAACAGCTAAGTCTGCTATTAGAGTACCTAAGTAAGGATGACCTAGGATATGCTACTCTCCATAAGATCCTAAGTCGCTTTCCAGATCCTTCCCAGGATTATTCCCACATGAATCAATAGGGAAACTCGACTACTACTACTACTACTGCTACAGCTGCAACAGCTAAGTCTGCTATTAGAGTACCTAAGTAAGGATGACCTAGTATATACTACTCTCCATAAGATCCTAAGTCGCTTTCCAGATCCTTCCCAGGATTATTCCCACATGAATCAATAGACAGACTCGATCCTTAGGGATCCTACCGAATGAGAGAAAGCTTTCACACCTACAATTAGCACCCAAAAAATCCTTCGTTCATTCCTAACCAGTGTTTCCACTTTTGCAGGGAAATTCCCTGAAAAAAGGGGGGGAAATAGGGTCTGAAAAGGGAAGAAGAAGAGCAGAGAGTAAGGAGGAAATCTAGATCCTGTATGTTGTTGCACGGAGGAGGGAAAAAGGGGGAAAGATAAGGGACGAGGGGAAAAAGGGGAAATTGAAAAGTGGAAACACTGACATATATATATATAGAGAGAGTAGAGAGGAAATCTAGACCCTGTATATCCTTGCACGGAGGCGGGAAAAGGGGAAAGATAAGGGAAGAGGGGAAAAAGGGAAAATTGAAAAATGGAAACACTGACATGTATGTATAGAGAGAGTAGAGAGGAAATCTAGACCCTGTATATTCTTGCACGGAGGGGGGAAAAAGGGGAAAGATAAGGGAAGAGGGGAAAAAGGGAAAATTGAAAAGTGGAAACACTGTTCCTAATACACAAATAAAAGTTTTTGCTAATTTTTCTTGCGGATTCCGGATCGATTTTGCGACTAATGGCCACAAGCTATGGAAGCTAGGATCGATCCTGCAATTAGTATTTGTGCTAATATAAGTTATAATACTAATAGAACTATAAATAAACTATAAAATATACTAATATACTATAATATACTATTATACTGTAATATACTAATATACTATACATACACTAATATACTATAAAAATATAACTATATATAACTGCATATATAACTAATACACTGTGGCGAAGAAGACACTTGCACTGGGTAAAACAGTGGTGAAAGTTTTTTTCACCCCCTGAATTTGTGGTCAAAGTTTTTTTTCGCCCCTGAATTTGCGGTGAAAGTTTTTTTCACCCCTGAATTTGCGGTGAAAGTTTTTTTTCACCCCCTGAATTTGCGGTGAAAGGGCCTTTTTTCGCCACAGTGTATATAGTTATATACTAATATATATTATAATATATATAAATAATCAAAAGCGATTATTGATATATTATAAATAATATTTTATAAGATTGTTGTAATGTAACGGGATCTGTTGTAGTTCATTAGAAATAGTAGGCAATGTTTTCTTAAGGCGTGGAACACTAAAACAACGTCAAATTGCTTTCAATTCAAGGGTACGCTACTTCGCTACCAGAGAATCTTGCCAAGACTCAAGATTCTTGGAAAGATTCTTGAACACTTTTTATTCTAGCATGGAGGAGGGGGGAAAAAGGGAAAAATAAGGGAAGAGGGAAAAAGAGGAAATCTTGAACCCCTTTTATTCTAGCACGGAGGAGGGGGAAAAAGGGAAAAACAAGGGAAGAGGGAAAAGAGGAAATCTAGAACCCCTTTTATTCTAGCACGGAGGAGGGGGAAAAAAGGGAAAAACAAGGGAAGAGGGAAAAGGGGAAATCTAGAACCCCTTTTTTCTAATACAGAGGGGGGAAAAAGGGAAAAACAAGGGAAGAGAGAAAAGGGGAAATCTAGAACCCTTTTATTCTAGCACGGAGGAGGGGGAAAAAGGGGAAAAACAAGGGAAGAGAGAAAAGGGGAAATCTAGAACCCCTTTTATTCTAGCACGGAGGAGGGGGAAAAAGGGGAAAAACAAGGGAAGAGGGAAAAGGGGAAATCTAGAACCCCTTTTTTCTAATACAGAGGGGGGAAAAAGGGAAAAACAAGGGAAGAGGGAAAAGAGGAAATCTAGAATTCCTTTTATTCTAGCACGGAAGGGGGAAAAAGGGAAAAACACTTATATATGCCAAGAATCTTGAGTCTTGGCAAGATTCTTGCCATTTATTCTCTTAACCAATCAGAAAATGGCAAAATAATCAAAAATTCTCTGATTGGCAAAATTGACTTGTTTTAACTGATCTTCGCAAATTTTCGCAATATTGCAAAAATTCGCATCTTTAGCAGTTTTACAGTTTTCAAAAAAAATGCAAAATAATTAAAAATCTCTGATTTGCAAAATCAACTTGTTTTAATTGATTTTTGCAAATTTTTGCAAATTTTTGCAATTTTGCGAAAATTTGCATATTTGGTTTTTTTTACAGTTTTCAATAAAATTGCAGAATAATCAAAAATCTCTGATTTGCAAAATTAACTTGTTTTAATTGATTTTTGCTTTTGCTTTTGCCCCTCTTCCCTTGTTTTTCCCTTTTTCCCCTCTCCGTACTAGAATAAAAGGGGTTCTAGATTTTCCCTTTTTCCCTCTTCCCTTGTTTTTCCCTTTTTCCCCTCTCCGTACTAGAATAAAAGGGTTCTAGATTTTCCCTTTTTCCCTCTTCCCGTGTTTTTCCCTTTTCCACGAAAATTCGCATGTTTGGCATTTTTACAGTTTTCAAGGGGAGTTTGGACTGATGACAGATTGACACGTTTGGTAAACACAGTCATGCACAGTTTGATGGTGATGTCTTCACTTATGACAGTAATAATAACTCAATTAATCACTTATTATTACCTTGTCAATTATCACCAATCTTAAATTTATTACCGATTTTAATTCGTTTAATCATAACTCAATTTAATCACTTATTATTACCTCATCAATTATCAGTAATATTAAATTTTATCAGTATTACTTATTATTACCTTATCAATAATCAGCAGTCTTAAATTATTTCGGTATTATTTATTATTACCAATTTTAATTCATTTATGAATAACTCAATTAATCACTTATTATTACATTATCAATAACAAGGGGTCCGAAACTTCCAATAATCTACTTACACCTAGGTCGTGTTATCACTGTTATCAGCCTATTATCTCCCTGTTATCTACGTGTTATGACGTGTTATCAAATAATCTTCGTACACTTGACCTCGGAGTTTCGGACCCCTTGATCAATAATCAGCAACTCAATTAATCACTTATTATTACATTATCAATAATCAGTAATATGAAATTATTTTGGTATTAATTATTATTACCAATTTTAATTCATTGTTATCAATAGCCCTATTAGTAATACTTCATAGTATTAATATTCTATTACAATATTTATAAATCAGTGTTTCCACTTGTAAATTTCCCCTTTTTACCCCTTTTCCCTTGTTTTTCCCTCCCCCCCCCTCTCCATGCTAGAATAAAAGGGGTTCTAGATTTTCCCTTTTCCCTTTTCCCTTGTGTTTCCCTCTTTCCTTGTTTCTCCTTTTCCTCCCCCCACTCCGTGCTAGAATAAAAGGGGCTCTAGATTTCCCCTTTTCCCTCTTTCCTTATTTTTCCCTTTTTCCCCCCTCCGTACTGGAATTAAAGGGTTCTAGATTTCCTCTTTTCCCTCTTCCCTTGTTTTTTCCCTTTTTTCCCCCTCCTCCGTGCTAGAATAAAAGGGGCTCTAGATTTCCCCTTTTCCCTCTTTCCGTATTTTTCCCTTTTTCCCCCCTCCGTACTAGAATAAAAGGAGTTCTAGATTTCCCATTTTCCCTCTTCTCTTATTGTTCCCTTTTGAGATCCCATTTCCCCTTTTTTCAGGGAATTTCCCTCCAAAAGTGGAAACACTGTTATAAATAGCTGAAGTACTTTTATTTAAATGTAAAAAAATAATATAATAATTAAAATATACTTATTATAATTTATATTCCACTCCCACAACAGATAATAGTTATTTTATTATTGAATTACTATTATTATTATTATTATTATTATTTATATTATTATTATTATTATTATTATTGAATTACAATTATTATTATTTTGTTAATATTGTATTGAACCGTAGTACTAGTATTATTATATCATTATTATTCTATATACATATTATTATTATTATTGAATTATTATTACAACGTGATTAATTAAATTTTAATTCCTGAAAAAGTTTTTAATGAAATTTTCAAAATTTTGGCGCGAAAGAAAAAATGTGGGAAAACACAACTGCAGCAGACGTGGCCTACATTTTGTGGCTTCTGTAAATAAATTGTCCTAATACTAGAAGCCCGTGTTTTTGCTGCAGGCTACAAGGCCAAAGAGCTGATAACACATGATAACAGTTGATAACACTTGATAACAGTCGATAACATGATGGTAACATGATGATAACCAGGCGAAATGAGGTTAGGGAACTAGAAATTTTGCGCTTTTCTAGTAAATTTGGAGACGATAACACTTGATAACACTTGATAACATGTGATAACATGATGATAACACTTGATAACAGTTGATAACATGATGGTAACCAGGCGAGATGAGGCTAGGAAACTAGAAATTTTGCGCTTTTCTAGTTAATTTGGAGACGATAACATTGATAACATGTGATAACACTTGATAACACTTGATAACAGCTGATAACCAGTTGATAACATGATGGTAACCAGGCGAAATGAGGTTAGGAAACTAGAAATTTTGCGTTTTTCTAGTAAATTTGGAGACGATAACACTTGATAACATGATGATAACACTCGATAACGGTCGATAACCAGTTGTTAACCTATGATAATCATCTAATTAAGTCCAAATATTTGCAAATAAGCGAATAAAAATTGTTTACGTACACAATACGTTATGTAAAAAGTGCCTTATGATGTGTGCATAGTGTTATTAACCGATGATAATAATCGTATTATGAAGCGGATTAAGTGAGGCGGTTACAAATGTCCGGCGGAAGCTGCAATTCTTTGTTCCGCACCGATAAATTTGTCATAAACACGTTGCATAACATGATGATAACACGTTGATAACATATGATAACATAATTTTTTTTTATGATTGCATATCTAGTAGGAATAAGAAGTTCTTCTTTTATGATAGGATCATTTGAAACTGCAGTCACGCGTAGTTTTATTGAGAGGTTTTACGCAATATGGCTTATGCCAATATGGCCCCCCGACCTCCTCACTATAGCGGACACTCTTATTAAATCAGCCATTAAAGATTTTGCATTTCTTTTTGCACTAAAATTTTTCGCGAATTTTTTCGTGATTTTTAAAGCCATTTTGAAGATTATTGGGTAATAATTGTATTTTGTGCAGCTGTCCGTAGTAGAGAGGTTCTTCTTCAGCGGTATTTTTTGGTATACGCCATACAGGGCTTATGCCAATAATGCGGCCTCTCTATAGCGGACACCGTTATTAAATCAGCCATTAAAGATTTTACATTTCTTTTTGCACTGAAATGTTTTCGCGAATTTTTTCGTGATTTTTAAAGCCATTTTGAAGAATATTGGGTAATAATTGTATTTTATACAGCTGTCCGTAGTAAAGAGGTTCTTCTTCAGTGGTATTTTTTTGGTATACGCAGGGCTTATGCCAATAATGCGGCCTCTCTATAGCGGACACCGTTATTAAATCAGCCAATAAAGATTTTGCATTTCTTTTTGCACCAAAATGTTTCGCGAATTTTTTCGTGATTTTTAAAGCCATTTTAAAGATTATCCGGTAATAATTGTATTTTATACAGCTGTCCATAGTAGAGGAGCGGTATTTTTTGGTATACGCCATAAAGGGCTTATGCCAATAATGCGGCTCCCTCACTATAGCGGACACTCTTATTAAATCAGCCATTAAAGATTTCGCATTTCTTTTTGCACTAAAATTTTTCGCGAATTTTTTCGTGATTTTTCAAGCCATTTTGAAGATTATTGGGTAAAAATTGTATTTTACACAGCTGTCCGTAGTAGAGAGGTTCTTCTTCAGTGGTATATTTTGGTATGCGCCATTTAAGGCTTATGCCAATAATGCGGCCTCTCTATAGCGGACGCTGTTATTAAATCAGCCATTAAAGATTTTGCATTTCTTTTTGCACTGAAATGTTTCGCGAATTTTTTCGTGATTTTTAAAGTCATTTTGAAGCTTATCGGGTAAAAATTGTATTTTACACAGCTGTCCGTAGTAGAGGAGTTTGCCTTAGTGGAGTAAGTCGTATAGCCGATCGTATAAAAGTTTTGCCATCCAGCGACTAGGAGATTGGATCCAAAGTTCTTATTTGCTCAGAATTTTGGACATTTCTAAGATTCTTGATTCTTAGTTTAAGATTCTTAGTCTAAGATTCTTACTCCATGATTCTTACTTTTTGGAAAATTTCAAAATGTTTCAGAATTATGGACATTTCTCAGATTCTTGATTCTCAGTTTAAGATTCTTAGTCTAAGATTCTTAGTCTAAGATTCTTAGTCTAAGATTCTTAGTTTAAGATGCTTACTTGGAAGAATCTTTTCTTCTGATCAATACTGAAAGTGAAAATTTCCAAAATATTTCAGAGTTATGGACATTTCTAGGATTCTTGATTCTTAGTTTAAGATTCTTAGTCTAAGATTCTTACTCCATGATTCATACTTTTTGAAAAATTTCAAAATGTTTCAGTATTATGGACATTTCTAAGATTCTTGATTCTTAGTTTAAGATTCTTAGTAATTCTTAGTAATAAAGACCGTACGTTTAAATTTCCTCTTTTCCCTCTTCACTTATTTTTCCTTCTCTAGACACCATTTTCCCCTTTTTTCAGGGAATTTCCCTATTGAAATCCCTATTGAAATCCCTATTAAATATTGAAAGTGAAAATTTCAAAATATTTTGTTATAGTTTTCAAAAAAGTTAGACCCCATTTTCCCCTTTTTTCAGGGAATTTCCCTATTGAAATCCCTATTAAATATTGAAAGTGAAAATTTCCAAATATTTTGTTAGTGTTTTCAAAAACAGCAAAACGCTACAAGAGGTTCTATAGAATCTATGCCAAACGCAGACCTCGCTACAGCGGACACTTATATTAAATCACCTTATTAATATTTTTCAGTGTCCTTAACGCCAAAATGTTTCTCAGATTTTTCTGTGATTTTTACAGTATTTTTCAGTCACATTCGTTGACAACGTTATTTTATACGAGTGTCCGTAGTAGAGAGGTCTGGTCTACAGAGACCTTTTTGGAATAAGGTCTATAGGGCCTATTCCAAAGGCGCACTTCACTACAGCGGACACTTATATTAAATCACCTTATTAATATTTTTCAGTGTCCTTAACGCCAAAATGTTTCTCAGATTTTTCTGTGATTTTTGGATGGATTTTTGAGTCACATTTGTTGACTACATTATTTTATACGAGCGTCCGTAGTAGAGAGGTCTGGTCTACAGTGGACCTTTTTGGAATAAGGTTCTATTTTTCGGCCTTTGAGAGAGAAGATGCGCCGGCCATTTAACGACTTATCCCGTGCCAGAGGATATAAAACAGCGCAAACTATTCAAACTATTAATAATTGAAGAAAAACAGGAAGTGCCTGGATTAAATTTCATCAAGGGGTCCGTAACTCCTGTAAAAAAATCTCCGAAAAAAATTTTGTAGTAATAATAATAATAATAATAATAATAATAATAATAATAATGTAATTAATAATAATAATAATAATAATAATAATTGTAATATAATAATAATAATGTAATGATTAATAATAATAATAATAATCAGTTTAGATTATAGTTAATAAATAATAATTAAAGAAAAACAGGAAGTGCTTGGATTAAATTTCATCAAGGGGTCCGCAACTCCTGCAAAAAAAAATCTCCGAAAAGATGATCTATATATATATATATATATAATATAATAAATAATAATAGTAATAATAATAATAATAGTTAATTAAGATTATAGTTAATACATAATAATTGAAGAAAAACAGGAAGTGCTTGGATTAAATTTCATCAAGGGGTCCGTAACTCCTGCAAAAAAAAATCTCCGAAAAAATGATATAATAATAATAATAATAATATAATGATTAGTAATAATAATAATAATAAATAATAATAATAATAATAATAATATAATAATACAATGATTAATAATAATAATAATAATAATAAATAATAATAATAACAGTCAGTTTGTGTTATAGTTAGTAAATAATCCTAATAAATTCTTACAAATTATTTTACGTAGTAATTTAGAATATTATTATTGATTGATTGATTGATTGATTTATTCAATGGGTCGGAAACTCTGAGGAAAATTGTACAAAGATTATTTGATAACGTATGATAACATGGAGATAACAGGATGATAACAGTGATAACATGACCTAGGTGTACCAAGATTATTGAAAGTTTCGGACCCCCTTTGATTTTATTTTACGAATGAATGGTTTATTCATTTATTGATTTACTTCGTTAATGTAATCAGATATAATATAGTTAATAATATAATATAATTAATATATAATCAGAAATAATGATTTATTTCACGAATTAAAGGAAAAATTAATTCTGATAAATATATAATTAATTTTTCGTCAGTTTTGACTTATCAGTAAGTAGAGGAAGCTACACATTGGTGGGCGTTTAGCCTTTTTTTGATACTGAAATTAAAAATGAAAATTAAAAATCTGAAAAATACAATTAATTAAAATGTATAATAAATTTTTGATTGATTCAGTGATTAAAAAATAATCACTGAATTAATTCAAAATTGAAATAAGAAATAAGAAATAATATTATAACAATAATATAAAATTAAAAATTAAAAAAATTAAAAATTAAAAATCTGAAAAATAAAATTAATTAAAATGTGTAATAAATTTTGATTAATTCAGTGATTACAAAATAATCACTGAATTAATTCAAAATTGAAATAAGAAATAAGAAATAATATTATGATAATAGTATTATAAGATATAAGAAATAATTAATTAAATTGATTACAAAGTTATCACTGAATTAATTAAAAATTGAAATAAGAAGTAAGAAAAAACATTATGATAATATTATTATTATAAGAAATAAGAAATAATTAATTAAATTGATTACAAAATAATCACTGAATTAATTCAAAATTGAAATAAGAAATAATATAATAATAATAATATTATAAGAAATCAGAAATAATTAATTAAATTGATTACAAAATAATCACTGAATTAAAACTTCTAATTATTTTTAATGCAGAGTTAATTTAATTAATATAACTTTAACTGTAATTATAATTTTATTGAAATCAGGTCATAAGTTCATTTGAATTCCATTTGCATTTAGTTGGAAGTGACAATATACTTCATAACCCCTGATAACACTTTGATAACAGATGATAACACGTTGATAACACTTTGATAACAGGTGATAACATGTTGATAACAGATGATAACACTGATAGATAGTGAATTAACATTTTGCTGGAAGTGACAATATAATTTATAATCCCTGATAACACTTTGATAACACGTTGATAACAGATGATAACTCGTTGATAACAGGTGATAACACGTTGATAACACTGATAGATAGTGAATTAACTTTTTACTGGAAGTGACAATATACTTTATAATCCCTGATAATCTTTGATAACAGATGATAACATGTTGATAACAGGTGATAACACGTTGATAACAGGTGATAACACGTTGATAACACGTTGATAACAGATGATAACACTGATAGATAGTGAATTAACATTTTACTGGAAGTGGCAATATACTTTATAATCCCTGATAGCACTTTGATAACAGATGATAACACGTTGATAACAGATGATAACACGGGCAGACTTTTTTGTGTGGGTGAGGGGTTTGTGGAGATTTGTGCGACGCGTATAAAATACGGTCTAATACTTGATAACCCCTGATAACACGTTGATAACATGTTGATAACAGATGATAACACTGGCTGACTTTTTTATGGGGTTCGTGGAGATTTGTGTGACGCGTACAAAACGGTCTTGATTTCAAGAGGTCGTTTAATCAGGCACAGGGGGGTCCGCAACTCCCAATCATCTTGGTACACCTAGGTCGTGTTATCACTGTTATCAACCTGTTATCTCCATGTTATCGTATGTTATCGAATAATCTTCATACACTTTTTCCTCGGAGTTTTCAAGGGGGTCCGAAACTTCCAATCATCTTGGTACACCTAGGTCGTGTTATCAGTGTTATCACTGTTATCAACCTGTTATCTTCATGTTATCGTATGTTATCAAATAATCTTCGTACACTTTTTCCTCGGAGTTTTCAAGGGGGTCCGAAACTTCTAATCATCTTCGCACAACTAGGTCGTGTTATCACTGTTATCAACCTGTTATCTTCATGTCATCAAAATATCTTCGTACACTTTTTCTCGTAGTTTCAGACCCCCCTGATCAGACGACCCCCGTTCCTGATGCCAACAATCCCTGAAAGTGTTAATTGCTACACGAAATGTCAAATTTAAGCCCAGCTCGACTAAAAAACTAAATTCTTTACTATTTCTTTAGTCAGTGCTGCTAGTGCTACTACTTTTGCTAATGCTGTTGCTACCCTACTATAACGACTAGTAAGCCTACCACAAATATTGCTACTGCGACTACTTGTGCTAATGCTATTGCTGCTTTACTATTACGACTAGGAAGTATTAGTACTAGTACGACTAGTAAGCCTACTACAAATACTGTTATTGCTACTTCTAGTTTTACTATTACTACTACTGCTACTACTTTTGCTAATGCTATTGCTACTCTACTATTACGACTAGCAAGCCCACTACAAATACTGCTATTGCTACTTCTAGTTTTACTACTACTACTACTACTGCTAATATTATTAATACTATGGCTACTCTACTATTACGACTAGTAAGCCTACTACAAATACTGCTATTGCTACTTCTAGTTCTACTACTACTACTACTGCTACTACTTATTCTAACTACTAATTCTCACTACTACAATTACTGCTGCTGCTACTTCAACTGCTCCAATCATTACTGCTACTACTTGCTATCCCACGCTGGCCTCTCTGTAGCGGACACCATTATAAAATTAAATAAAAATATTTTGCAAACTTTCTTTATACCAAAGTATTTCGCGAATTTTTTCTGTGAATTTTCAGTATATTTTAATTCAAAATTTTGCATTGCAAATATTTTATTTGAGTGTCCGCAGTAGTAGAGTTAGTTTTTCAGGCTTTTATTTGGCAACCTCGCATTTTCCTATTATCATCTTATCATCATCTTATCCTCGCATATCATCTATCTATTAACTATATCCATATTCTATCATCTATTATCAACTGCTCATCATCTTATCCTCGCACATTATCTATTATCTATATATATACTCTATTGTCTATTATCATCTTATCATCATCTTATCCTCTTGTTATCTATTCTCTATATCTATATTCTATTATCTATTATCATCTTATCACCATCTTATCTCTCCTGTTATCTATCTATTATCTACATCTATGTTCTATTATCTATCTATCTATTATCTATCTAATATTATTATTATCTATCATCTATATCTATATTCTGTTATCTATCTATCTATTATCTATATCCATATTCTATTATCTATTATCATCCGATCATCATATCTCTCGTGTTATCATCAGGTTATCAGTTAACTGTGTTGTTAGGGCGTTATCCGACCCTGTTAGAGAGGATTGCTCAAGGGGTCCGAAACTTCTAAAAATCTCTGTACACCTAGACCGGTGTTATCATGTTATCAACCTGTTATCTCCATGTCATCTACCGTGTTATCATATGTTATCAAATAATCTCCGTACACTTTTCCTCGGAGTTTCGGACCCCCTTGGGATTGCCATGGTGGTATGGTACTATTTCTCAAGGGGGTCCGAAACTCCGAGAAAAAATCTACGAAGATTATTCGATAACATATGATAACACGGAGATAACAGGTTGATAACAGTGATAACATGACCTAGGTATACCAAGATTATTGGCAAGTTTCGGACCCCCCTTGCTATTTCTGTACGCAGACCCGTTACGACGAAGTTTCCCGAGGCCGGCCATCGTGTAAATATTTAACTCCGGGATTCCAGCGTTGTCAGACTTACCTAATATCACCCGAAAAAATATATATATTTACTACAAAAATACTACAACTATTTGATAACAGATAATAGATTAATAACAAATGATAATAATATTAATAAAGTGATAATAACAATATATAGTCCAGTGATTATCAATGTATTATTATTATTATTATTATTATTATTCTAGTTATCGCAATAATAAAAATAATCTAGAATAAGAAGCGATAATAATAGTAATATATAGTCCAGTGATTATCAATGTATTATTATAACTATTATTATTATTATTATTATTATTATTATTATTAGTATTGTTGATGTTATGATAAATATTTCCAGCGTTGTCAGACTTACCTAATATCACCCGAAAAAATATATATATATTTACAATAAAAATACTACAACTATTTGATTAATAACAAGCGATAATAATAAGATATAGTCCAGCAATTATCAATGTATTATTATTATTATTATTTTTATTATTATTCTAGTTACAACAATAATAATAATCTAGAACCTGTGATCTAGAATAACAAGCGATAATAATAGTATATAGTCCAGCGATTATCAATGTATTATTATTGGTATTATTATTATTATTATTATTATTATTATTATTATTATTATTGTTATTGATATAATAAATATTTCCAGTTTGCTGTTGTCCACAGAGGCAAGTGGAAAGGGGAAACGATTGTCTGCCCATCTGTCGCCTTGTGATCGATGTGTTTTGTACAACCTTACCCAGCTAGACCCTGAAAATATCCTGAAAAGGACATTTTCAGGATGTCAATCAGGAGTCTTGAATGAAGTGAAACTGGCCCACTTCCAGGGTGTTCAGGACCCTGACAATGGAATGCCTGAATAATACATGTAGAGGGTCCTTAACAGCGACCTGAAAAAACGCTTTTCAGGATATGATCGATGTGTTTTGTACAACCTTACCCAGCAGAACATTAAGGATAGTTTCAGGACCCTGAAAATATCCTGAAAAGGACATTTTCAGGATGTCAATCAGGACAGGATGTACAGGGTCCTTAACAGCGTCCTGAAAAAAACGCTTTTCAGGATACTTAATGGTGCCCTCAATAATCAAGATTCACAATTCTCAACACAGTTTTTTTTTTACTCATCCACGATCGGACGGAGTTCAGGATATTCAGGATATGTTACGGATATCGTTCAGGATGTAGCCGACATCCTTAATTTTCCGCTGGGTATGCAGTAGTCTCGAACTATCTCACTATCTAACTGTCCTATACTATCC
Organism: Eulimnadia texana; assembly: GCA_002872375.1. Classification (NCBI taxonomy): domain Eukaryota; kingdom Metazoa; phylum Arthropoda; class Branchiopoda; order Diplostraca; family Limnadiidae; genus Eulimnadia; species Eulimnadia texana. Next base: position 6,879,773 of record NKDA01000002.1, on the reverse strand, counting down.
TACTCCACTTGTTTTATCCCACAATTTTATCCCACTACGATGCAGAGCTATCGTTGTGGGTTTATTATAACCCAGCGAAAAATTAAGGATGTCGGCTACATCCTGAACGATATCCGTAACATATCCTGAATATCCTGAACCACGTCCGATCGTGGATTCAGCAGCACTAGCATACTATAGATTTGCTAACTAGTTAACTAGTTGACTAGTTTATTATCAAAGATATCACTCAGCAGTTCTAGCATGCTATCGATTTGCTAACTAGTTTACTAGCTGACTAGTTTATTGTCACAGATATCTTTCAGCAGCACTAGCATACTATCGATTTGCTAACTAGTTTACTAGCTGACTAGATTATTATCATAGATATCATTCAGCAGCACTAGCATACTACCGATTTGCTAACTAGTTTATTATTATAGATATCATTCAGAAGCACTAGCATACTATCGATTCGCTAACTAGTTTACTAGCTGACTAGTTTATTATCATAGATATCATTCAGCAGTACTAGCATACTATCGATTTGCTAACTAGTTTACTAGCTGACTAGTTTATTACTATAGATATCATTCAGCAGCACTATTATACTATCGATTTGCTAACTAGTTTATTATCATAGATATCATTGAGCAGCACTATTGTACTATCGATTTGCTAACTAGTTTACTAGCTGACTAGTTTATTATCATAGATATCATTCAGCAGTACTAGCATACTATCGATTTGCTAACTAGTTTACTAGCTGACTAGTTTATTGGTGACAGTGTAGAAGGATCCTAGGATCATTTGATAAGGATCCCATAAAGCCTCGTGTCCAACAGAGCGGATTAACTCTTATCTTCCATAAGATATTCAAGTAGTGACTTATTGCCAATCTGTCCTTAAGGGGGTGGACAACTCTCAAGAATCTTATAAGAATCTGATAAGAATCTGATGAGAATCTTGTAAGAATCTTATAAGATTCTTGCTTGCTTTCCAAGTTCTCGGCAAACTATAAAACGTAGGAACTTATTGGCAATCTGTCCTTAAAGGGGTGGACAACTCTCAAGAATCTTATAAGAATCTGATAAGAATCTTGCTTACTTTCGAACTTCTCAGCAAACTATAAAACGTACTTACTGATAATGGTGATTATAAAATGACTTATTGCCAATCTGTCCTTAAGGGGGTGGACAACTCTCAAGAATCTTGTAAGAATCTGATAAGAATCTTATAAGATTCTTGCTTGTTTTCGAACTTCTCAGCAAACTATAAAACGTAGTGACTTATTGCCAATCTGTCCTTAAGGGGTGGACAACTCTCAAGAATCTTATAAGAATCTGATAAGAATCTTTTGAGAATCTTTTGAGAATCTTTTGAGAATCTTGCTTACTTTCGAACTTCTCAGCAAACTATAAAACGTAGTGACTTACTGCCAATCTATCCTTAAGGGGTGGACAACTCTCAAGAATCTTATAAGAATCTTGTAAGAATCTTGTAAGAATCTTAAAATATTACATTTACTACTTTATACTAAAGTTATATTCATTAAATAGCTTTATACTAATATTTAACTTTACCATGTTCTAGTATAGGGAATGCACTGGGCCGTAGTGGGGTTTCGTTATCGGTTACTTTTCCTTATTTTAAAGATAAAGAATCTTATAAGAATCTTATAAGAATCTTTGAAGAATCTTTGAAGAATCTTTGAAGAATCTTGCTTGCTTTCGAATTTTTCAGCAAACAATGAAACGTCCAAAAAACATGTGAATGGTTATTATTGTGATTGTAATTCGTTTTGTCGAATATGTGGACAGCCATATCCCGGCCGTGCAAAATTTTGGTTGTGTCCACTTATTCGACAAATTTGTCAAATTGAGCGGCAAAGCGAAAATATTGATATTAAATCATAATTTTAACGAATCTGTCGAGTAGGTGGACAGCCATATCCCAGACGTGCAAAATTTTCATTGTGTCCACCTATTCGACAATTTTGCTAAATCATACTGAAAAATGAAAATAATCATATTGGCCATGGTTTTAACAAATCTGTCGAAAAGGTGGACAGCCCTATCCCGGACGTGCAAAATTCTCATTGTGTCCACCTATTCGACAATTTCGCTAAATCATACTGAAAAGTGGCAATAATCATATTGGCCATGATTTTAACAAATCTGTCGAATAGGTGGACAGCCCTATCCAGGACGTGCAAAATTCTCATTGTGTCCACATAGGCAACAGTTTTGATCTTTCATCAAACAAAAGCGTCTATTGTTGTGTTTGTGAACGATGGATAATAATAATAATAATAATAATAATAATAACAAACGATGATAACAAAAGAGACTTTTTGCCAAAAGGATGTGTCACATGCATGTGACAATCACCGTCATATTCAAAAAGGGCAGGCAAACTATCAACGCAGAATGGGAGGACACGGTTCTATACGTAATCAATGAACGAAGGGGGTCCTAAAAGTGAAACGAAGGGGTCCTAAAATGAAAGGAGGGGGTCCTGAAAAGGACACTGAAGACCAACCCCTCTACTACGGACACTCGTATTAAATACTTATGTAGGAAAAAAGTATATATATATTATGTAGGGTATTGTTAATTATATATTATGTAGGGTATTATTAATTTACATATTATGTAGGGTACTATTAATATATATATTATGTAGGGTATTACTAATTATGTATTATGTAGGTTATTATTAATTTACATATTATGTAGGGTATTATTAATTATATGTTATGTAGGGTATTATGGGAGGATACGGTTCTATACGTAATCAATGAACGGAGGGGGGGGGGGTCCTGAAATGAAAGGAGGGGGTCCTGAAAAGGACACTGAAGACCAGCTCCTCTACTACGGACACTCGTATAAAATACTTTTATAGCGAAATTTCTCTTGAAAATGTACTGAAAAATCACAGAAAAATTCGCGAAACATTTTGGTGTAAAGAAAGTTGCAAAATTCTTTGAAGTTGGTTATATAATGGTGTCCGCTATAGAGAGGTGCCAGACCAACTCCTCTACTACGGACACTCATATACAACAGACGCGTGAGCAAATTTCGCTCAAAAAGGTTCTAAAAATCACAGAAAAATTCGCGAAACATTTTGGTATTAAGAAAGTCGCAATATTCTTTTAATTCGGTTTTATAAAGGTGTCCGCTATAGAGAGGCGCTAGACTTTCCCCTCTACTACGGACACTGGTATAAGATACTTATATAGCGAAATTTTACTGAAAAATACATTGAAAAATCACAGAAAAATTCGCAAAACATTTTGGTACCAAGAAAGTTGCAAAATTCTTTAAAGTTGATTTTACAAAGGTGTCCGCTATAGAGAGGCGCTAGACTATCCCCTCTACTACGGACACTGGTATAAAATACTTCTATAGCGAAATTTCACTGGAAAATGCACTGAAAAATCACAGAAAAATTCGCGAAACATTTTGATGTAAATAAAATTGCAAAATTCTTTGGAGTTGATTTTATAATGGTGTCCGCTATAAAGAGGCGCTAGACTTTCCGCTCTACTACGGACACTCGTATAAAATACTTCTGTGGCGAAATTTCACTTGAAAATGCACTGAAAAATCACAGAAAAATTTGCGAAACATTTTGGTACCAAGAAAGTTGCAATCTTCTTTTAATTCGATTTTACAAAGGTGTCCGCTATAGAGAGGCGCCAGACTAACTCCTCTACTACGGACACTCATCTACAATAGACGCATAAGCAAATTTCGCTCGAAAAGGTTCTAAAAATCACAGAAAAATTCGCGAAACATTTTGGTGTTAAGAAAGTCGCGAAATTCTTTTAAATAGGTTCTATAAAGGTGTCCGCTATAGAGAGGCGCTAGACTTTCCCCTCTACTACGGACACTGGTATAAAATACTTCCATAGCGAAATTTCACTTGAAAATGCACTGAGAAATCACAGAAAAATTTGCGAAACATTTTGGTACCAAGAAAGTTGCAATATTCTTTTAAATGGGTTCTATAAAGGTGTCCGCTATAGCGAAAACGTGCGTTTGGCATATGCCCTATTGAAGGGTTACAGAGAACGGGGGGGTCCTACGGTAATCAAGCATCCATCACAAGAACTGGCTTCAGGCCCAATGGGGTCTTTCAAAAGGGAACTGGCTACAAAAGACAGGGTCTGTTAACCACTGATGATAACACTTGATAACACCTGATAACACTTGATAACACTCCACCCCAGATCTCTTGAAAAACAGACCAAAAACTTCGAACTTTTCTCATAAAGACAAAGTAGAGGGTTTGTACTTGCTACGCTGGTTAATTAGTGTTATCATCGTGTTATCACCTGTTATCAGGTGTGATGATAACAACTGATAACACCTGATAACATCTGATAACACTCCACCCCAAATCTCTTGAAAAACAGACCAAAAACTTTGAACTTTTCTCACAAAGACAGAGCAGAGTGTTGGTACTTGCTACGCTGGTTAATTAGTGTTATCATCGTGTTATCGCCCGTTATCAAGTGTTATCAGTACGTATTGATATTTTTGGATGTTCTACCGACCCCTTTGACCACAGACTCATAAGAATATTGAAAAGGAAGAAGATATAACTCTTCGGTGAAGATTTGGCACCATTCGGCCGTATAGAAAACCATATAGTCCAATCTTACTCTTTTTATGTATCAAATCAGGTTGATAACACGTGATAACACTTGATAACAGGTTGATAACAGGTTGGAAAAGAAAGTTAGGTTTCTTGGGTTGTGATAAAAATTTCACAAGTTATCGTCAGACTGTGAAAAGCGAAGCTTTTATGTAGAAGTTTATCGGAAAATCGATTGCTACAACAGCTACAACAGCTACAACAGCTCGACAACAGACGATATTGATTGAAGTATTTAATTATCCATAACCTCTGGAACAACTGGAACGATGGTATTGAACGTCGGTGATATAAGTGGATGAGGGTTCATTAAATTATTATCTGTCGAATCCGTGGACACGGGTAGACTGGTCAGGCATTTTGCGCCATCTGTCCACACATCCGACAAATTCTACACAAATAACAGTAATAGAGGAATAACTGCAACATGAATCTGTCGAATACGTGGACAGATGCAAACTTTTCATGCATTTTTCGCCATCTGTCCACATATTCGACAAATTCAGCACAAATAACAGTAATAGCACAATAGCTGCAACTATCAATCTGTCGAATACGTGGACAGATACAAACTTGCCATGCATTTTTCGCTATCTGTCCACATATTCGACAAACTCAGCACAAATAGTAGTATTAGAACAATAGCTGCAACTATCAATCTGTCGAATACGTGGACAGATACAAACTTTTTCATGCATTTTTCGCTATCTGTCCACACATTCGACATATTACTACTATCTAAGGTATTTAATTGAGTTATTTAATAGTTGTATAATGTAATTAAGTGTAGTTTTTAAGTAGAGAAGTGAGGTAGCAGGAGTAGCAGAGGTAGAAGATTGATTTGATTGCGTAGCACCTGACGTCGTGGACGTCGTTTTCATCCGGCTGCTGGAAGCGCAAAATCCGAATCAATACGCAACGCCAGCTCACCTGTTTATAATTATTTAATTATCTGTTGTCGTGGTTAATCTGTCGAATGTGTGGACAGCCATATGCTGTTTATGTAGAAGTAGGGTTACTGTCCACAGATACGACAGATTTTGTATTTGTGGTGTTTATTGATATAATTACTATTGTTTAGTATGGTTTTAAAGGAAATCTGTCGAATGTGTGGACAGCCATATGCTGTTTATATAGAAGTAGGGTTACTGTCCACAGATACGACAGATTTTGTGTTTATGGTGTTTATCGATACGATTACTATTGTTTAGTATGGTTTTATAGGAAATCTGTCGAATGTGTGGACAGCCATAAGCTGTTTATGTAGTAGTACTGCCACTACTACTACCACTCTTATTATTTTTACTATCATCATCATTGTTACTACTCCTCCTTCTACTCCTCCTCCTCCTCCTACTACTACTCCCACTACTACTACTACTACTACTACTCTCTTCCAAAAATGTAGGGAAATTTGCCTTCAGAATTGTAGGCGAATCGGCTTCTAGAAAATAAGTAGGAAAATTTTGCCTAAATTGAAAGTAGCATTTTGTTTCTACAAAATGTAGACTTATCACCTCCAAAATGTGGGCTTATTTCCTTCGAAAAGTAGTCTTCCTGCCTTCAAAAAGTAGGCTTATTCACTACAAAATGTAGGCTTTTTCAGAACTACTACGCAGCTGAAAATCGATACTTGCATGGTTATATCGATAATTTTATCGATATTTGAATTCTATCGATATCTTTCATATGCTTCGATTATGCTTTCGTTTCGAAATTCCCTTTTATGATCTCGATCGATACTGTATTTGACAACTGATGCACATCAATAATGGTTTTACGGATGCAAATGAACAGAATTTTGAAAGATTGAAATTAGTAAAACAAAGCATCAATTTATTTCACAATAATCATAAAAGTGACGAATTCAGAGGGAAAGAACAGTGAACGGCAGATCAAGATGTCACAACGAAACAAATTTTACGAAGTTCATCTTACATGGTTTACAATCAAGGTGCATTTTATGAAGTTTTCAAGAGTTAATGCAAATATTTCTTATTTCAAGTTAACTGCACACAATTTCAGTTGTTAACTTTTTGTTAGTAGGAAAATACAACAAAATGAAATCTATTGTGGAAATCACATTCAAGACAAAGTTCACCACCACGTGCAAGTCCACTTTACTAAGGAAAATGTAACACCACAAAATGATACTGAACTTCTGCCCAACAACGAAATATCATATACAGAAGAAGTTTCCTTGCCACATTCGAATGAATCTGCACAACAATCAGGTGCGTTAAAAACCGTCGAACAGATTGTCACGTCATTACACGTCTTGCAGGTCTTGTCCGAATTTTCATACTGATCTTGGACAATCGTTGGGCCACGTGGCCCACAGTTCTAGAATCAACTACTGAAATGTAGCAATTAAAACTACAAGAATGTAGGGTTTTACGCCTAAATTTTTGTAGCGAAAATAAAGGCTACAATTCTGTAATTCAGTACATAATGTAGCGTAATTAGTGCTACAATATTGTAGTCCCTTTTTTCCTACATATTTATCTGACACTTTTTTACTACATTTTTGAGAATCGTCTACTAAATGTAGGTATTAACCCTACAAAAACATAGGCTTTGTTTGCCTACATTATTGTAGACAATGATTTTCATCCATTTTCCCAATCGACTAATTAATGTAGGCGAAAAATCCTACAATTGTAAAATCGAGTACTATATGTCGGTATTTATTCTATAGAAATGTAGGATTTATTCGCCTACATTTATTTAGGATTTCATTTCCCTACATTTTTGGAAGAGAGTACTACCACCACTACTACCACTACAACTACTACCTTTGCTAATGTCACTACTATTAATGTACTACTACTACTACTACTGCTCCTACTACTATTATTACTGCTCCTCGTCCTCATACTACTGCCACTACTACTACTACTACTACTACAACTACTACTGTTGCTGATGCTACTACTACTAATCTACTATTACTACTACTGCTACTCCTACTACTATTATTACTACTCCTCCTCCTTCTACCACTACTACCACTACTACTACTGCTGTTGCTGATGCTACTACTACTAATATACTTTTACTACTACTGCTACTCCTACTACTATTATTACTACTCCTCCTTCTACTGCTACTACTACTGTTGCTGATGCTACTACTACTACTGTACTATTACTGTACTACTACTCCTCCTACTACTATTATTACTACTCCTCCTTCTACTCCTCCTCCTCCTCCTACTACTACTACCACTACTACTACCACTACTACTACCACTCTTATACTACTATTACTATCATCACCATCATCATGTGCATATTTCAAATACATTTATGAAGTTCTGACGACAGAAATGCTTCATCCAATCAACTGCAACTTTGCCAAGGGGGGTTAGCAACTCTCGAAAAAAATCCTGCAGTGATAACAAGGTGATAACACTGATAACAAATAATTTATTAATAATAATAATAAATCACATTTTAATAAATTTAACAAATTATCTTAGAAATTAATTATAAATAAAATTCAGAAATGCTTCATCCAATCAACTACAACTTTGCCAAGGGGGGTTAGCAACTCTCGAAAAAAAAATCCTGCAGTGATAACAAGGTGATAACACTGATAACAAATAATTTATTAATAATAATAATAAATCATATTTTAATCATTTAAAAAAATTTTCTTAGAAATCAATTATAAATAAAATTATTTAAATATTTTTTAAATAATTTTTAAAATTAATTAAATTTTTTTTAAATAGAAATAGTTAATGAGTAGTTGATGAACTATCAACGGCTAGTTACCAATTAGCCAATGACAATGCAGAGTTAATGTAGTGTGCCCTCCGATTGGCTGTGACGTGCGGTATTTTTTCTCGTTACTGATTGGTCGGAAAAATTTCTAAAATTTTTCAAGATTCTTGCCGTGATTCTTAAGATTCTTTTCTTTTCAGATTGACAAGTCCATTATGAACTGAAAATTCTTGAAAAAATTCCAGAAAATTTCAAGAATTTTTTCATTAATATATTAATTAAATTTTTAATTAAAATTAAATTTATTTAATTTATTTTAATTAAATTAATTACCTGTATACTCTAAGCATAGCGGGGGGAAAAAGGGAAGAATAAGGGAAGAAAGGGAAAAGGGAAACGCTGAATTTTTCCTACAATTTTTCGTAATTAGCTGATAACATGATGATAACACAGTTATTGATTAATTCGATGGATTAGATAATTTTTTTCTGTATTTTTCCCCTTTTTCAGGGAATTTCCCTGCAAAATGGAAACACTGAATTTTTTCCTACAATTTTTCGTCATTAGATGATAACACAATGACAACATGATGATAACACATTTATCGATTAATTCGATGGATCAGATAATTTTTTTGTGTATTTTTCCCCTTTCCAGGGAATTTCCCTGTAAAATGAATTTTCCCTACCATTTTTCATAATTAGATGATAACACGATGATAACACAATGATAACATGATGATAACACAGTTATTGATTGAGTCGATGGATCAGATAATTTTTTTGTGTGTGTGGATATTTTCTGCGGGGAAAACAGACGCTGCTGGAGGTTTATGGAAGTGAGGACCCCGTTATCGGTGACATGGCGTCTCGTAAAAATAACTCAAGTCCCCCGATCAGAATGGAGATTTCCGCTGTGTTCGCTACTCTCTCAGCCCTTGTAGAATTTCATTAGCTGTAATAATAATAGCAATAATAATATGGCAAGTATGATGAATATGTGGACAGTCCTATCTCGGACGTGTTAATTTTACATTGTGTCCACCTATTCGACAGTTTTGCTATTTCGTGCGAAAAAGTGAGAATTATGATATTACGTACAGAAATGCTGAATGTGTGGACAGTCCTATCTCGGACGTGTTAATTTTGTATTGTGTCCACCTATTCGACAGTTTTGTTGTTTTGTGCGGAAAAGTGAGAATTATGATATTATGTACAAAAATGCTGAATGTGTGGACAGTCCTATCTCGGGAGTGTTAATTTTGCATTGTGTCCACCTATTCGACAGTTTTGCTATTTCGTGCAGAAAAGTGAAAGTTATTATATTGGGTACGATTTTAACAAATATGTCGAATAGGTGGACAGATGGATCCTGTACATGTAGAATTTTCATTGTGTCCACGTATTCGACAGTTTTGCTAAATCATACTGAAAAGTGAAAATAATTATACTGGTAATGATTTTAACAAATCTGTCGAATAGGTGGACAGGCCTATCACGGATGTGCAAAATTCTCATTGTGTCCACCTATTCCACAGTTTACTGAAAAATGACGAAAATCAAGTTGTATACAATAATCCCAAATCTGTCAAATACGTGGACGGCTTAAGTTATCAAACGCAAACTTACCATTGTGTCCACACATTCGACAACTTTGGTATATTCCACTACAAAAATCAATAATAATCATAGTAAGTGATAGAATACCCCCATTTAATTATTACATTTATTAACAGTAATTATCATCAATGTTATCTTCTGTGTTATCACCTGTTATCAATTGTTATCACCTGTTATCACTGCTGTCTCGAGATAAATTGAAAAAGTATTGATCAAACAGAAATTACTTCTGAAAAAATGGCAACATGTCATGAATGAAACTTTGTCAACGCCATTATCATCAGTGCTTCCACTTTTGCAGGGAAATTCCCTGAAAAAGGGGGGAAATGGGGTCTGCAATGGGAACAAAAAGGGAAGAGGGTATAGAGGAAATCTAGACCCTCTATATTCTTGTACGGAGGGGGAAAAAAGGGAAAGATAAGGGAAGGAGAAGGGAAGAGAGTAAAGAGGGAATTTTGACCCTGTATATTCTTGCACGGAGGGGGAAAAAAGGGAAAGATAAGGGAAGAAGAAGGGAAGAGAGTGAAGAGGAAATCTAGATCCTGTATATTCTTACACGGAGGAGGGAAAAAGGGAAAGATAAGGGAAGAGAGTAAAGAGGAAATCTAGACCCTGTATATTCTTGCACGGAGGGGGGGGGGGGAGGGGAAAAATAAGGGAAGAAGAAGTTAAGAGGGTAAAGGGGAAATCTAGACGTATATTCTAGCACGGATGGGGAAAAAGGGAAAGATAAGGGAAGAAGAAGGGAAGAGAGTGAAGAAGGAATCTAGACCCTGTACATTCTTGCACGGAGGGGGGAAAAAGGGAAAGATAAGGGAAGAAGAAGGGAAGAGATTAGAGAGGAAATCTAGACCCTGTATATTTCTGCATGGAGGGGGAAAAAGGGAAAGATAAGGGAAGAAGGGAAAAAAGGGAAAATTGACAAGTGGAAATACTGACATATATATAGAGAGAGAGAGTAGAGAGGAAATCTAGACCCTGTATATTCTTGCACGGCGGGGGAAAAAGGGGAAAGATAAGGGAAGAGGGGAAAAAGGGAAAAGGGGAAAATTGAAAAGTGGAAACACTGGACTAGTAATTACATTATCATCGTACTATAAACTACAAGTCTATTCATTTTTTATTGTAACTATTTTAGACTATTAAATATAATGCTGTGTCCACGTATTCGACAATTTTGCTGTTTCATGCTGAAAAGCGAGAATTATGATATTACGTACAGAAATCACGTAAAACTTGTCAAATAACTAAAATTACTAGTTCATAGTCTAAAATAGTTACATTAACTAGTAATTTTAACTACACTAGTTAATACTAGTTTAAAATTACTAGTTAATAGTCTTAAATAGTTACATTAAATGGTAACTTTTCATTACACTAGTTAGTACTAGTTCAAAATTACTAGTTAATAGTCGACAATAGTTACATTAACTAGTAATTTTTAACTACACTAGTTCATATTAGTGGAAAATTACTAGTTTATAGTCTCAAATAGTTACATTACATAGTAATTTTTCATTACACTAGTTAAATACTAGTTAAAAATTACTAGTCATGCTCTAAAATAGTTACATCAAATAGTTACATTACATAGTAATTTTTAATTACACTAGTTAAATACTAGTTAAAAATTACTAGTTAAGAATTACTAGTTAAAAATTACTAGTTCATAGTCTCAATTAGTTACATTACATAGTAAATTTTCATTACACTAGTTAAATACTAGTTAAAAATTACTAGTTAAAAATTACTAGTTGAAAATTACTAGTTTATAGTCTCAAATAGTTACATTACATGGTAATTTTTCATTACACTAGTTAAATACTAGTTAAAAATTACTAGTTAAGAATTACTAGTTAAAAATTACTAGTTCATAGTCTCAATTAGTTACATTACATAGTAAATTTTCATTACACTAGTTAAATACTAGTTAAAAATTACTAGTTAAAAATTACTAGTTAAAAATTACTAGTTTATAGTCTCAAATAGTTACATTACATGGTAATTTTTCATTACACTAGTTAAATACTAGTTAAAAATTACTAGTTAAGAATTACTAGTTAAAAATTACTAGTTCATAGTCTCAATTAGTTACATTACATAGTAATTTTTCATTACACTAATTAAATACTAGTTAAAAATTACAAGCTAAAAATTACTAGTTAAAAATTACTAGTTCATAGTCTCAAATAGTTACATTACATGGTAAATTTTCATTACACTAGTTAAATACTAGTTAAAAATTACTAGTTAAAAATTACTAGTTAAAAATTACTAGTTCATAGTCTCAATTAGTTACATTACATAGTAAATTTTCATTACACTAGTTAAATACTAGTTAAAAATTACTAGCTAAAAATTACTAGTTAAAAATTACTAGTTCATAGTCTCAAATAGTTACATTACATAGTAAATTTTCATTACACTAGTTAAATACTAGTTAAAAATTACTAGTTCATACTCTAAACTAGTTACATTAAATAGTAATTTTTGTAATAGCGAGTAGCTTTTATCGTATAATTTTCTTGTAGAAAGTCAACGACGCCATTTGCAAGGCATTTCACAGTCAATAACCCAGTCCTTGGGGAACCAAGGGATCTGAAAATCCGAGGAAAAATTATCTGATAACATATGATAACAAGGAGATAACAGGTTGATAACAGTGATAACATGACCTTAGGTGTACGAAGATTATTGGAAGTTCGGACCCCTTGTGGGGAACTTATGCAACTTTTTTTTTGTAATAGTCTTAGTTTTAAAATATTACTGTTAAATTCAGAATAATTTAATACTTGATGGTTATTTACTGTTATTATTACTAATGTAGTAGAATAAAGCAGCCGGATGTGTGGACACCATGGGGATTTTGCGTTGAGAAGGGTGCTCTGTCCACCTATTCGACATATTTGCTATTTTTGCTAGTTTTTGTTGTTCTGACTCAATATAGTCAAACTGTCGAATGTGTGGACACAATGGGAATTTTGCATTGAGAGGGGTGCTCTGTCCACCTATTCGACATATTTGCTGTTTTTGCTAGTTTTGTTGTTCTTATGTAATGTAGCGACATTGTCGAATGTGTGGACACAATGGGAATTTTGCATTGGCAGGGGTGCTCTGTCCACCTATTCGACATATTTGTTGTTTTTGCTAGTTTTGCTGTTCTTATGCAATATAGCGACATTGTCGAATGTGTGGACACAACGGGAATTTTGCATTGACAGGGGTGCTCTGTCCACCTATTCGACAGATTAGTTATTTTTACCATATTTTTACGTTTTAAGTCATTTTAACACTTTTGAACAAAACTGTCGAATAAGTGGAAACAAAGCGAAATACCCCCTTAACTCCTTTATCTGTCCACTCATTCGACAAATTATCACTATTACTATAACCACTACCACTACCATCTTTACTACTACTCCAAATTAAAATCTATACGTTAATAAAAATTTTTTCTGGAAAAAAGATTTCTGGTTTCCACTTTTGCAAGGAAATTCCCTGAAAAAAGGGAGAAATGGGGTCTGAAAAGGGAAGAAGAAGAGAAGAGGGTAAAGGGGAAATCTAGACATTATATATTCTAGCACGGAGGGGGAAAAAAGGGAAAGATAAGGGAAGAAGAAGAAGAAGAGAGTAAAGAGGAAATGTAGACCCTGTATATTCTTGCACGGAGGGGGGAAAAGGGGAAAGATAAGGGAAGAAGAAGAAGAAGAAGAGGGTAAAGGGGAAATCTAGACACACTATATTCTTGCACGGAGGGGGGAAAAGGGGAAAGATAGGGGAAGAAGAAGAGAAGAGGGTAAAGGAGAAATCTAGACATTGTACATTCTAGCATGGAGGGGGAAAAAGGGGAAAGATAGGGGAAGAAGAAGAGAAGAGGGTAAAGAGGAAATGTAGACCCTGTATATTCTTGCACGGAGGGGGAAAAGGGGAAAGATAAGGGAAGAAGAAGAAGAAGAAGAAGAGGGTAAAGGGGAAATCTAGACACTCTATATTCTTGCACGGAGGGGGGAAAAGGGGAAAGATAGGGGAAGAAGAAGAGAAGAGGGTAAAGGAGAAATCTAGACATTGTACATTCTAGCATGGAGGGGGAAAAAGGGAAAGATAGGGGAAGAAGAAGAGAAGAGGGTAAAGAGGAAATGTAGACCCTGTATATTCTTGCACGGAGGGGGGAAAGGGGGAAAGATAAGGGAAGAAGAAGAAGAAGAGGGTAAAGGGGAAATCTAGACACTCTATATTCTTGCACGGAGGGGGGAAAAGGGGAAAGATAAGGGAAGAAGAAGAAGAGGGTAAAGGGGAAATCTAGACACTCTATATTCTTGCACGGAGGGGGGAAAAGGGGAAAGATAAGGGAAGAAGAAGAAGAGAAGAGGGTAAAGAGGAAATCTAGACATTGTATATTCTAGCACGGAGGGGGAAAAAAGGGAAAGATAAGGGAAGAAGAAGAAGAAGAGAGTAAAGAGGAAATGTAGACCCTGTATATTCTTGCACGGAGGGGGGAAAAGGGGAAAGATAAGGGAAGAAGAAGAAGAAGAAGAGGGTAAAGGGGAAATCTAGACACTCTATACTCTAGCACGGAGGGGGAAAAAGGGAAAGATAAGGGAAGAAGAAAAAGAAGAGATTAAAGAGGAAATGTAGACCCTGTATATTCTAGCACGGAGAGGGGAAAAAGGGGAAAAAGGGGAAAACTGAAAAGTGGAAGAAGCACTGGCTAGTTGGTATAGTTTCAAACATAGCCAGGGCATTGTTTTACCGATGGGGTATTGTTTATAGAAACCGGGGTTCAGTTTGATTGTATCTGATGCTTTTGTTTGGTTCACAAAAGACCTAAACCACACACCTGGGTCCTAATTTGTCTCGGACGGGGTCGTAAAAATGTCCCAAGTCGGAAACAGTTTGCTGCATTGTCAAATAAACTTTGCCTTCTGTCAGTGTTATCTACATGTTATCTACATGTTATCCGCTTGTTATCACTTCTACAACAATGGCTACAACAGTTGTAATGGCCTCCACAAACACAGAAACATAACAGACAAAAATACAACAGACCTTTTTACAACAACACATACAACAGCAAAGACCACCCATACGATTGTACTGTATCATTCCTATTTATAATATAATATATATCTCACTAATTAATTAATGTAGTAGAATATTAAGGAAAAATTGCCATATATGTGGACACCATGGGAAGTTTGTATTGAGAGGGGTGCTCTGTCCACCTATTCGACATATTTGTTACTTTTACAATATTTTTGCCAGTCAAGTCATTTTAACGCTATTTAACAAATCTGTCGAATAAGTGGACACAATGGGAAATTTCCATTGAGAGGGGTGCTCTGTCCACCTATTCGACAGATTTGTTGTTTTCGCTAGTTTTGTTGTTCTGTTTCAATATAGCGAAACTGTCAAATGTGTGGTCACAATGGGGATTTTGCATTGTAAAGGGTGCTCTGTCCACCTATTTGACAGATTTATTGTTTTCGCTAGGTTTGTCGTTCTTGTGTAATATAGCGACATTACCGAATGTGTGGACACAATGAGAAATTTGCATTGAGAGGGGTGCTCTGTCCACCTATTCGACATATTTGTTACTTTTACAATATTTTTGTCAATCAAGTCATTTTAACGCTATTTAACAAATCTGTCGAATAAGTGGACACAATGGGAAATTTGCATTGAGTAGGGGGCTCTGTCCGCCTATTCGACAGATTTGTTGTTTTCAAAAATAAGTAAATTATTTATATTATAATATATAATATATATAATATACTAATATATAATAATAAAAATATTATAAGTAAAGGTGTGTCGCTTCTAGTCAAGTCGATGATTAGTGTTTTGCTGGGTGGTTTCTCGTCCGGTTCGTCATCGATCGGTTCGAACTGAACTTTTTTCTCGGTTCGATGTTCGGTGTTACGCCCTCCGAACAATGTTCGGTATCGAACAAAAAGTCTGTTCATTCATTAATTACTCGTTTGAAGTTGAGTTCTATATCAATCTTACCTGAATTTTGAATAAATATAAGTACTTGTAGTTACTTTGCTGTTAAGCCCTCCGAACAATGTTCGACATCGAACAAAACGTCTATTCAGACATAAATTACTCGTTAGAAGTTGAGTCCTATAACCAGTGTTTCCACTTTCAGTTTCCCCGTTTCCCCTTCTTCCCTTATTTTCCCCTTTTTCCTCTCCATACAAGAACATGAAGCCTACTTGCAGATTCTCCCCTTTTCCCTCTCCATACAAGAATATAAAGCCTGTACTTGAAGATTCTCCCCTTTTCCCTTGTTTTCCCCTTTTCCCTCTCCATACAAGAATATAAAGCCTATACTTGCAGATTCTCCCTTTCCCCTTATTTCCCCTTTTTCCTCTCCATACAAGAATACAAAGCCTACTTGCAGATTCTTCCCTTTTCCCTTGTTTTCCCCTTTTCCCTCTCCATACAAGAATATAAAGCCTATACTTGCAGATTCTCCCCTTTTCCCTTATTTCCCCTTTTTCCTCACCAAACAAGAATGTAAAGCCTATACTTGTAGATTTTCCCTTTTCCCTTATTTTCCCCTTTTTCCTCTCCATACAAGAATACAAAGCCTACTTGCAGATTCTTCCCTTTTCCCTTGTTTTCCCCTTTTCCCTCTCCATACAAGAATATAAAGCCTATACTTGCAGATTCTCCCCTTTTCCCTTATTTCCCCTTTTTCCTCACCAAACAAGAATGTAAAGCCTATACTTGTAGATTTTCCCTTTTCCCTTATTTTCCCCTTTTTCCTCTCCATACAAGAATATTAAGCCTATACTTGTAGATTCTCCCCTTTTCCCTTATTTTCCCCTTTTTCCTCTCCATACAAGAATATAAAGCCTATACTTGCAGATTCTCCCCTTTTCCCTTATTTTCCCCTTTTTCCTCTCCATACAAGAATATAAAGCCTATACTTGCAGATTCTCCCCTTTTCCCTGTTTCATTATGTTTCCCTTTTTTCAGGGAATTTCCCTGCAAAGTGGAAACACTGGTCCTAACTTGCATTAGCTTGTAGTAGATTTAAATACCCTGAATATTGTGTCAAAATATCTGAAAATAAGTAGTCATGGACTTAAAGCTGTGGTAGATTGAAATACTGAATATTGTGCAAAAAAATACCTGAAAAATATCCTTAATTCAACTGAATCCAACACGTGGTTCGAGCGAATCAGTATGATGGTGATCCTACTCAACTGCATTACACTGGGAATGTATCAACCCTGTGTGGATGAAGTCTGCACTACCAACAGATGCAAAATCCTCCAGGTAAAAAAATTTATACTTAATTAATATTAAATTATTTATGATTAATTAATTTATTAATTAAGTTATATTAATTAGTAATAATAATAAATAATAATTAGTTATTTATTAATATATAAAAATATGATATATAAAAAATATATGAATTAGTTAATTTATTATTAATTAAGTTATAAATTAAGTTATATGAATTAATAAATTAGTAATAATAATAAATAATAATTAGTTATTTATACATATATATAAATATATGAATGAGTTAATTTATTATTAATTAAGTTATATGAATTAATAAATTAGTAATAATAATAAATAATAAGTTATTTATTAATACATATTAATATGATATATAAAAAATATACAAATGAGTTAATTTATTATTAATTAAGTTATAAAATTTTAATTATTATTCAATTATTTTTAATTGAAATTAATATTAATTCAAATATTTACAAATTAATCTGACATGATTTTTTTGCCAAATTTTGTTAAGTAATATTTTATTCATTAGTAATTAATACAACTAATAATAATAATAATAACAATAATAATAATAATAATAAATATATTAATACTTGGTTACTAATTTTAGGAATTCTTTATTATTATAAATTATGTATTTAATCTTTTGAATATTGTATGCTGCTTATTTATAATTAAATTATAAGGTATTTTAATATTACTGAATGAATTTTTTACTAATTTTAGGAATTCCTCATTATTATAAATTATGTATTTAGTCTTCTGACTATTATAATTGACTTATTTATAATGAAATTATAAGGTATTTGAATATTACTGAATGAATTTTTTACTAATTTTAGGAATTTCTTATTATTATAAATTATGCATTTAATATTCTGAATATTATATATGACTTATTTATAGTGAATTAATAACATATTTTAATATTACTGAATTAATTTTTGACTAATTTTTGGAATTCCTAATTGTTATAAATTATGTATTTAATCTTCTGAATATTATATATAACTTACTTATAGTGAATTAATAACATATTGTAATATTACTGAATTAATTTTTTACTAATTTTCGGAATTCCTTATTATTATAAATTATGTATTTAGTCTTATGGATATTATATTTGACTTACATATAATGAAATTAAAAGGTATTTTAAGATTACTGAATTAATTTGATGATATTTACAGATGTTCGACGACTTCATTTTCGCTTTTTTCGCTATCGAAATGCTAATCAAGATGGTAGCCATGGGAGTTTTCGGTAAAGGGACTTATTTAGCAGAAACCTGGAACAGATTGGACTGCTTCATAGTCGTAGCTGGGTAGCTCAACCAATCAAATTAACTTAATTTTCTAGTAATTAACTTTAATTACCATTTAAACAGAGCCATCGAGTATTGCTTAGACATGGAGAACATGAATCTATCAGCCATTAGAACGATTCGCGTACTTAGACCGTTACGAGCAATCAACCGAATACCCAGTAAGTTTAGTTTTGAGCTAATACTAGGTTTACTTAATATCAATTTAATGTGTTTTTAAGGTATGAGGATCCTGGTTATGTTGTTGCTGGATACGTTGCCTATGCTGGGCAATGTATTATTATTATGTTTCTTCGTTTTCTTCATTTTTGGTATCGTTGGAGTTCAACTATGGGCTGGTCTACTTCGTCAAAGATGCTACATCGACTTACCAGAAGGAATTTCAGCACCAAGTTACTTGTAAGTTCAAATCTTAATACTAAAAAAAAGTTAAATCAAACCTAAAAGTTCAGAAAAAACTACTAGGGAAAATAGTTATTTTTGTATCAAAATAGTAAATTTTCTACTTTGAAATGTACTAGGAGTCTGGGACCTTACTATTCGGACAAAGTCAAAATGACTCTGTAAGACTTGAAATTTCAAAATTTTGCATTTTGAAAAGACCTTTTGCAACTAAAACTAACCAAAGGACAAGTTAACTATTTGACTTAACTGTGAATGTTAGTAAACAAACTAATCTTTAAAAAAACAATAACCAATTCTAGCACTACATTGGATGGAAACCTCCCGTTATTTTACAAACCTAAAACCACTTACAGGTATCACTGGCAAAAATTCTGGAATATTTACAAACAGAAAACAGTCAATGCAATGGCCATGGAATGACTTTGTATGGTTTCCTTAGTCCTGTTAAGTGTTTTGCTATCAAATATATATATATACCCCCAAGTCTTTATGGCGTGTAGCATGCTAACTGTACGGAAAGGTTCGACTGTTGTAGCATGAATCCAAGTATAGCGTGCAGCTTTCCGACCACTTCAACTGATAAAGACCATCCATTGAGAAAATTTCACTTTTTTTAAGTCGTTCTGAACTGGAAACTTCAACTGAAAATCAGTACAAGAGGTCGAAAAGCTGCCTTTGTACTGAATACGCTGCTCGTTGAGTGCTACATACATAAATGGTTAGCTTGTTTGACAGGTTACAAATGCTTGCTGACTATCAAACTACTAATAGAAACTACTGAAATTTGTCAATGTGTCATTTACGGGTTTGTTCTAGGCCATTGTCGAGCTATTACAGACTCCAAGAAGTTGAGAAGGATTACATTTGCTCGCTGCCTAAAGACAATGGGATGCATTCTTGCTCTACACTACCACCCATGAAGTTCAAAGGGATGGTTTGTAACGAATCCGCAATTGCTGGAACGCTAAACCTTCCCAGTAATTCCAGCTGTGTTAACTGGAACCAGTACTTCACCCACTGCAAAGCTGGAGAAAAGAATCCCTTCCAAGGAGCCATTTCTTTCGATAATATAGGATTGGCTTGGGTTGCTATATTCCTAGTAAGTCCCACTTATACTTTGGCTTATAGTACTGAGTCTTAAGTGAATTGTTTCTGTAATCTCAGGTCATCAGCCTGGAAGGCTGGACAGACATAATGTACTACGTTCAAGATGCCCATTCCTTCTGGGATTGGATCTACTTCGTCCTGCTGATTATTGTAAAGCTTTCTAGTTCTTTCTATGTTCTATCAATTACGTAATGTTTTCTCCCCTCTCTTTCTCTCTGGGTCTGTAGATCGGCTCGTTCTTCATGATCAACTTATGTCTGGTAGTTATTGCCACTCAGTTTTCAGAGACCAAGAAGCGCGAGATGGAGAGAATGCGATTAGAGCGAGCCAGGTTTCAGTCGACGTCCACATTAGCCAGCACGTCAGGCTCTGAATCTACGTCATGCTATTCCCAAATCATTAAGTACATTGGCCACTTGTGGCGAAGGGGAAAGCGTAGACTGGTCACTCGATATCGATTGTACCGTAACAAGAAACGCCAGGAAGCCCCGCATCAGCTGAGTCTTCGCAACCGCAGGAAAAGGCGACATCATCCCAGGTGTTGCAAATCCAAGCTCAGTAAGACGGTCCCAGCCCCCGTGATCTTCAGACTACCCGAAGACGACCCTGAAGCCCCTGATGTGGTGGAATCTCAGCAGAATGGCGCCTGCTTGACGGTGGATGTGACTTCTCCTCGTCGGAGAAGCAGTGTTATGTTCAGTAACATAGTAGTCGAACATGGCGAAGAAAATCATACGAATGTCAACTTCAACGTCTGCAGTAACGAAAAGACGACCCAGACAGACGGTTCCATTTCAAGTCTCAACGATCCAGCCTTGTATATCAAGCCGAGTCTGAGCAGGAAACCGTCCAAGTATCAATCGTCGACTAATCTCAATCCCCAGTACCGAGTCAAGACTCAGGAGCCGAACTATCAACCCCTAGGATCAGGATCGGACCTGCGATAACTTGTCAGGAACTTCTGGCTCTGAGTGGAGCTCTAGGAGCGGCTCTGCCAACCCCTCTCGCATTACCATCGCAGTTGTCCGAGGATCCTTCTGCTGTCAGAAGCAACGGAAGCAATCCATCCAACTCCTTGCCGATCCTGCCAAGCCTTGCCATGGCTCTTTGGCCGGAACCTACACAGAATCCTATCATCTGTTGGGATGAATGCAAGGTGGAAAACGAATGCAATGAACTGGTAGGACTGAATTATGTTTCGATTAAGTATAATAATGAATATGTTGAGTACGTGGACAGAGCTATTCTGGACGTGCAGAATTTACATTGTGTCCACCTATTCGACAGTTTTGCTAAACTTTACTGAAAAGGTGATACTTGTGATATGACATGCAATATCCAATAATCTGTCGAATAGGAGGACACAGCTATCCCGTAAGGGCAAAATTTCCATCGTGTCCACCTATTCGACAGTTTTGCTAAACTTAACTAAGAGTGATAATAATGATATTACATGTAATATCCAAAAACTGTCGAATAAGTGGACAGAGCTATCCCGAACGAGCAAAATTTCCATTGTGTCCACCTATTTGACAGTTTTGCTAAACTTAACTAAAGTGATAAGAATGATATCAGATCCAATATTAATAAATCTGTCGAATAGGAGGACACAGCTATCCCGTAAGGGCAAAATTTCCATCGTGTCCACCTATTCGACAGTTTTGCTAAACTTTACTGAAAAAGTGATAATAATGATATTAGGTGCTACATCTATAAATCTGTCGAATAGGTGGACAGAGCTATCCCGAGCGTGTAAAAGTCCTATTGTCACCTATGTCACCTATTCGACAGTTTCGCTAAACTTCACTTAAAAATTATAATAGTGATACGCAATATCCAAAAATCTGTCGAATAGGTGGACAGAGGTATCCCACCGTTCCAAAAATTAATTAATGTAACTAATTTACTTCTTAAAAATTAATATTTATTGATTACAGGTTAAGGACATTACTCGAGATGATGGCATTTGCACTTGCGAACTAGAATACGAAAGCTACGATGAAGATTCCGATTTCTACGACGAAGAAGTGAAAGCGAAAACATGTCCTCAAAGATTCTGGAAAATCATCAGAGATAATTACAAAAAATTTCAGAACAAAATCAAAGCTCTCGTCGAGCACAAATATTTCCAGCAAGGTCTCTTGATTGCGATTCTCATTAACACGCTCAGTATGGGTATCGAGTATCACAACCAGGTATAACAAGTTCAGTGAGCTAGTATTATAAACTTCTGAACTAATGAGCTGTTCTTATATGAAGCCTGTCGAACTGACGATGGTCGTTGAATTCAGCAATGTCATCTTTTCAGCCATTTTTGCAATTGAAATGTTCTTAAAAGTCATCGCTGAAGGTCCACTCGGTTACGTGGGCAACGGATTCAACGTCTTCGATGGAGTAGTCGTCGTTCTGAGGTAAAAAATCAAATTTAATTTTAATGAATGTACAGTTTAATTAATAAATTACCGATGGATAGTGTGCTAGAAATCATCCAGACATTCAGTGGCGAGCGAGAAGGAAGTTCTGGGTTGTCTGTACTGCGAACATTTCGCCTGCTGCGAATCTTGAAACTCGTGCGGTTTATGCCCAACCTGAGACGCCAACTGGTGGTCATGTTGCGAACTATGGATAACGTGGCCGTCTTCTTCGCGTTGCTAGTTTTGTTTATCTTCATATTCAGGTACTTATCGATTGTTATAAACAGACAGACAATGAAACTGTAACATCA
Organism: Eulimnadia texana; assembly: GCA_002872375.1. Classification (NCBI taxonomy): domain Eukaryota; kingdom Metazoa; phylum Arthropoda; class Branchiopoda; order Diplostraca; family Limnadiidae; genus Eulimnadia; species Eulimnadia texana. The sequence goes on along the minus strand of NKDA01000002.1, from coordinate 6,856,958 downwards.
TTGGAGGATACATCTATACCTTACCCGTTGGCATACATTATTTACAAAAGTTTCTATCTTTGGAAAGTGTAGTTGAATTTCCCACGGGGCTTAGACATTGCCCCAAATGCAAGTCCCTCAATTTACTCGTCCCAGAAAAGTGGGAAGATTTAAAACTTTTCAAAGGAAAACCAGTCAAATGATTTTTTTCCCTGTTTTGTGTTTTCCAGTATCTTGGGGATGAACTTGTTCGGTTGCAAATTTTGTTCCAAAACCAAAGACCAAATCACAACTTGCGACCGAAAAAACTTCGATTCACTTCTCTGGGCCATTGTAACAGTTTTTCAGGTACCTTAAAAGAAGTTTGCTACCACAACAAACAGCAAATTAGTTCCCTTCCGTGTTGCATCCTCCATATTAACACAGTGTTAGCTAGTTTAACCAAATTTAGCCCCCAAAATTAGCAAAGAAACTAGTAGCTTATTACTAATAGTCTAGTTTAGACCCTATGCCAAAATTGCTAACCCTCTGTTAGTTTGGTCAACACCTGCAGACGACACTAAGCTTGCAGTACTGGCCGCTAGAGGATTAGTAGTTTGGCAGAGGGTCTATATGAGTGAACTTCGCAAAGTAGTTTGGTTTGGGTTAGTCTAGTTTAGACCCTATGCCAAAATTGCTAACCTCTGTTGGTTATGGTCAACACCTGCAGACGACACTAAGCTTGCAGTACTGGCCGCTAGGGGCTAGTGGTTTGGCAGAGGGTCTAAATGAGTGAACTTTGCAAAGTAGTTTGGTTTGGGTTAGTCTAGTTTAGACCCTATGCCAAAATTGCTAACCCTCTGTTGGTTATGGTCAACACCTGCAGACGACACTAAGCTTGCAGTACTGGCCGCTAGGGGCTAGTAGTTTGGCAGAGGGTCTATGTGAGTGAACTTTGCAAAGTAGTTTGGTTTGGGTTAGTCTAGTTTAGACCCTATGCCAAAATTGCTAACCCTCTGTTAGTTATGGTCAACACCTGCAGACGATACTAAGCTTGCAGTACTGGCCGCTAGGGGCTAGTAGTTTGGCAGAGGGTCTATGATTGAAATTAGCAAAGTAGTTTGGTTTGGGTTATTCCCTACAGCGTACTAGGCATGTATCTGTTTGGCGGTAAATTTTGCATGCGAGACGATGGTGGAGGTCCCTGCACGTGCTCGGAAATTCTCAACCGGGACCCTGGTTGCATCTGCGACCGAAAACATTTCAATTCCCTACTCTGGGCAACTGTTACCGTCTTTCAGGTCAGTAACAACCTTACGGGAACTCCTACTGTATCACTAAATTGCACGACTAGTGTTTTGCTAGTGCTAGTTTTTTGCTAGTTTAGAAAGCATGTGTAGACTTATAGGACTACGTATTTTAACATTATAGACTGTTTGATTAATGGTTTAAATTTTAGATTTTGACACAAGAAGACTGGAACGTTGTCCTGTTCAATGGAATGGAGAAAACTAGTCACTGGGCTGCGCTTTATTTCGTGGCTCTGATGACTTTTGGAAACTACGTCTTGTTCAACTTGCTGGTGGCCATTTTGGTTGAAGGATTTTCAGCAGAGGTAAAGTTTAAACTTCTAAACGTAGTTTTTTGAAGTAGTTTTCTTTTTCTATAAGTAATTTAAACGGTTTTTTTAATCGATTCTCTGTACTTCTTGAATGTATCGAAATTCGGTGGTTCTCTCTACAAATCAATTCTTGCAGCATGGAGTGTGAAACATAACGGCATGATGTTGTTAACATCTACAGAAACCAACAACAAAAAATCGAAACAAAACTCCATAAATCTTTGCCAAAAATTTGCGAAAATATTTGGGATTCGAGAGTTATATATCGATCGGAAAGAGGACAAAAAGTGGGATAACTTACTGAGCTAAAAAGCTTTTTGTAAGTGTCTGAATGATCGGTTGAAACCCTTCTGTAGAGAACGGAGCGCCTGGAGCGTGAGCAGCGCGAGCAGGCGCGGCAGGAACGGCACGCGGCCCGGGAGCTAGCAGCCGCTGCCCTAGCCGAAGCCGCCGCAACCTCGGCTGAGCTCTTATCACCAAGCGAATTGGCCAACGAAATTACAACTGATAACCATAACGAATTGGCTTTAATTGCGGCTCCTAATATGATCGACACGGTGGCTGAGGTCAATAGTTACTTTCCACCTTTTTTTCGCCCTCTACATTTTTTTGTTTTTTCTCCAGAATATTACCCTTGCTTGCAAAGCCCGTTTGTTTTGCACGTTTGACGTTATTAATCTTTCTTATAAATGTTTCGGTGTTTTAACATACCCGTATTGTCGACAGAACCCTTTACCTTCATTTGATAAAGTAATTACATCAAATTAATCAATTGCTGATTTTACAGGAAGAGCGAAAGCGAAGCGAGTTGACTCTACAAGTAACAGATCAAGAACATCGACGTTTTAAAGACAATTCCTATAACGCTTCTAAAGAACTTCAAAGACTTGGAAATATCCAGAAAACTATCGACTCTGTCTACGACCCCAAAAGCAACATAGAACGCGGTATAATATAATATTAAAATATATTTAAATTAATATTTAACTATTCGGTTTGAATAGAAACGATTCTGCTCTGTAATCCACCCAAACTAGCTCTGACCAAATCGGATCCTAACGATACTTGGCTGAATCTTTCGGATTCACTACTCCCGCCGATTATCACGCATACAGCAGCGACACCTTTAGGTTCACCCAATGCAACACTGGAATCTCATTCCCGGGATAATGGAGATAGACTATCTCCCAAATCCGCACTGAAACAAAGTCCCACAGCTTCGTCAGCAGATCCTGTCCTTATGGTGAGAAGTCAAAAAAATATTCAATAATAATCCATCTAATATGAAAATTATAATTAAATACTAAAGTATTATAATAAAATTTAATCATTTTAAATTTAATAGCTACTTTAATATCTTATAATAATACGATTTTTTTTGGTTAACTTAGTTTATTGGGTAATACTAAAATTTACTAGAATTTCATACCAAGTCTGAATTTGCTTGACAGAAAATTCTCTTAGGACTCGGTGAGATCTCACAACTTTAAGAGCTTTCTTACTGAGATCTCACTGAGTCTCTGTTCCAAATTCTACATAGTCCTATGAGAATTTTCTGTCGGGTGGAATTAATTTTCGACCTAATATCAAGTTAAGTACAATATTCCGGCTATGATATGAAGTTAATTGAGGTTATTTTTAGACAAATGAAGTTTAATTGAGGTTATTTTTAGATAAATGAAGTTAATTAAGGTTATTTTTAGATAAATGAAGCCACTGGACAGTCATTACTCCGCACTCCGAGCATACGATCCAGTAATTCAAGATCGCCGCGGAGGTGTAGTTTAACACCCGTAATGGCGCCTCGCGGGATACTCAGCCGTAAAGGAAGTCTCTCAGCCTCGCCCAAGTATGGACGTTTATAAGATTTAATAGCAATAATCATAAAATTAAATAATACACTTTATTATTTTTATATTTTAATTATTTGATTAACGGATTTACTGTAATTAAGATTGGATTTCAATAAGCGAAGCTAATAACCGTAAGATAGAAACGTGATTTGAAACGACTCAACTTTAAATTATTATTTTAATTATACTAATAACACAATTTATATTATTATACGTAAAATTAGTATTGGAAACATAATATAATTATTCTGTATTTTTATTTTATTTATTTTATTAATATTCGAATTATTATAAATTTTTAAAGTAGAGAGATTCTTTCTGGATTTCTCAAGTGGTCATTAAAAATAATTACTATACTTATACTAATAACATAATTTATATTATTATACGTAAAAATAATATTTCATACATTGTATTATTACCCCGTATATTTATTTTGTCATAAATATTAACATTCAATTATATTTTTAACATTTAAAGTAGGGGCCGCTTACGAGAGGACGAGGCGGTTGCGTGTCTGATACCGGGATCGCCTGATTCGACCGGTGCCGGTTCGATCCTACGGGAAGGACGTCAAGGCAGTAAGCGAAAATGGCGGAAAATGTCCAAAGAGTCGCCTTGTTCCAATTCTGATGCTGAAATGGATGAGGAAGACGATTCCAGTTCGCTAGTACTCAATAATGCTAGCTACAAGGGATCCGGGTATATTTGCTACTACTGCTACTACTGCTGATATTACTAGTTAAATTATTAGTATGATTGTTACTACTACTACTACTGCCAATACTGGCACTAATACTACTATTGTTGCTAATACTACTACTACTGCTGATATTACTAGTTTAATTATTAGTATGATTGTTACTACTACTACTGCTAATACGGGCACTAATACTACTATTGTTGCTAATACTACTACTACTGCTGCTATTACTAGTTGAATTATTAGTATGATTGTTACTACTACTACTGCCAATACTGGAACTAATACTACTATTGTTGCTAATACTACTACTACTACTACTATCATTACTACTACTATCAATACTACTACTACTATCGTTACTACTGCTACTGTAGCTGCTACTACAACTTCTACTAACAATTACTGCTACTACTACTACTACTACTATTGTTGCCACTAATACTACCATTAATACTGCTACTACTGTTACTGGTACTAATAGTAATATCACTACTAGTATTGCTACTCCTACTACGTTTATTACTCCTCCACTGATACCGCTACTACTAGCACTGCCATCCTACTAGTACTACAACATCTACTACTAATACCAATACTGCTAGTCCAACTACTACTACTCTCACGGCTAGTACTATTACTGCTACTAAAATTAGCTACGATACACATTAGTATTCTTACAAACTACTATCATATTGTTAGTCCACTACTTTTTCCTCTGCTAACAGTATAGTTATAGTAAGCCAACAAGTTTTAGTCGTCTGTAAGTCAAGTCAATACGACTGATTGCAGGCTTTTTGGCAGCAACTGCAACGGATCTATTTACGACTCGTCTCCTAAAAACTGTCCCAACAATCAACGGCCTGTTCTACCGCGCCAGAACTCACTAAACAGTCCGCGTAACCTGAGTCCGCAGAACTCGATCCGCAGTAATGGATCCACTCCTCGTACCCCGCTATCCCTCAACGGACCGGTAAGATTAAATCACAAGTTATTAATATAATAATAGTACTGTAATAATATATAGTTAAAACATACACTCAGTGTTTCCACTTTAAAGGGAAATTCCCTGAAGAAAGGGGAACATGAGGTCTGAAAAGGGAAAAATAAGGGAAGAAGGAGAAGAGGAGATTTGGACTATAGCCTTGTATTCTAGTACGGAGGGTAGACAGGGAAAAATAAGGGAACAGGGAAAAAAAGGGGAAATTGAAAGTGGAAACACTGCATACACTTGTCGAATCAGTGGACAGATCAATCCCGTAAGTGCAAATTTGACATTGTGTCCACATATTCAACAGTTTTGTCATAATCCATAATAGTAAGAAAAGTGAATAAAAATAAGAGATTTTCCGAATGAGTGGACAGACCAATCCCATTAGTGCAAATTTGACATTATGTCCGCCTGTATGACAGATTATCTAAATTCTGCTCTAGAATGATTTGTATGGTCGTTTCTGTATTCAATAGCAAATCTGTCGAATCAGTGGACAGACTTATCCGTAAAAACAAATTAGTCATTGTGTCCACCTATTTGACAGATTGCTATTTCTACTCTGAATTTCTTATAATGAGATTTTCTGTATATATTCGTAAGTCTGTCGAATAGGTGGACAGTCCAATCCCATAAGTGCAAAGTTTCCATTGTGTCCACGTATTCGACAATTTTGCTATATTATCCTGTAAAGCGACAACAGTGACATTATATACAGAACTAGCAAATCTGTCAAATGAGTGGACAGACCTATCACACACATACATACTTCCCATTGTGTCCACCTATTCGACAGTTCAGCTCCATTGAGTGGACAGACCCATCCCACACATACAAAGTTCTCATTATGTCCACCTATGCGACAGTTCAGCTCCAATGAGTGGACATACCTATCCAACACATACATACTTCCCATTGTGTCCACTCGTTCGACAGTTCAGCTCCAATGAGTGGACATACCTATCCAACACATACATACTTCCCATTGTGTCCACCCGTTCGACAGTTCAGCTCCAATGAGTGGACATGCCTATCCCACACATACAAAATTCTCATCATGTCCACCTATTCGACAGTTCAGCTCCAATGAGTGGACAGACCCATCCCACACATACAAAATTCTCATCATGTCCACCTATTCGATAGTTCAGCTCCAAATGAGTGGACAGACCTATCCCACACATACAAAATTCTCATCATGTCCACCTATTCGGCAGTTCAGCTCCAATGAGTGGACAGACCTATTCCACAGATACAAAATTCTCATCATGTCCACCTATTCGACAGTTTATCTTTTACTTGACTACCAAATAATAATAATATCACTACATGACAGGCTTCCTTCGGACTATCCCGCAACAACTCGATCTCCAACAGTTCGGCCGCGTTCAAGCAGAACAACCTCAACAACATCCAAGAGACTCAGCCGAACACAGCAGAGAAAACTGAAGAAAAACCAACGAAAAAATCTTTAATTCTACGTTTAATTGAACGATTTGAATGTCTCAAAGAACGAGAAGACTACGCACTGTTTCTATTCTCACCAAGAAATCCGTAAGTTCTAAATTTAAATCTAATTATGAACTAATTAATCTTAATTAAAATTAGAACTAAATTAATTAATTAAATAGTAATTTTTATATAGTATTATATTATATTTATATATTATATTTGTATTTTTAATTTATCTTTAATTCTACGTTTCATTGAACAATTTAAATGTCTCAAAGAACGAGAAGACTACGCACTGTTTCTATTCTCACCAAGAAATCCGTAAATATTAAATTAAATCTAACTATGAACTAGTTAATCTTAATTAAAATTAGAAATAAATTAATTAACTAAAGATTCATTTTTATACAGTATTACATTATATTTGTCTCAATTAATCTTAACTAAAATTAAAACTAAATTAATTAACTGAAATATTAATTTTTATATAGTTTACATTATATTTATATCAATTAATCTTAATTAAAATTAAAACTAAATTCATTAACTAAAATATTAATTGTTATATATAGTTTACATCATATTTGTATTTTTTAATATTTTAAATTTGTATTAAATTTTAATTAATCTAGTAAAAACAATTAATGACTGAATTAATTAACTAAAATATTCTTTTTTATATAGTTTAAATTATATTTGTATCAATTAATCTTAATTAAAATTAAAACTAAATTAATTAACTAAGATATTAATTTTTATTTAGTTTACATTATATTTAGTATTTTTTTAATTTTTCAAATTTGAATTAAATTTTGAATTAATCTAGTACAAATACTTAATAACTGAAATAATTGTAAATTCAAAAGGTTCCTTCGAATTTGAATTAAATTTTGAATTAATCTAGTAAAAATAATTAATAACTGAAATAATTATAAATTCAAAAGGTTCCGTCGACTGTGTGTACTGTTGATCAACAAGCGCTGGTTCGACCACGTGGTTTTGTTTTTCATCGGTCTCAACTGCGTGACCCTAGCAATGGAGCGTCCGAATATTCCGCCGGAATCCATTGAACGTACGGTTCTCTCAATGGCCAACTACGTTTTTACGGTCGTCTTCGGTGTGGAGATGTTCATTAAAGTCATCGCCCTGGGAATGTTCCATGGAACTGATGCTTATTTCACGTCCGGATGGAATGTCATGGACGGACTACTCGTCTCTATTTCCATTATCGATATCCTCATGAGTTGGCTATCGTCGGGAAGCCCTAGAATCTTTGGAATCTTAAGAGTATATATATATTTTTTATTTATTATTTTAATATTGTAATATTTTGGGTATATAATATATATAATATAATAATAATAATATATAATAAATAATATAATGTATATGTAATAATAGGATTATTTTAGGTATCATATTATTTATTTTTGATTGTTTTATATATTCTTGTATCCTTAGTTTGTAATATTATTTGTGTTATATTTATTATTATTTATTATTATTTATCATACTTAATATTATATTTATTATTATTATTATTATTATTATTTATTATTATTATATTTATTATTATTATAATTATTATTATTATTATTATTATTATTTATTATTATTTATCATACTTATTATTATATTTATTATTATTATTATTATTATTATTATTTATTATTATTTATTATTTAATATTTATTATTTATTATTTATTATTAATATTATTATTATTATTATTTATTATTATTCAAGGTTTTTCGTCTTCTTCGATCGTTGCGTCCACTGCGAGTAATCAACAGGGCACCCGGCTTGAAACTAGTAGTTCAGACTTTGCTATCGTCGTTGAAACCTATCGGAAACATCGTACTTATCTGCTGCACGTTTTTTATCATCTTCGGGATCCTGGGTGTTCAGGTAACGTCCAGTAGTAGTAGTAGTAGTAGTAGTAGAAGTAGTAGAAGAAGAAGAAGTACTAGAAAAAGGAAGAGTGTCAGTAGCAGTGGTAGTTATAAAAGTAGTAGAGAAGTACTAGAAAAAGGAAGAGGAGCGTCAGTAGTAGTGGTAGTTAGTGACAGTTATAAAAGTACTAGTAGTAGTAGTAGCAGTAGCAGTAATAGCAGCAGTGGTAGTAAAAATAGTAGTAAAATAGTACTAAGCTGAATCTGCGGAATCTGAGGACAGAACATATAAATGAATATTAAGGACACAATGCTTGTCCACATACTCAACAGATTCCTAGATATTGGTACTACTACTACTACTACTACTACTACTACTACTACTACTACTACTACTGCTATCATTATCATTTTTATTATTATTATTATTCCAGCTCTTCAAGGGAAGTTTCTTTTACTGCGAGGGTCCTGCAATTCGCAACGTTCGCAACAAAACCGATTGCTTAGCAGCGGACCACAGAAACGTCTGGGTCAACCGGAAGTACAACTTCGATGACCTGGGTCAAGCCTTGATGTCTCTCTTCGTCCTCGCATCCAAAGACGGATGGGTTAACATCATGTACACTGGGCTAGATGCAGTTGGAGTCGACCAACAGGTTATAATCCAAGACTGAATATTTCATTATTATTATCATTTAGTAGTACCAGGAGTATAAATTGTTGAAGAAGCTGTAATAGTAGTAGTAATAGGTGTAGCAGCAGTAGTAGTAGTCGCATTAGTGGTAGTAGTAGTAGTAGTAGTAGTAATGGTAGTAGTAAAAGCAGTAGTAGTAGTAGTAGTAGTAGTAGTGGTAGTAATAGTAGTAGTAGTAACAGTAGTAGCACTAGTAGTGGTAGTAACAGTAGTAGCACTAGTAGCGGTAGTAGTAGCATTAGTAGTGGTAGTAGCAATAGTAGTAGTAGTAGTAGTAGCACTAGTAATAGTAGTAATAGCACTAGTATTGGTAGTTGTAGCAGTAGTAGTAGTAGTAGTAGTAGTTATTCATTATTTTATTCACTGTAAGAATAACTTTCTGTCTTCTTATTATTAATTATAGATATTATTATTTGCAGATTATTTATTTATATTTATGTACTATTATTATTATTATTATTATTATTATTATTATTATTATTATTAGCCAATCGAGAACTATTCCGAATGGCGTTTGCTGTACTTCATATCCTTCCTGCTTCTCGTGGGATTCTTCGTGCTGAACATGTTCGTCGGAGTCGTCGTCGAAAACTTCCACCGCTGCCGAGAAGAACAGGAAAAAGAAGAACGAGCTAGAAGACTAGCAAAACGAGCCAAAAAACTAGAGAAAAAAAGACGAAGTAAGTTACTTACTACTAACTATTGACTTACTATCAAGTTAAACTTACTTATTTCTGTAAGCAAAACTTAGTTATAATTTATCCAAGTCCCGAAATCTTCGAAAATATCTAAGTTCTTCTAAGTTTGTTAATTTTCCTGAATTTTTCTAAGTTTTTCTATCAACTACTGTTAACTACTAAGTAGCTATTAAGTTCAACTATTTATTTCTGTAAGTAAAACTTAGTTAAATTCAACCAGTTCTCCCGAAATCTTCGACAATTTCTAAGTTCTTCTAAGTTCGTTAATTTTCCTGAATTTTTCTAAGTTTTTCTATCAACTACTATTAACTACTAACTAGCAATTAAGTTAAACTACTTATTTCTGTAAGTAAAACTTAGTTAAATTCACCCAGTTCCCCCGAAATCTTCGACAATTTCTAAGTTTCTTCTAAGTTCGTTAATTTTTCTTTGATTTTTCTGAAATTTTCTGTCCACTTTCTGTTGGGTCTGGTTGCACTACTAGTGTTGCAACTAGCCGGAAGACTCGATCTAGATATCGAAATAGACGAGGAAGAAAAAGAAGACTTCCCCAAGCAACAAAACGGTATGCCCAGCAAGAAAATTCCCACAAGCGAGTAGTATACCCCCAGCCACTTTCACTACTCCAAAACTACTCGTTAAAAATTTACCCCCAAACAAAAATTAGTCAGGAATAGTTTACAACCACGTTAACAGCATGCTCGATACCTTCAGCGTGGTAGTAATGACTAGTTCAGTTAACTACAAACTATCGGAAATTCTAACTAAATTTGCTACTTTTTTTTGCTAACAGAGATGCAACAGCCGCCCTACTACATCAACTACTCTCAACGTAGACTCTTCATTCACAATATCGTCACTTCGAAATATTTCGATTTAGCCATTGCCGGAGTTATTGGACTTAACGTGGTTACCATGGCGATGGAATTCTATAAAATGCCTTCCGTAATATTATATTTCAAAACCAAATTATAATTTTAGTAAAAAATGTATCAAACAAGTTAAGAAATATTAACTTCGGTGTTTGGATTAGGAACTGGAAGCTGCTTTACGGATCTTCAACTACTTCTTCACTGCAGTGTTTATCATAGAAGCAGTGACTAAGACGGTAGCACTTGGAGTAAGACGATACATTAAGGATCGATGGAACCAGCTGGATGTAGCCATTGTCATACTATCCATCATGGGTATCATCCTGGAGGAAATGGAGTCGGACTTGATTCCTATTAACCCGACTATTATCCGAGTGATGCGTGTATTGAGAATAGCAAGAGGTATTATTAGAATCCCAAGACTCTACTGTTACTATTGCTACTACTATTAATAGTACTGTTACTACTACTACTACTACTACTGTTACTACTACTGTTACTAATACTGTTACTACTGCTATTACTGCTACTAATACTGTTACTACTAATAATAATAATACTACAACTGGTACTACTAATACTGTTACTACTAACACTACAACTGTTACTAATGCTACTACTACTACTACTGTTACTAATACTGTTACTACTGCTATTACTGCTACTAATACTGTTACTACTAATAATAATAATACTACAACTGTTACTACTAATACTGTTACTACTAATACTACAACTGTTACTAATGCTACTACTACTACTACTGCTACTAATACTGTTACTACTGTTACTACTAATACTACAACTGTTACTACTAATACTACAACTGTTACTACTACTTCAACTGTTACTACTATTACTGTTACTACTATTGTTACTACTACTACTACTACTACTACCACTGTTACTACTACTACTACTACTACTGTTACTACTACTACTACTACTACTACTATCGCCACTGCTACTACTACTGCCACCACCACTACTGCTAATACTACTACTGTTACTACTGCTACTACTAGTACTACTGAATATTTTTTTGTGGATTTTCAGTCCTGAAGTTACTGAAAATGGCCAAAGGAATACGTGCCTTGTTGGATACTGTAATGCAGGCCCTACCACAAGTTGGAAATCTCGGTTTGCTCTTTTATTTGCTCTTCTTCATCTTTGCTGCACTCGGAGTCGAACTCTTCGGTCGACTGGGTAAATCCTCAACTATCAAATCACCTAATTAATTCATTATAAATTTAATTACTTTCATTGGTTAATTGTAGAATGTGATGAAGACAACCCGTGTCAGGGACTGGGTGAACACGCACATTTCGCCAATTTCGGTATCGCTTTCCTGACACTTTTCCGAGTAGCTACCGGCGATAACTGGAACGGTATCATGAAAGATACCCTGAGAGATAACTGCGATCCTTCACCGGATTGCATCAAAAACTGCTGCATATCTCCAATCATTGCACCGATTTTCTTCGTAGTCTTTGTTCTGATGGCCCAGTTTGTTCTGGTCAACGTCGTAGTCGCTGTTCTCATGAAACATCTCGAGGAATCCCATAAACAGGTATTTTTAATCTTAATTCATTTCAATTTTGATTAAATTTCTGATTATTTGGATGATTTTTAAATGAATGAAATATTTAAAGAGTCACACACCAGAAGAGATTTTACCAGCGCTGGTTTGCCAGCAAACAGTCGAAGACTCGCCAGCAGATCCTTCAGAACCTGAATGCGATCCTGAAAAATCTACAAGGTCTCCTGAATGACCAAAAAAATTTAAAATTCGAGAAAAAATTTCACTGAGGGACCATTTTACGATCCTAGTGTAAGACAGGAATGATCAAACTAGACTTTGTGAATGAAAAACTAACCACAGTTACAACAGCTACAACAATAGCTACAACACTAACAACTAACATTTCTAGTAGTGCCGTACCTAACACACTGTTCATTAGTGGGAATTTTCTGCAAATTGCTTTTAATTATAATTTTGATTGGATTTAGATGGAAGATGACTTAGAAATAGAACTGCAACTGCAACGGGACGAAATGCTTGCGGAACTACAACTTCCGGAACAGCGGACACTTCCGGCGGAAGAGGAAATAGAAATGGCGGAAGCGGCCTTGAAACACTGAATTTTTTTTTTCCTTTGCACATTGTCAAAATGTCATTTTCTGTTATTACAATTGATGAAAACTTGGAAATCTTCGCCATTCACTTACTGAGAAAAGAAGCAAATGCGAGATACGTGAAGCAATACTCCATCACTCCTTATAATAGTTAAAATGATACCAATACTTCAAATATAGATGAATTTTGATTCATTATAAGAGTGTTTTATCTGTTTGTTAATCGATTGTGTTTTGCTGTTAGAATATTATTACAAGAGAAATGCTATAAATTCTGATGTGTTTTCATAGGATGCATGGAGTTGTGTTAGCATATTATTAAATTCTTGTTTTTGTTAACTTCTTTTCTCATTCATTGGTATATGTATATGTTTGTCACTAATTATTTTTTACAAAAATATACCAAAAATATGTGGCATCAACGGACTCGATTCTTCGTGTATAATTATGAAAATACAGATTATTTATTGATAATAATTATAATCCTATTGCGTAAATTTCAATTTAGTATTATTCATTTCATTTTGTAGTTCATTATGTCAAATTTACTATATTTCATATTATAATTCTTATTTTTATATTATGTTAAATAAAGGTTCCATAAATAAATATAAATTTCAAAACGTAGTTCCACATCTGGCCACCAGGTGGCGTTGCCGGCGCTTCGTTATCCTTCACTCCTTAATGGTTGTTGGCGTTTGCAGGGAAAATTATGTGACAAAAACACTGTAATTATCCTTTTCCTTTTCGTTTGGTAATTAAAAATAGCTTCTCGTTTGCTACTGTTTGGTTCGTTTTGCGATTTTTCTACAGAATAGTTATAGAAACCTCTCTCTAACGTATTTGGTTTGAAGACTTGTGAGGAGGGCTATTTACATTCTGGGGTCCTTGGATGTTGTAGGTGCTAGAAAAGAAAACATAATATTTTTATATCTGCATAAATAAGAAATTTGTACAATTTTATGTTAGTTTTATTGCTATACACGTTTGCAGGTAGACGTAATTTGCCAAATCGAGAGATGGAGGATTTCACGTTGCCTGTGTTTAATATCGAACCGGGTGATGTTAGTGATGAAGATGTGATGCTGCAGAACGCTTCGAGCGAGAAGAAGGCGATGCAGCCCAAACCGCTCAGCGTTTTGCATAGCCTGAATGCCAGGACCTTGCGGACTGTCACCGTAGAAAAAAATCTGCAGCTCATTGCGGAAGAATGTCTCCTGAAAAAAGAACTGCAAGAAACGGTAAACTTTAAACTAATTCAATACATGCCAAGAACTTGATATAAATATTTTTATTTTGGTATGATGATGAATTCTAAATATTTGGCACCGAAATGCATTTTTTGTGTTATTTTTAGAACTGCACGTTGCCAGGAAATCCTCGTTCTACGTTTCTAATGGCATTCAGTCCTGATGGGTATGATTCATTTTTAAAGTAATATTTCCTTATCTTTCTTAATTATTTCAATATTCTTAAAAACAGGAATAAGATAGCTTCAACCCACGGGGACCATAATATCAATGTTACGGACCTGCGTAGCGGCAAATGCATCAAATCTCTTGCTGGACATCCTCGAACGCCCTGGTGTTTGGCGTTCCACCCGCACCATAATGATATCCTGGCTTCGGGATGCCTCGGAGGACAAGTCCGAGTCTGGGACTTGCACGTACTAAATTTTACTTGCAATAAATTTTGCAATTATTTGTAATTTGTGCTTATAATTTACAGGTTTTTTTTTACAGTTATCTTACATTTTTTATTATTACTATACAGTTATTTTATCAAAGTTACAGTTGTTTTGTTTTACTTCTTATTTACACTTCATTTGTTAATTAATATTTAGGAAACTGGATGATAAAAAAGTTTTAATTTTTTGTTCATTTGATAGGGTGGTAGCGAAGTTTGGTCGGTAACTTTGAGCGAAACAACTTCTGTGATAGCCTCGTTGTCCTTTCACCCGACGGAACGCCTTCTCGTGATTGCCACCAACACTTCAGTCTACTTCTGGGACTGGAATCTCCCGCAACCTTTTGCCAAATGCAATACCGCTTCGGAGCGAGAAAAGCTCCGCTTCGTCCGGTTCGAACCCACGGGCCACTGGTTGATCACGGGCATCGCTAATGCACCAGGCAGCATGGCGTACGCGAACCGAGCCTCAGCGAATCCTTCATCGACAGGGTCCACATTTGGAATCTCTGCCCGAGTCCAGGCCGAACAAGAACGGGAAAGAAATCTACAGAGCCGATATCAAGTACCTAATTCGTACTAATTAATTATTCATTACTAATTGAATTTGTTTTTTTTTTTTAAGACTTTACTGGATCAGTACGAAAGGCTGCGTAGGAGGTATCAAGAGCTGCGATACCGGGCGGCAGAGCTGGAGTATCACGCTAGCAACAACAACGGTTCGGCAGAATCGAACCCAGGACCCAGTACGGTTCAGACTGCGGCTGAGAGTGAACCTAGCGGTTCAGACGGTTCGCAAAACAGCAGCGATGCTTTCTGGCGCACTCTAATGAACGCAGCGGAAAATTTACGAGCTTTAAGCAATATCGGAAGATCTCTGGGAGCTGCGAGGTCACCCGCAAATTCTGGGGAAGCCTCGACTTCTCGCGACCCGCCGCCGTTTGATCACGATGCCCGCGTGAGGATTCGCATGATGAGCCGACATATCGAAAGTATGCAGAGGATATGCAGAGCCCATTTAGAAGTCACTCAACATAGACGTCAGGTTGTAATTTTAGTGATTATTAAAGTTTTAGCTTAAAAAAAAGTATTATTCCTATTTTTTATCTTGACTTTTTAATTATATTTACTATTTTTCATTATTTATAATATTGATTTTTATTATATAATTTTTGTTTATTTGTCTGCATAATATTTATTTTTTATTACTATATAATATTAATATTTATTCATATATGCATTGCTCCAAGTAGTATTTCTTTTTAATTATCTGTGTAGCATATGTTTGTTATGTATAATATCAGTAGTCGTTCATTTATATGTTCAATTAATATTTTTGTTGATCCTGGAACAGCAGGTGTATAGATTGCAGCAAATCAGGCGTATACTTGAAGATCTCCAGGAACAGATTCGATATCTGCATGTTTGTGTCAGGTACGTTATAGATGCAAATTTCATCAGTTAAATATTTTTTTATGAACTGAATAAAATTAATTATACATTGTTTTAGAAATTTTAGTAGTATTGAATTATTTGATTTCAAAATTTAATCTTAAAAAGAAGAAAAATTAGTGTGCAGTGAATTTTCTCAAATAACATAATCATAAATTAATTATATTATGTGAAGTATCAATAAATACAAACTTATCAGCGATTTTAAGCTCAATTTTCTGTTACTACTCCGATTTTATTTTTCTGTGGCTATAGGGATAGTCTGAATTTAATGAACCAGTCACGACCCACCACTTCGACCCAGGCTTCGACCAGTGCTGCGGGGTCTGAGGTACCAGTCCCTTCAACATCTCAACTGCCATCAGGTTCCCAGCAAAACGCACAAGTGCCGATACCCAGCACAGAATCCACTCGCCCAGGACTGGAAGCTTTCTCCAACGACTTTCTCCTCAACTGGCCAGGGTAGCATAAACTTCTATTCGAATTAATTTAAATTTTTGAAGTCCTCTTTCATTAAATTTGTGGATTTTTGGTCTGCAGAGCTCGCCAGCATTCGTTTCGTCGTTTGCAGACGCCAGACAACAGTCAGACGGACACGGGGGAAGTGAGAGATGGGGATCCTGAAAACGGTTTGAACCGTTCTGGACCGTCGAGTCCGTCCTATACGCGCTGGAGGCGATTACGGTTCTCGCGGTTCACCCATAGGATGAGTAGTCTCCATGGCAACGAGACCAGCAACCCTGCGGTTCGGAGACGGTTCACCAGAGCTTTTCTAGATCAGCCCAACCCCAACGAAGCTTTACTGAACGCTGCACAAGAGGAAAGCCAAAGACTCACTGCTGGTCAACACGTAATATTTAGTTTTCAGACTTTTTATGTTCTATATAAGTTTAATGTTCTTATTGTAATAAAATTGTTGTAATTGTGATATTAATGATAAAAATTTCTCATAAAGTCAGTGTTAGTTGATGGCCTTTGTTTTTTTAAACGTTTAATATATCTTAATTGAAAATTCATTATTTTAATTATGATTACAGTATTTTCAGTTTAAAATACGTACATAGTTATATTTTTAATAGCTTAACTAGAATATATTATTCTAGGTATAATTAAAGTATTTTCAATATAAATGCATGGGTGTGTTATTATAGATGTCTAATATTTCTTATTACTACTTTATACTTTTCTCTAGTTCACTGCTACTACTTTTTTAGTTACTAGTTTTTATTAGTTGTAATACTAATTAATCATTTAAAAGTGCTAAAATTAAATTGTGTAATTAAAATCTTAACTTGAATATTTTGAACTGAGTTACATATTGTTAATTAAATTAATTATTTTAAATATTTTCTAGTCTCTTCGGCCACTGATGGAGCGCTTGGAGTCGCAGTTTAGGCTGCAGCGGCAAACGATGGGAGTCTTGTCGGAACTGAGTCATAGTGGTGCTGCTACTGGTGCTACTACTGCTAGTGGTAGCGAAAGCCAAGCTGCTAATCCGCAGTCGGATGCTAACAATAACCAAAGCAGCCCCAACTGGTCTGGAGAAATGTTCCAGGAAATACGCGATGGACGGTCTAGAGAGTTCAGCGAAAGATCCAGATCTCTTAGCGCTTCTAGGTACTTACTAATATGACTAGTACTAGCAAATAGTATTAGTTGTGATTATTTACACTAGTATTCTTTATTTATATGATTTGCTATTTTGTAATATTATTTTGTCATATTTTGTTCCATTACTGTGTTTTGTTTGGCTTTATTATTAATTATTAACTTTAATTATCATATTGTTCACATAGTAGTTTCATAATAAATAGTTTTAATTTGCTTTTTGTTTGTGTTGTTATTTGCAATTATTATTTTGTTCTAAGTAGCTACATTGTATTCATTAATAAACTACTGGTAACAGGGTTTGTTATGTTATTATATTTATTTTAAATATTTTATATAGTTAGTCTTCAATTTTTCCAACTTTTAACTTTAATTTGAATAACAGAGGTATTTTTTATTTTATTTGTATTATTTTGTGTTTCATTTGATTCTTATTTTTTTTTTCTACTAATTCCTTTTTTTTATTTCATTCAGGGTTTCACCTTATCAGCGTTCTCCCTTCCGATTACGTTTTGCGGGACGTCCCGCTGGAGCCGCTACTTCGACGGGATCTGCCTCAAATCCGCCTCCGAGGCTGTCGTCACTTGTCGTGAGTGACGACAGCTCCGATACCGATAATGGTTTGATAAATTTTCTTCTGTACTATTGAATATTAAAATTAAAGAAATATATGTAAAAATAATTCGGTCAGAAATCGATAGTATTTATATTTAAATAAAAATAAATTTTCTTGGAGAGGTTAAATACTGCCAGGATACCTGTAGTAATGTGAAAAGGTTATGTTATTATTACTAAATAATAAGATTACTGAATGCTGAATATTTATGTCATAATAAATCATATAATTAATAGAATAGATTAATACAACAAGTAAAAGTAATATTAATTGTATTTTAATTTCTATTTTTCTGGCAGATGCAGCAGCCGCCACTTCTGGAGACAACACCAACGATAGCGTCCCGGGCTCTGCTAGTGGAGCTGCTGCCGCGTCTGCTGCTGCGGCTTCTTCGTCGGGAAACAGTTCGGGAACTGTTGTGCGAAGAATGAGGTAAAACGAGAACATAATAATATAAGTACTTATAACACGATAATATTCATAATAATAATAGTAATTTTAATAAGGGCAATGAAAGCAATTTCGGAACTAATGGTACAAGAAAATAATAATGGAGGGCGCTGGTGGCGCAATGGTTAAGACCTTAGGTCAGGACCATCGCCCTTCATCTCTGGGTCTGTGAATTCGATCCCACTCGACTCCAAGTGAGGCCTTTCCCAGACCAGCGACCCTTAGCAGATGAATCTGCAATTCCTCCCCCTGGGGTCATGGGCTAACGCCTGCATACCCGTTAATGAGATATAAAAAAAAAATGGAGGTATTCAAAGTATTTACCGTACAATGATAATGTAGAAGTATTGACGAAAGAATTAAAAATATGTTTAGTTAATTATCTAAAATTATTTCATAAAATTATTCATAATATAGTGAATATTGATATGGTAATAATGTAATGGAGGTAACATGACACTATAAATAAGTACTGATAACATAATAATAACAATGTTAAAGGATAGAAACATGTTATTGTAAGCAGTAAGCTGTATTACCATCGGTTATTACATTATTTGTTGTATGTATGGTTCCAGGCTCTTGTGGAATGAGTACTTGACTCAAGTGATTCTACCGCCCCGCGTACTCAGCTACAATGGCGACGAACTGAACCAGGAACGTCATCAATACAGGTAATAGTAGTAGTAGTAGTAATAATAGCACTAGTAGTAGCGGAAACTGAAGTAGTAGTAATAGTAGTGATAGTGGTAGTAGTAGTAGTAATAACAGTAGCAGCAGTAGTAGTAGTAGTATTGTTTGTATTATAGTATTTTTTATTATCGTCCTTAATATTATCATTATTACTACTTCAATTAGTAGTAGTGGTACCGCTACCACATTTACTAATATGAGTATTACTGCTTTGTTCCAGGATGTGGTTATCAATGATGGTAGACAGTCTGACGAGCTTCTTCTCCCAGCACGGAATCCATTCAGAACAAAACCCAGCCGAATCCAACCCACCCAATCCGGAACGGCCTCCAGGTAAACATACAATTATTGTGTTAAACTTTGTTTTCATCCTACTATCATTTTTGGTAGAAGAGTAATAGCAGTAGTAGTTGGAGTACTGTTAGTTTTAGTAGTAGTGTTAGTTGAAGGATTTTTAACAGTAGCAGTAGTATTAGCAGTAGTAATAGGGTTATAACGAGAGGCCGTTGAAATAATGGTAGGAATAGTAGTAATAGTAATAGCAGTAGCAGCAGCAGTAGCAATAATAGTAGTAAACTAATAGCAGCACCAGGACTAGTAGTAGTAGTAGCATTATCAGCAGAAGTAGTAGCATTAGCAACAATGGACTAGCAATAAAAGTAGTAGCTTATTTGTATATTCGTATCTTACGTGCTCAGCGCGGCTACTATTAATAGTCGCTATAGTAGCGTAAGTAGTTACTTATTGTACTTAACTCGATGCTTACATTACATTGCTATGTTCTTGTATATCCCTCAACAGCAGAACAACAAGAGAGTGGACCATTCCCTGGTTGGCGAGCTTTTCCAAGGACGGGGGAGACCGTCCACCTCCTCATCGCTGGGACCTTCGCCGCAACGCCGAGTCTCAGGTGTCGATCAGCGCCCACTTGTCCATCAGTCACCGCATCCAGGCCTGGAACTTTTTCCACGGCAATATTCCAGATATCAGCGATGCAAGAGCCAATCTCGTCGTGGCCGAGAGTCGCATCCATAACGACGCCAGCGTCGATATCGCCTCCAATGGACGCTTCCTTGCCGCTTTACTGCCCTCTGATTCGCCAATGGGAGCGTTGATAAGTATGTGAACCTACTTTTGATTGGTTAAGTTCGAGTTTTGTGATTTATTTATTTTTTCTTTTTGATGAAGGTTTACATAGTCTGGAACCAGGACGCTTGGGAGCCTGTCTGGCGCAGGTATACTGATAAACCATTACAGCTAGTAGTGGTAGTAAAACTTTTCCATGTACTAGTGCTACTACTGCAACTACTATTGTTACTATTATTGCTGTTGTTACCACTTCTACTACTACTGTTGCTCCTATTAATGCTACTGTTACTAGTACTGCTATTGTACGACTACTATTACTAAGGCTATTATTGCTACTCCTACTACTACTGTTGCTACTACTAATGCTAACTGTTACTACTACTGCCGTTACTTCTACCCACTATTAATAATATACTTTTGCTACCACTTGTTTATTCTAGTTGTCTAGCATGCTAATTCTGTTGTTATCATGCTATTGGCATAGTGGTAATTGTATACTATTTGTATTTATATGCTACTTATACTACTACTACTACTACTACTACTACTACTACTACTACTACTGTAAGCAAGCTATTAGCATATTGCCAGTTTTACTATTCGGATTTGTAAACTACCACTACTTCTTATTACAATTATTGTTACTCCCTAATTATATTAATAATCTAACCATTTCATTTCAGGTTAGCGTGGCTCAGTGCGTTGTATCAGTTAGTCTTTCCCCTACCAACTCCCATTTGCTACTCGGCTTAGCCACTTCCCGAGGACTGTCAGTCGGTCTGATGCGAGATCATGCAGCTCCGATTCTTTGGGCTCAAGTACAAAATACTCTCATTAATATAATAAATAGTGTTTAAAATTATTATGATTATTTTAGGTATACAAGATTCCCGAAGAACAGATCTTAGCTGGAATAGACACAACACTGAAAGACGATGGAGTGGTAGCAGCTCGGCAGCTGATCCACGTCAAGGATATCGGCCAACAAGGCGATTCTAGTCCCATTAGTTTGAATTGCATGCGCTGGATACCCGTTGCTGGACAAGGGTTCGCGCTGGGAACCAATAAAGGCCACTTGAAATTGCTGCATTAACAGTAACTGTTTGAATCCCCTGCAGAAAACTTTATTTTGAAGAAATCAAATATTTTCGTTAATTTTCCTCTTAATAAATCCCTATACATCTTTTTAGAAATTATGTTTAAAAAAAACTTTTTATTTTTCCATTCAGCTACATAGAATGCATACACTGGCTATCACAACTTCATTCGTCTTCTGAAAAATTTACAGAAATCTTTACTTCCCTCCTATAGCAATTTTAGTTATTATTTACATTGTTATTTTCTTTTTTTCGAAAATCAAGAGAAAAATTGTTCGACAAAGAAAAATTTCATGTATCAAAATGAAGAAAATAAAAAGGAAAAATGATTTGGCACGAAAAAGAAAAAAGAATGAAAAAGTCGACAAACGCAAAATAAAATATCTCGTTTTCGAAGATATTTTGAAGGTTTGCACTGACTAGGTTCGCGAAAAAAGAAGGAAAATACTCAACACCAACGAAGAGAGTCCCAGGAAAGTATCAGTGCAATTAATAAGACAAATGCTGGTTGGTACGAAACCCTTGATGAAGCAGCAGAATGTGACGGGCCCTTTGACGAAGTGCGTGTTGTAGTTTCATCGATGAAGTCCAAATCCGCGTTGGTACTTGGTTCTATCAAATAAATTGTAATTAGTAAATTTTTTAACAAAATTTTAAGTGTGAATTGAAGTACTCGGTTGTTTGGGTTCAACGTGATCTGGGCCTATCTCTCCGTCTCCAGATCCTGAACCTTCCTCCTCAAAGTCTCGGTTGCGGTTCACGAAATCAGAGTCCGAGTCGAACCCTCCAGGCCACTGCGAACCGTCAGTGTCGCCGTCTCCGGATCCTGAACCGAAATCTGCCATCAGTAAAGAGTCTGGCTCGGGAGCTATAACCGTTCTGCTTATCAACACCTGGGTACAAATTTCAAAGACTGAATTATTATTAAACCAATCATTATAATGTTTAATTTAGTTATTTTATTTATTTATTGTTAGATTTGATTACTATTAGAACGTTCGTTAATAAACATTAAAGAAAAATAAATAAATATAAATTTGAACAAATTAATTAATTAATTAATTAATGTTTATTATTTGCAATTTTTTTTTTACCAGACGTGCGTGTCGTAATTTATCGCTGATTTGCGCAAAATTGGCATCGCTGTCTGCGCGCGAAATTCGAACTTCTGGATTGTATTTTTGAGCGCCAGTCCCAGTTCCGACGATAGGTTTAGTATATCTGTTTGAAAATAACTAATTAGTATTACGTTTTCGTAATTAACTTCGTGCAAGTGAGATTTTTTTGCTGTCGTTTAATAAGAAGTCAAGCAAAAACGGGAAAAAACCGCTGAAAACGGCTTAAATTGGTCTTTTTCTCTAATTTAACTGGTCACGGATTTATGATTTATTACTGTCGACGTGTCTAGAAGCAGACAAAAACAGCTAAAAACATTTAATCATCTGTTTCTTCAGCTCTCACACAAAATGGCTACCTGACCCCGTGGAAAACGTAGAAAACTACAGGATATTACGTGAGTTGCATATCAATTATAAACGTAACTTATTATCTGGATTATTTATAAATATTATATTATGTTATATCGACTAATATGAATTATTATATCTTATTATCATGTTATTAACTTATAATTAGTGAAAATTTTTGGTTAAAATGTAAAAATTTGACATTGATCAACTACGCCCATGTCAAATGCTAACCAAATACGGCTATTAGTCTCTGACACTGAATTTTTCTATTGTATGTTAATAAGACGTTTGAAATTTCTATTTTCAGTCAACTCACTCCTGACGTACTAAAATTCTAATATTAACATTCATAATATTATTTAATATATCAATTAAATAGGTACTCTGCTAGGCGTTGTCCGTTCCAGCATTCCGTGTCTGTCTGGCCGTGGAAGCGGTTGGCTTTGTCCGAACAGACAAGGTCCGGCAGTCCGGCGAAGAAGCCGCGGGCAGAGGCCAGCAGAGTCCGCAGCCGCGCTCCGAGGTCATCGGGGAAGCCGGCGAGATCTGCCGCGACGACGGGGTCCTCCTCACCGTTAGACCCGCTCTCCGCCTCGCCTTTTAAGGTAGTCGCAGATACTGCTGTCGTACCTTCTCCGCAGATTTTTCTGACCTTGAGACACAATTGTTTCACTTCATAAATAAAATCTTTTTGATTCTTTTTTTTTTTTGCGTGCGATTTTAAAAACAGTAGACTTAAAACTTTTGAAGCTGGAAAATTCTAATTAGCACCTTCAAGAAGAGAGAGAAAGATAGAGAGAACATTCCTGAGGCTATGATTTATCGCTCTTCATTCTGGACGAGTATCCAGGCTATAAATCGACTCGAGGAATGCCAAGGATGGTAAACAAAGAGCCCAACACCGAACCGCTGAAACGGAATGCGAAAATTGGAGACCCACCAAGGCGAACCGTGAACCTTTTTTCGGGTCCCACCAAAATTCCAAAACAACCCCTTTTGGTCTGGGGGGTAGTGGGTGAGTTAGAAAACTACCCCAGAGAATTTAAATCTTTTTTTTCTTTCTAGGTCTGTTTTCTAACCCTCAATCGGATCAATCCATCAACGAGAGTGGGACTTAATCTTTTTTGCGGAGCAACTTGCTGACGTTTTGTCTGGACCTTTTCATTTGCGGCTGTTGCTTTAGCACGCAGGTAAATTTTGTTGAAAAGCAGATTTTCTAAGTTTGGACAAAAAAAAACTTATTGTTTTGTGAAATTTTTTTTCAGGAAATTTTTGTTATCGCACACACCCCCTGAAGCTACTTCTCCAGCAAGACAAGCCAAGACAAACAAACCCCTGAGGCTTGCAAGATTCCTCGTGTAGATACAAATCTTTACTTAGCACCGAGACTTGAAAAAGTACCGATTCTTTCGTATCATAAATTCACAGTCTGCTTACAAAATTTACATTAAAAATCTTGTTTGCTTTAAACAGGCGAACGGATGAAGTGAAAGTTTGCATTTGCTACTGGATTTTAGGTGATTTTTTGGGGTCGGTTTTAAGTCAAAGTGTCTGAGGGATTAACCCTCGGCGCCGCTAAGTCAGACTTTGGCTGGGCCTCTTCCCTTTAGGATTCGCGACAAATGCCGCTAGTGGACAATCTCTGGAAAAATCTATTCACAGAAGCAAACATTTTCCACGCAAAGGAGTTGTTGCCCCCTCCTCTTTGTCTTAATGGCTCCTCTTTCAAAAGATTTGCAGAAATGTTTTCTAGCGAACCGGCATAAACCGGGCTCGCTTTACTTTTAAGTGCGTATCGTAAAACTGATACTTTTAACTGATAGCCCTTGATGAGACAAGCAGTTTGAGTACCAACAACCCGGGGTACTGGAGGGTCAGTAAATCAGTAATCGAGTAACCGATTTGGTACAATAGTAACGGTTACCGGAACGAATCCAAAGTAACTGGATTCGTACTCGGCTCTTCGAAGCGAGACCTCTGAGTGGTCACATGACCCATTTCGAACGAAGTCTTTACCTTCTTCAGTAAGATCAGTAATCGGGTAACCGTTCAGACATACTGGTAACGGTTACCGGAACGAATCTAGAGTAACCGGACTCAGACTCGGCTCTTCGAGCCAAGATCTTAGAGTGCTCACATGACCCACTTCCAACGGAGTCCTTACCTTCTTTTCCAACATGGGCGCGTTTTCCAGGGCGTAGAGCACGGCTTCCGACAATCGACTTTCAATGGAAGCCAGAATATCCCGAGATCCTCCTCTCGAGTCCAGAAGCATGGAAACGGTCTTCTCCATGGATTCCAGCATTTCATTCCACGGTTGGTCAACATCAGCTACGTGGGCTAAGCATCCACGCACAACGTTAGCACAGAGTCCGTGGCAAGTGCGAACCGAAGGACTGTGTCCTCCGCACTGGGCGCAAGATGTCGCTCTCAGCAGAGCCATAGCGCATTCGTTACTCAGATCTGCGTTACTAGTTTCTCCGATGACTTCTGCTGCAAGTCTCATCGACTGCTGGAGTGCGTGGAACGATTCCAGGTTCCGCGTTAGACTCACCGCCAGACGGCGCGGTATCTCACCGAAGGGCCGCAACTCCGCCTGGGTCTTCTTAACGCACTGAGCGTAATCAGGCGAGCCCTGCCCGTGCGTGTAAATGTAAACTTGATTGAAGAAGTCCGTTATCGATTCTGACATATCGATCGAGCTTTCTTGAGACTTGGTGCAACTCTCCAACTGCTCGTAGAGTTTCTCGATCGGACTGCGTGCGAATTTCGTAAAATTTGCATCTGAAAGCTGCTCAAACATCGCAAGAGTCTTCGACATGGATCCTTTGAGTCGTTCTTCCAGTTTACCTACGAAAAAAATGAATATAATGAATATAATTACATATTTTGGGCAGATTACTCAGTTCTCATTATCTTTTTGCCTTTCTCCTGTCCCTTTTATCGCAGGGTTATCAAATACGAGCGTGGGTTTGCACACTAATTAGTAAGCCAAAGGTGGCGCTAATTAGTCAAGTTCCAGTTACACGGCAGATTTAACTGAAAACTTCCAGAATTATTTTCAACCTTGGAGTTATTATAGCGTTTCCCCCTATATTTGGCCGGCCCTTTTGTAGCTACTGTCGGGCTGTTTTATGGAGCTGGAAAATGGTTTTAAAATAACAGTTCACTTTCGACTCAAGGCGAGTCCGGATTCGTGATCAGCTAACCGAGCTGCGACCTTTGAGTACCCACATGATTAGCTTTGAACGTTATTGTCAACAACCGCAGTGCAGGGTTCACAATTCGGCTCGCACAGCCCTTTAACTAAAGGCCTTTAACAATACTTTCACATCTTGGAACCATAATTATAAAACATTATCCACTGTTATCCATGCTTGACGCGTTATTGGCTTTGTGCGTTACTAAGAGAGAAGAGATCAAAGAGTCCAAGCCTTGTGTGTGATTTATGTTTAGCTCAGCAAATATTCTCGGCTCTTGAATACCCACATGATGAGAGTGTGATAGAACACACAACCTCTGTGGGGGGGGGGGGGGTCACAACGCTTTGATTAGCCCACATGAATTATTATACGTCCTTCAACCCTTCACCCAAGCGCCGTTTAGTGTTAGCGGCAAATGACCTTCGTGTTGAAGAGATTTTGGTAACCGTGATACTACTGCATCTACAGCAAATTGGATACTGAAATTAGCTTCTGGTAACCGAGCTGAGATCTTTGAGTACTGACATGATAGGGTTTCGACTTTTATTACGCTCATGGTTACTAACTGAATCATGTGAATCACCCTCATCTTAAGATTTAGGACTTGAGATGCCAGAATCAGAATCTGCTAACTGAGCTGAGATCTTTGAGTACCCATATTATGGGGTTTCGAGTTGCTTTATGCACAAGTAGCATATTCCAGGCGCCATCTGAAGACGCAAGAGTAACGGTAACCGGGATAACTTTACATCTAGAGCAAATTGAACACTGAAATCAGCTTCTGCTAACTGAACTGAGATCTTTGGGTACCTACACGATAGGGTTTCTACTAAAACTAGATTCAGCACATCCACGCAGCCGCCATCTTAAGACTACGGACTCAAGATGGCGGACTGCTTTATAGCACTTGTTTTGCTTAACAGTTGTGGAACTAGGGCCTTGGCTATTCGGTAACTACTTTTGACTATTTTTTGAGAAGTTTTATGACTACTGGTTCTGAAAGTTCAGCCTCACAGCTCGGCTGGGCTGCAATCAATTCAGTTATACTGCCAGCTCAGGTATTTACAACAAACACGGTTTAACACGCGTCAATTGATGTCAGCTGACCTTTTCCCAGTGTTTTCTAGACCCCGCGAGAAGGTGATAACAGGTGGATAACACTTGATAACACCTGATAACAAATTTTCTTTTCTTCTTTCTGTTGTATACTGTCTGAGGTGAGGCATAAATTTTGGCTTGACGTCAGCTGATACAGTCTCTTAGCCCACCCTCCAAGATGTTATCGATTGTTATCAACCTGTTATCAAGTGTTATCAGAGTTTCCAGACCTCCCTTCTCTTGGAGAGTGGCCAATAAAGTTTTCCTGGAACAGATTTCACCTGAAGGTCAACGTTTTTGTTGGCGGAATAAGAATAAACTCTTAATATCACGAGCCTATCACGTGAATTAGTTATTAAAAAGCCCTTACTGTCGATGGCGTGGACAGCCTCGTCAAAGGACTGACCGAAAGAATGGCTGGCCACACGTAAGGCATCCTTGAATTCGCGGGATGTAGATTTCAGAAGGATCGTTTCCATAGAAGCTGTACAGCAAGAACTTCTCGATTCGCATATCGAAGCAGCAGAACCTGAAAAAAGTCGAATTGTAGTAGAATTTGATCGACTGTGTTATCAAGTGGTGAGATAAACCGCACCTTGAGAAAGAGAAATTGATTATTCAATGGCACGTAGCCAAGACAAAAGCGATTCACAATCTGATACCGAACACAACAAAAAGAAAACTTGAAAAATATCTATTAAATAAAATATTTATATGAATTTACCTGCAGAAGTGGATGAATGGAAGTCTGTAATGTTATTTTGAACGAAATAAGGTTTCAGCTGTTCGCATGGAACTGTTCCAGGAACTTGGAGAATGTCCGACTGTCGTTCTGCTGGAAGGCAACAGCAAAGTTGCACAAGCACTGATAATAGCGACAACAACAACACATTCACTTTATACAACATTTTTTTTAAGACTACTTCAGTTTTCTTTAGTTCGTAGAATTTTAATTTTTTTTCCGCGCAGTTTTTTGAGCTATCGCATTTAGCGATCAGTAGAACACAATATGGCGGATTTTTGAAAAGTAAAAATGTCTTCTAGAAGATTTAAATTTGACGGGACATGCTTTCTTGACCGAATTCAGAACCAGACTGAAGCCGATTTTACCAAAAGAAAGAGAGGCTACCCTTTTTCGGCCCCGACACCACCTGTTGGTCAGCGTCGGTAGCGCCGCCAGTGGCCAAAATAGGAACTAAAAGTGGTATCCCAACTAAACCTTAGCAAACATTTACTTCTCGTTTCTAAATTATGAATCTGCCAGTAAATAAAATCAAATATTTAATAAAGGATGAAGTTTGATGATTCTTATTGAAATTTAACATAGTTGAACTCGACTGCAGCGCCGCTGTGTCTGTTTAAGGAACTACTTGGGTGAGTCGGCATTAGAGCAGCCCTGAATAGTTTCATTTTTTTAGAAACATCCACAAGGTAATTTAATGAATTACAATACACAGAGAGCAATAAGATACAAGATAAAGTAATTAGAATAAACTATATAATTAGCGAAAAGACATTTACGATGGAAATGTGATTGTAGGGTTTAGGGGAGGATAAGCTATTCCCGTAGACTTGCTTATGCGAGGGGAGGTGTATTTCTATTTATATTATTCAGAGGGATATACGTGTCCCTGACAGACTAATTTACGCTGATTAACACCCGAAACTTTGCGTGATCCACATTAACTAAATGTGTACTGGCGAATAAATAATCTTTAGCAACTCCCACCTAAGTAAACAGGACTTGAGCCGCCATAGTATTTTAGCTTAATTGAGCCAAGTCTTCCCATTACACGTTAATTTCTTATTTCTACTTTTTGCAAAACTCTTAATGAAATGTGAAATCGTGTATTGTATTCTGAGTTTGTTTTTTTTTTCCTTAACTAAAACTTTTCCTTTCCCCGTTTCTTTTTTGGTACAGAGTGTCCGGTTTTTTTTCTTCTAACCTTGAAGTGGCAACTTAGCATTGTTATCAGCCGAGATAAAAATGCGGCCAATTTAAATGTACTCTGTAGCCTTGTAAAATTACAAAACTTTCTTTTGCATTTCTTTACTAACACTCTAGTAGCAACCAGGAAAAAAAAAATGCGCCGTTAAAGAATTCCGTTGCAAAACTTCAACACGTAGTTCTAAAGTTCGTCGCTAGATGGCGTTGTTTCTAGGCGGGAGTTTTAGAATGACTGTTAACTGTTTACGCTGATATGGTGATGTTAATTTATCTTTATCGATAAAGTAGTTTTCATTTACGATAGGATTCATGTTATCGTTTTTAAAGTTTGAACAGTGAACAAGAAATGTGTATTTTTTTTTTACTTTACAAAAAAAACGTAAACAAAAACAATCAACTATGTAACGCAGTATTGTTTGGTTTGACACAGTGACACTGAAAGATTGTAACGCGGGATCTTCGGGTAAAAACATGTCTAGAAACACCGCCTACAATAGTTACATTATTATTATTATTATTGTTGTTATTACAGGACTCGAACTACATTCCTGCCATTATTAACTAGTAACAGCTATGTCAACAACGAGAGAACAGTGCGCAACAACAGCAACAACCAAGAGAGAGTCGCAGTTCGCCATTTCCAACCGAATTGCAAAAAGGCAGTTTGCACAGAAGCCGAGGCCGATTCAGAATTTCCCCTGAACGAGGATCACCGTCAATATGACGAGCCTCGTCGCTTGGCACGTTACACTTGCTAACGTTAATGTTATTGAAGTTTCCAGCACAGTCGCTCGTGAACGTTTCTGCAAGCTGAACGTCGGACTTCGGCACGCAGTGCTTGCGATCGACAGCGTCTGCCGAGTCGGTATTCAGCTCTGAGCACGGACGATAACACTCGCTTTCATCACTGAAAAAGGAATTGGCTGACTGATGGCCAGTTTCTTGAACATCAGGATCTGCAAGTAAATTAAAATAACGAATAACGTAAACGCTCAGCGAATAGCTCGAACAATGTATCGTTACTATCGAGCACGAATACCGTTTACTGGTTACGTTTAATGCTAGTTTTTAAACATTTCTAATAAA
Organism: Eulimnadia texana; assembly: GCA_002872375.1. NCBI lineage: Eukaryota > Metazoa > Arthropoda > Branchiopoda > Diplostraca > Limnadiidae > Eulimnadia > Eulimnadia texana. The sequence goes on along the minus strand of NKDA01000002.1, from coordinate 6,826,593 downwards.
TTGGTCTGGTTTATTCTTATCTGTGTAGTATTGTTATATTTTTTGTTTTTTTTAAGTTTGAATTTTAGCTTCGATATCTTTACCGATGCACAGGAACGAGGGTTCGCCCGCGTACTGACTTCCCGGTCCCGTTTTTTCTGCGGGCAGAAAATATGGACACAATCTCTCGACTTCGTGACACACGTTTCTGCATGGTTTCACACGACGATTGCCTTTCCATAGGGGCAGCATCATGGAGCAAGTCCACTGACGGTAAGCTTCCTGGTGGGGGAAAAAGAACAAATAACATAAAATAGTTATTTATGTTTCCGCTAGATGGCGCTGTCTGCAAATGATAAACAACAGGGGCCAGACTAAAGCTCTACTGCTTAACTTCCTGTGCGTTTGACAGGCTTGATGATCCTATGCCCCCTGCAATTGGCAACTTTTTGAACTGAAGCCAGAATCGATGGATAAACAAAGATGGCTTCCCATAGTCTTCTAGCTTCAAACTGCCTGGGCACGAACTAAAAATCCGTCAGTTTCGAGACTCTTTGCTCGGACAAAACTTTTGAGAGAAGGTATGATCACTCTTGTCTGTTTAGTTGCAGTTGCATGGACAAACGTCCATTGCTGTACAGCCAAAGGATCGACTGACGCCTATTGATTACACTACTTCCTCCGACTCCGAGCTTCCTCGACAAGTATCGGGACGAGAAAATGAACAGTCGGGTCTAGTTCAGCTTTTGATTTATGATCAACTCTTACGGCTATAGCTAAGTCTGCTTGTTATCATAGGTTGCTACAGAGCTTTCATTATGGAATATTGCTTGTCCTTAAGGGAATTGGATTGTGCTAGGATTTGACTTTTTCCCCAGGATCTTTGTTCAATGAAATATTGACTTCGTTTCCCGCGGGGATCCCTCTTGCGTTTTGAATATAGCCCCAGATCAATAACTTCATTTTAATGCTTAAAACTCTGATTCAACTCTTACCAGAGTTCTTACTCATCCTGTACGACGATAGAAAAGCCATGTGGTTGAGGACCGAATGACTAGGTAGCTGAACACTGGCTTCCCTCTGTATCACCAGCTGAATAGTAGCTGAACTTACTACAGTTGCTAAAACTAAACCCTCTGAATAAGGGATTGAATACTGCATGACTTAGTTCTCGCAAAATTCAAGCGGCTAAGTTCCCACTATCATCTAACTGAATCCATGGTAATGATGCACTATTCAGAGGGTCATTCTGACGTTTGACTAGCGCATCATTTTCTACTTGGGGTTGAGGGTTAGGGGTTGAGCAGGTTGTGATCCCTGGCGAGTGAAGGGTGTAGCTAACCTGCTTGTGTAGCTGCATGGGTCCAAGCAATCAATATAAACTCTGCTTGAAAGGGACCTCTGGCAATATACATGCAACATTGATAAATGGAAAGCGTTTCCTCAATGCATCTTACGTACCAATCAACGCCTTTGAATAACACTGACGGATGTAGTAGCAAAAACTACTTCTTCCGGTCTATCTTTAACCATCACCCGTATCATCTCCCTGTGTTATCAGTGGTTAACACAAATCCCCTATCTTCATGCATTATAATTTGTTATATTAGATTATATGTTCGTTTAGATTTATCATGTGTTTTGTTTAAGTGGTTTTATTAATATTATAATTAATTCTCTATTTATTATCATTAGTATTGTGAAATTTTCTGTATCTCTTTTCATTCATTGGATATACGGTTTGCTGTTTTAAGCACTGTTCACCTACGGACAACAGAAATTCCTTAATAACAGGTGATGATACAGGTTAATACGTTAGTAAGATGCTGATAACAGTGATCGAAGAGGATATCAGTATTTAAAATGACGGACTATTTTTTCCTTTATGGAGCGTCACTTATTGATCGGCTGCTCCAAGTCGACGAGGCTCTTTTCCAAAACGATGAGCCACGCACCCCCCCCCCACTTGATAACACATGATAACAGGTGATAATACAGGATGATAAACTTTTAACATATGATAATGGGCAGATAGTTGTGTTGGTAAATGTATTAGATGCAGTGTTAGCTTCTGTTATCAGAACTTATTAAGAAATTGCTATAGATAACTCAATAAAAGTGAACTAATTGAGTAGAGTTAATGAATTATTCGTAATATAATATTGGATTGTAGTAGAAAATAGTAGTAATAAGTTAGAAATTCATTATTACATTGTTTTTCCTTGGGTGCAAGGATAGCAGAATGGAGTTGGCAAAAGTAACGATCGTTTCCGCCATTTTCTTGCGTATATTTCACCAGAGGAATGTAATAACCTGCACAGGAAGGGTCATAAGTCACTGATAACACTGATAACAGGTTCATAACACTGATAACAGTGATAACAAAGCGAAAGAAACTCGTAGAACTTGTCAACTCGAGTCCGAAAATCAGGGCTTGGGTTCGCAGATTCTTTGAAAGTAAAGCAAAATGATAACAGAGTGATAACAAGTGATAACATGGTGATAACAGTGAGAGCAGACAATTCCAGTGCTCGAAAGAAACACTCCAAAGGTTTATTTCCAAGAGTTATGTAATAGCTGATAACAAGTGATACCCTGGATGATAACACACACGCACACATAGGTATACATCTACCTATTTGTCTGTCTGTCTGCGTATCTGTCTATCTATCTGTGTGTTTGTCTGTCTGTCCATCTATATGTCTACCTGTCTGTCGTATCTATTTAATTTGTCTGTTTGTCTGTTAGTCGTATCTTTCTATCTGTCTGCCTATCTCTGACCGTCTGTCTGTCTCCCTATCTATCCAGCTTTCGGTCTGTCTGTCTGTCCAGTCCACCATCCATCTGTCTAACTATCCACTTAACTATCTACCTACATTATTACCATGTACTGTGTAATTCTATCCAGCTTTCCTATCCTATCCTATCCTGTTTTCCTATCCTATCTATCCAGCTTTCTGTCTGTCTATCTGTCCAGTCCACCATCCATATATCTATCTATCCACTTATCTATCTACCTACATTACTACTATGTACTGTGTAATTCTATCCAGCTTTCCTATCCTATCCTATCCTATTTTCCTATCCTATCTATCCAGCCTTCTGTCTGTCTGTCTGTCCAGTCCACCATCCATCTATCTATCTATCCACTTAACTATCTACCTACATTATTACTATGTACTGTGGAATTCTATGCAGTATCATACAGAGCTATTGTACAAGAACGGGGCTATTTGAGAAGAACAGGGGCTTTACTTCGTTTCCGCACTGAGTGCTCCCCTGTCACGCATCCCTGCAACTGAAACTAAACTAACTAATACAACACTCAGCTCAGGGGCAAAGCGGATTCAGGGGTTCGCAAAGAGCCCTCCTTCAAAATTCCTCAAGATTCTGGTTAAGTCAGGGGCTGCTGGGATACTTAAAGAGACTACGGTGAACCAGGGGTTTGGAAATAACGCTGCTTTAAATCCTTTAGTTACAAAAGGTTAAATCAGGCTCATCGGATAAACTACGGTGAACCAGGGGTTCGCAAAGAAACCTCCTTCAAAATTCCTCAGGATTCTGGTTAAGTCAGGGGCTGGGATACTTAAAGAGATTACGGTGAACCAGGGGTTTGGAAATAACGCTGCTTTAAATCCTTTAGTTACAAAAGGTTAAATCAGGCTCATCGGATAAACTACGGTGAACCAGGGGTTCGCAAAGAAACCTCCTTCAAAATTCCTCAGGATTCTGGTTAAGTCAGGGGCTGGGATACTTAAAGAGATTACGGTGAACCAGGGGTTTGGAAATAACGCTGCTTTAAATCCTTTAGTTATAAAAGGTTAAATCAGGCTCATCGGATAAACTACGGTGAACCAGGGATTCGCAAAGAACCTTCCTTGAAGATTTCTCAAGATTGAGGTTAAATCAGGGGCTGCTGGTATAGTTAGGGTCTATGAGAATTGGTTTTAGGAGACTACGGTAAACCAGGGATTTGCAAAGAACCTTCCTTCGAAATTCCTCAAGATTGTGGTTAAGTCAGGGGCTGCTGGGATACTTAGAATCTGTGAGGGTCGGTTTTAGGAGGTTACGGTAAACCAGGGGGTTCGCAAAGAACCCTCCTTCAAAATTCCTTGAGTTTCACAAGGTTTAATCAGGGGCTAGGATACTTAAGAGATTATGGTGAATCAGGAGTTAGTAAAGAATGCTGTTTTGAACCCTGTAAGTTGCTCGGGAAATCAGGGGCGCGAATCACTAAGATTCATGGCAAGTATATCTATAGTTGCAATGCTATTTGAATGCTGTGCTACCACTGCTGCTACTACTGCTTCTATTTCTAATATTGTTACTACTAACGCTATTACTACTACTGTTACTACTACTAATATTAACACTACTACTACTACTACTGCTACTCCTACTTCTACTATTGTTATACTACTACTGCTATTACTAGTACTACTACTAGCACTACTACTATTACTACTTCGTAGTCGTACCTTGCATTTTTGGCAGTTGGACTGTACAGAGAAAGTCTGCGAGCAGTCGTACTTCCTTAAGATATCCTCAAACTCTGCAACGAAGCGTGCTACCATGTCATCGAGGAACAGTATATGATCGAGATAGAAGTAGCACTGCTGACTGCTACGTCCGATACCACCAACCATGGAGGTATCGAGCACGCTCCACAGTGTATATTGGTAGCAATAGGGTAGCAGGTACTTGCGCGCCATCTCGAAGCGCTTGCTACCCGAAGCATGTGAACACACACAGTGACTAAGTTGCGAAAGGCACTGATCGCTAGTAGCTACCGTTAGTAAGCAGCCCAACAGTAGCCACCAGAGCAAGTGGTATAGCTTAGCAGCTCGGTAGCAAGCGGTAGCAGCACCACCTCGGTCGGTGGTCATCGTTAGCTGCTAATCCGCACTGGCCCAGTAGTCGGAAGGCCGCTGTTGCTAAACCGGGCCCAGGCATTGCAGCAGCTGACCAGAGTAGCTACTACCCGGTGATGCTAACTCGATACCACCACTGTTAAGCAAACACGGTCTTTCTCCAGTTAGCAGACGACTACAACATCGCAACTGAAACCAGCCCATCCAAAACTAACTGCTTACTGCTTACGTAACTAGCAAAAACGACTAACTTAGCAACGCTAGTCGTACTCTGTCCTGCGACTAGCGACTTACTGAAGTCCCTGTGCTACTACTTCATCGACTCAATCGGAAGTGCCGCCCTCCTCAACACGACTGCGCCGAACTTTACTTCCTCGAACTATTCACACAAACTACTTAATACTTTTCTTTACTAACGGGCTTATGCTAACTTCTAGCACTTGTTAATTAGTAACATACTATTTACTACTTCTAAACAAGCAGACTACTTACTAAATACTTATTTAAAATCAATAGTTAGTTACTGTTAGTAGTAGTGCTAGTTTCAGACTACTTTTCTTGGCGAATCTTAGGAATGACGGGACAATGACTCAGCATTACAAAAAGTCAACTCATAACTGATTAGTCAAATTTGCATGAACTAAATAATTAAACTTAAATTAACTAAACTACTTACTATCCTACTAATTCATTTTCTACAAATATTAAACCGTAAATAATAAGACTTTCCCTGATAAACAGTAAAGCATAAGTTAATTTAATTATATATAGTTAATGATATTATTATTATTTAATTATATTATATTATATTATAAAGTTTCCTGCAAGTTTTTTGGAAGTTTTTCCCAGCGAGTCGTCGGCCTCTTTGCTTTGCTTCTGCTGCTGTTGATCGATCGACTTGATGCCCCCGCATTTTTTTCTATCCTTTCCGTTTCTTCTTTCATTTTTTTCTCCCAATAACTTTTTCACACGATAAGAACTTCCCGTGTTTCCTTTTTTATTTCGCATCGAAACCTTTAATCGACATTTTGTTCCTCCTATCTCAGTACCATCTAGCGGTCAGTTTTAGAACCACGTACCGAAATCCGTACCGAAACCCGCATTGAATTACTACGCCATCAAGCGGTCAACTTTAGAACCACGTACCGGAATCCGTACTACATACTATGCCATCAAGCGGACAACTTTAGAACCACGTACCGGAATCCGTGCCGAATAGCAACGCCATCAAGCGCTCAACTTTAGAACCACGTACCGGAATCCGTGCCGAATTAGTGCGGCATCAAGCGGTCTGCTTTAGAACCACGTACCGGAATCCGTGCCGAATTACTGCACCTTCTAAGCGGTCAGTTTTAGAATCACGTACCGGAATTATGTTACCGACACTACGCCATCTACTGGCGGGATATTCAACTATTTGTCCGGGAAAGCTCTAGCGGTAATCTTATAAACTATTTACGGTAGTAAGCGAATCTTCCTTAGTCACCATACCCCACACGTTTACTGAAATATCGCCAGTATATTTTGCTAAATATACTAAACTGAAAAGCTGAGTGGATAGAATAAATAGAGGTTTCGAGAGAATTCCTAAGTCCCACTTAGTTCGAATTAGAAAAGGTAAGCAGGGCAGACGACCCCATTTTAATTTTTAACAGGTGAAAATGGTGAGGAGCGCCATTGCAACGGGGTTAAGGTCAGGACACAACACACTGGCCCACTTTGTGGTTAAATTCCTAAGTTTAGCGCAAAAAGCCTTCAAGCATCATTCCTCTGTCTAGAAAAAGCTCATATCCAACCAGTGTTTCCACTTTACAGGGAAATTTCCTGAAAAAGGGAAAAATGGTGCCTGGAACGCAGTGCTTCCACTTTTGCAGGGAAATTTCCTGAAAAAGGGGAAAATGGGTGCCTGTAACGCAGTGCTTCCACTTTTGCAGGGAAATTTCCTGAAAAAGGGAAAAATGGGTGCCTGTAACGCAGTGTTTCCACTTTTGCAGGGAAATTTCCTGAAAAAGGGGAAAATGGGTGCCTGTAACGCAGTGTTTCCACTTTTGCAGGGAAATTTCCTGAAAAAGGGGAAAATGGGTGCCTGTAACGCAGTGTTTCCACTTTTGCAGGGAAATTTCCTGAAAAAGGGGAAAATGGGTGCCTGTAACGCCGTGTTTCCACTTTTGCAGGGAAATTTCCTGAAAAAGGGGAAAATGGGTGCCTGTAACGCAGTGTTTCCGCTTTTGCAGGGAAATTCCCTGCAAAAAGGTAGAAATGGGGACTGAAAAGGGAAGAAGAAGAGAAGAGGGTAAAGGGGAAATCCAGGCAATGTATATTCTAGCACGGAGGGGGGAAAAGGGGAAAGATAAGGAAAGAGGGGAAAAGGGAAAATGGAAAAGTGGAAACACTGTTGAAATGGGAAACATAAGGAAACAGGGAAAAGGGAGAATCTGGAAGTACGGTTTGTATTAAGTACGGAGGGGGAAAAGGGAAAATAAGGGAGAAGGGGGGGAAAAGGGAAACTGAAAGTGGAAACACTATATCCAACCACCAGGTAAGTAGTGTTTCCACTTGAGTTTTCCCTACTTTCCGCCAGGGCACCCCAAAGTTCCCCCATTTTCCCCTTTTCCCCTCATCAAACTTTCTGCTTACTTTTCCCACATTTTGCCTTTCTGTTGTGTAGCATTTCCCCCATTTTTACCCTTTCCCCCATTCCTCCTCCGAGAGGTCGATTTTCCCCTCATCAAACTTTCTGCTTAGTTTTCCCACATTTTGACTTTCTCTTGTGTAGCATTTCCCCATTTTTCCCCTTTCCCCCATTCCTCCTCCTAGAAGTCGATTTTCCCCTCATCAAACTTTCGGCTTAGTTTTCCCACATTTTGACTTTCTGTTGGGTAGCATTTCCCCCATTTTTCCCCTTTCCCCCATTCATCCTCCTAGAAGTCGATTTTCCCTTCATCAAACTTTCTGCTTAGTTTTCCCACATTTTGACTTTCTGTTGTGTAGCATTTCCCCATTTTCCCTTTTCCCCCATTTTCCCTTTTCCCCCATTCCTCCTCCGAGAGGTCGATTTTCCCCTCATCAAACTTTCGGCTTAGTTTTCCCACATTTTGACTTTCTGTTGGGTAGCATTTCCCCCATTTTCCCCCTTTCCTCCATTCCTCCTCCGAGAAGTCGATTTTCCCCTAAATAGGGGAATTTCCCCCATTTATGGAAAACACTGCAGGTAAATGTTATCGAGCCTCAGTTATATTACTACTACTATTATTCTTATAAATAATTCTTATAATATTATAAACTTTCTCCGTCTAGATCTTTCATGTACCCTGTAGACACAGACCGCGTCACGTGACTTTCGATGGGGGGTTCACAACTCACGAAAGGTAACATCCAGTTATCAGCATTATCACCTGTTATCGTCCTATTATCTAGTGTCATCCCTGGACGAAGAAAAATTAAATGCCGTGCCCATAGTTTAAGAAAGTTGCGGACCCCTCCCTTGTCGACCGGGACCGGAAGCTGTTGGCGGCCATCTTGAAGGCTGAATCTCCGCACGTGACTGCAGTCAAGTATTTGCTTTCACATTTTGCATAATCTCAGCACATAAATAATTTATTAATAAAATAATAATTAATTATTATAATATTAATATTATATTTTATTATAATTTATATAATTTAATTAAAATTTGTTATCTTTTAATAAAATAAATGAATTTTTTTCTATCAGTATTTTCCATGCGCCGTATGGCGAACTTTCCTCAAAGCGGCTGGGGTTGGTGATAACACGTTATCATGGTTATCAGTGTGTTATCATCATGTTATCAATCATATCTGGGACTGATCTGTGGTTAACAGCTGCTTTCCATTGATTTTTCCAACTGTACGCTGACACGAAACTTTCTCTCTTCTCTTGAAGGGTTTGGCGATGCCGGAGATCCTGTTATCAGGGGTTAACAAAGTGTTATCCGTTGATTAATAAGACGTTATCGTGGGTTAATAGGCGTTGTTCGATGTTGGACTTTGTTGGGGGAGCCGTTATGAGTTAGTTAATGCAGTGTTATCATGGGTTAACAAGTGTTATCAATGCTTAGTAAGTGTTATCAGGGGTTGTCAAAGTGTTGTCCGTGGTTAATGAGATGTTATCATGTGTTATTAACATGTTATCGTTCATTATCCGGTGTTATCAATACCTTGTCAAGCCTCTTCTGTTGTTGTCAGTCTGTTATCAGTGGTTAACAAAGTGTTATCCATGATTAATACTGTGTTATCATGTGTTATTAACATGTTATCATTTATGAAACGTGTGATTAATACCTTATCAAACCTTTTTCTGCCGTTATCAGTGTGTTATCAGTGGTTAACAAAGTGTTATCCGTGGTTAATACTGTGTTATCATGTGTTATCAACATATTACCATTCACTTAACGTGTTATCAGCATTTTATGAAGCCTTTTTCTGCCGTTATCAGTGTGTTATCGTATGTTAACAAAGTGTTATCCGTGGTTAACAGGTAACTTTTCCTTCAGCCACCTGATTTTGAAGGTGTTCAAGGCCAACGGGTAAAACTTTCACTGTGATGTATGTTACGGAATGCACATATCTCTTCCCGTCGCCACTCTCACCAACACCAACTAGCTGATAACATGCCGATAACAAGCTGATAACAGTTGATAACAGTTGATAACATTTGATAACAAGGTAATAAGGGCTGATAACACGTTGTTAACAGTTGATAACAAGGTGATAAGGACTGATAACACAAGATAACAGTTGATAACAAGGTGATGACAAGGTGATAAGTGCTGATAACACGTTGATAACACTAAATAAAGGGTTACAACACTTTGATAACACTAGATAATGTATTATAACACCCGATAATAAGTGATAACACGTTGATAAGGGCTGATAACACGTTGATAACAAGCTGACAACAGTTGATAACAAGGTGATAAGGGCTAATAACACATGATAACAGTTAAGAACAAGATGATGACAAGGTGATTAGGGTTGAGAACACGTTAATAACACTAAATAAATGGTTAAAACACTTTGATAACACTAGATAATAGATTATAACACCCGATAATAGGTGATAACACGTTGATAACACTAGATAATAGGCTATAGGACGTTGATAACACTAGAAAAAGATGATAACATGTTCATAACACGTTGATATTGGATTATAACACGCTGATAACAGTATATTAACCTCCAATAACGTTTGATAATTTGATAAACGTGATGATAACACGGATGATAACCAAAGATAACAGATAGTTGTTATCAGCATGTTATACAACTTAACTACGGCCCCTGAGGTTTCATTGATGGCCCACTATTTAAACAGACTGTGGAAACAGCTGTTTGATAACCTATGATAACACCTTGATAACACGTGATAACACTGACAACTAGTGACCTGAAAACGGTATACCGTTCTCCGCTAGCATTCCGAGAACCCATAAGTTTCTCTGTTAACCATGATAACACCTTGGTAACCTATGATAACACTTGATAACGTCTGATAACACATGCCCTATACGCCGTATACCCTACCTAGTACGATATCAAGGGCTAATAACTGTTATGATAACCATTCATAACACCTGATAGCAGTATTGATAACCCTTGATAACACTTTGATAACCTATGATAACCGTTGATCTGTCCTTGACATTTTCCCGCTTATTGATTACTTCTTTGGCCATCAGTTCTGTAATTAATCCATGATAACCCTTGATAAAACTTTGATAGCCTATGATAACACCTTGTTAACATATGATAACACTATTGAAAACTCTTCTACCCTCTACATAAACCTAAAAATGTAGTTTTCCAAGCCCCCCCAGCTCTATGTTAACCTTTGATAACACTTATTAGCCTGTGATAACACTTGTTAACCTATGATAACACTATTGAAAACTCTTCTACCCTCTACGTAAACCTAAAAATGTCGTTTTCCAAGCCCACCAGCTCTATGTTAACCTTCGATAACACTTATTAGCCTGTGATAACACTTATTAGCCTGTGATAACACTTGTTAACCTACGATAACACCTTGATAACTCTGATAAAACATGCTGTACTCTTTAGATCAACCTATAAATGTCGTTTTCTAGTCCCTCCAGCTCTATATTAACCCATGATAACACTTACTAGCCTGTGAAAACACTTGTTAACCTATGATAACACCTTGATAACACTGATAAAACATGCTGTACTCTTTAAATCAACCTAAAAATGTCGTTTTCTAGATCCTCCAGCTCTATATTAACCCATGATAACACTTACTAGCCTGTGAAAACACTTGTTAACCTATGATAACACCTTGATAACACTGATAAAACTTGCTGTACTCTTTAGATCAACCTATAAATGTCGTTTTCTAGGCCCTCCAGCTCTATATTAACCCATGATAACACTTATTAGCCTGTGATAGTACTGTTAACCACTGGTTAATCGAGTTTTCGACCTCCTTTAGCGCGGGTATTGAATTTTCGAGTTGGCCAGCAGCAAAAGAAACTTTCACGTCACCTGAAAATGCGCCGTAAGCTTGGCTGTTCACTTCACTTGACTCCAGCAAGTGCTACAGTCAACATCGTTTCAAACTTAACGATTTAAATGAATTAATTTTAATTCATTTCGGTTCTAGAATTGTGTAATTATTACTTACAAATTAACAAACTTCCGGTAAAAAAAAAAAAGAAGAAAAAGAAATCGAAAAATTAATTCATTTGTGACAAATTTGCAAAAATCGAACATTTTGCACTTCCGGTTTAAAAAAAAGTTATTACCACTTTAATGAACTTCCGGTCTGAAAAATCGAAAAAATTGTGAGGGAAAAAAAATTGTGACAATTTTTCGTTTAAAGAAAAAATTGTTTAGAAAATTTTTGCACTTCCGGTAAAAAAAAAGTTATTATCACTTTGTTGAACTTCCGGTCTGAAAATCGAAAAAATTGCGAGAAAAAAAATTGTAATAATTTTTCGTTTAAAGAAAAATTTTTTAACAAAATTTTTGCACTTCCGGTACAGTTGTAGAAAAAAAAATAAATTGTGACAAATTTTATGCACTTCCGGTGAGTGCATAATTTTTTTTCTCACCTTTGGTAATTAACAAAAAAAAAATCGTGAAATTATCGAAATGAGGCCTTCGGAAATAATCCTGGGAGAAAAACGCACAGTTTACTCGTAAGTACAAAATTTTGTTATAGTATAATAGTAAGAGTGAATATGTCGAATAAGTGGACAGGTGTATTACGTATGTCCCTTAGTATGTGCTATGTCCACGGATTCGACAGACTTTAGTATATTCGGTAATGCTAATAATGGTAATAGCGAAAATGTCGAATAAGTGGACAAGTGAATTACGTATGTGCCTTAGTGTGTGCTCTGTCCACGGATTCGACAGACTTTAGTATACTCGGTAATGTTAACAATGGTAATAGCGAAGATGTCGAATAAGTGGACAGGTATATTTAGGTATGTGACTATTTTGCACTCTGTCCACGGATTCGACAAACTTTAGCATATTCAGTAATAATAATAATACTAATAATTTATAGACATATATTTTCATAAATATTATTAATCACTGTTAAATCTTTATAATTGACAATTATACCGGTAATAATAATAATAATAATAATAATAATAATAATATTTTGTGCAATAACAAACTTTCACGAATAGTGACGTGAAGTTTGCAAGGGGTCCGAAACTCCGAAGGAAAGTGTACGAAGATTATTTGATAACATATGATAACACAGAGATAACATGGAGATAACGGGTTGATAACAGCGATAACATGACCCAGGTATACGAAGATTATTGCAAAGTTTTCGACCCCTTGGAAGTTTGTACGTAATAGAAACCTCTGAAATTGCCATGTAATCCTGTTTTCTTCGTAACTCTTATAAATTTTTGTACAAATTCCGGAATTTTTATAAATTATATAAATTCTTATTTATTTTTATTATATATATATTTTATATACGAAAACAAAGTAAACAATAGCAGAAGAATTCTTTGCTGGGAGTTTAACGAACTTCCATAAAGATCCTTGACTTTTAAACGAAGGAGGGGTGGGAAACTTTCAAAAAAATTCTGAATAGTGTTATCATTTGTTATCACCGTGTTATCACGCGTGAATTAAAAATTAGTGTATTATTACTAATAAATAATTATTACGTTTTTTAAATTATTAATTAAATTTAATAATATTAATGACAAAATATAAATAATTAAAATTAACTCAAATTATTATTATATAATTATTGATTATTTATTTATTTATTTATTTATTACACTTAACTATGATTAATGGTTACTTTTCCCAAGGGGTCCGAAACTCCGTTGAAAAGTGTATGAAGAATGTTTGATAACATATGATAACACGGAGATAACATGGAGATAACAGGTTGATAACAGTGATAACATGACCCAGGTGTACGAAGATTATCTGATAACATATGATAACACGGACATAACATGGAGATAACAGGTTGATAACAGTGATAACACGGCCTAGGTGTACCAAGATTAGTAGAAGTTTCGGACCCCCTTGACTTTTCCAGTAATCGATAACTTGATAATTGATAAACTATCGATTAATCGATAGACGGTCATTTAAAGTCCCGTTGTTCGATCCGAAGGGTGGGGGTGCGTAACTTCTGAAATAACCATGGGACGCACCCCCAGACAATGTTATCACTTGTTATCAACCTGTTATGACAAGTTACTAAGAATTTTTTCAAGAATCTGAAATTTTTGAATTTTAATTGTTCTTTAATATGTTACTAAATTAATTCTAATAATATATTCTAAGTTAGTTGTTATTTATTATTAATATTTTATTTTATTAATAATTAATATATTATATTATATTATATATTAATTATTAATATTTTCACTATTTAATAATTTCAATTCATATGCTGTCAAGGGGTCCGAAACTCCGAGGAAAAGTGGACGAGGACTATTTGATAACATACGATAACATGATGATAACATGGAGATAACAGGTTGATAACAGTGATAACATGACCTAGGTGTACGAAAATTATTGGAAGTTTCAGACCCCTTATATGCTGTGAATCTTATTTATGATTCTTGAGATTCTTACTAAAACTCTTTAAGGAAAAAATTTTGAATTTAAAAGTCCTTGTTGCCCTCGGGGCAAAAAGATCACGTGACGAAGCAGCCGGCGGCCAGCCAATAGGAGCGCAGCTGCCTTGTGGCGTGATGAACCCAGGGGGGTCCGAAACCTCCAAGAATCACGACACACTTTTCTAGAGAATCTCAAGATTCTTTTTTAAGAATCTTCATCAGATGATCTGTCACGTGACTTTGATAAGAAAAAAAATCGATTGTGATGAAAATTATCATCGTGTTATCAAATGTTATCAAATTATCGTTTGTTGCTGTTTGGGAATCACCCCCACACATGGCAACTGGGCTATCGATTCCTGGATCCGATTAGAGTAATCGTTTGCAGTAACCGGTTACTGTAATATTTTTTTTGAATCATCACAGTCATCATCTCTCGGTAACCGGTTTGAATTGTAATCGGTTATTTGTAACCGGTAAAGTAATCGGGCAAGTAAACCGTATATCCGTATCAGTTTATAGTAACCGACTACCGAGTAACCGTTTCTAGTAATCGGTTTTCATTTTTCACTACTTGTTTTTCAGTAACATATTTTACAGTAATCAGTTATCTTATAGTATTCGATTCCAGTACTCACTTTCCAGTACTCACTTTCTAGTAATCGGATACAGAGTAACCGTTTCTAGTAATCAGTTCGTTATCTTACTACCTTTTTTCAGTAACTTATTTTATACTAATCAATTATGTTACAGTATCCGATTCCAGCGCTCACTTTCCAATACTCACTTTCTAGTAATCGGATACAGAGTAACCGTTTCTAGTAATCAGTTCGTTATCTTACTACCTTTTTTCAGTAACTTATTTTATACTAATCAATTATGTTACAGTATCCGATTCCAGCGCTCACTTTCCAATACTCACTTTCTAGTAATCGGATACCGAGTAACCGTTTCTAGTAATCAGTTCGTTATCTTACTACCTTTTTTCAGTAACTTATTTTATACTAATCAATTATGTTACAGTATCCGATTCCAGCGCTCACTTTCCAATACTCACTTTCTAGTAATCGGATACCGAGTAACCGTTTCTAGCAATCCGTTCGTTATCTTACTAATTTTTTTTTTCAGTAAATTATTTTATACTAATCAATTATCTTACAGTATTCGATTCCAGCGCTCACTTTCTAGTACTCACTTTCTAGTAATCGGATACCGAGTAACCGTTTCTAGTAATCGGTTCCCCCAGTACTCGGATTCGAGTGTGCGGGGACTAGCCCTTGTCGGCTGTACGGGCTTCGCTTGGGACCATTTGTTGTGCGTCTAACCACAAGACTCGGTCTCCATGGACGAATCTCTTTAAAATTTGCGAAATTTTTGCACAAAATTAATTGATTGAAAATTTACAAATTCTTTCCTCTGCGCAATAATTTTTTAAAGAAAAAAAAAAGATTTAAAGGAAAAAGTGAAAAATTTTAAAAATGAGTTTGTATCCCGAGGAACAGAACACGTATGTTAATATTTATTTTAAATATATTAATTATTATTATTATTATTATTATTATTATTATTATTATTATTATTATTATTATTATTATTATTATTATTATTTTTATTATTATTCGTTATTATTATTATTATTTATTGTTATTATTATTATTATTATTATTATTATTATTATTATTATTATTATTATTACTATTATTATTCTTATTTTTATTGTTATTGTTATTTATTTATTTCTTCTCGGCTTGGGCCGTAGGCCTATTGCCACATTATTATTATTATTATTATTATTATTGTTACTTATTTATCGTTAATATTTCATGCTTTTATTTTTAACAAGGGGTCCGAAACTCCGAAGAAAAGTGTAGGAAGATTATTTGATAACACGTGATAACACGGATATAACAGGTTGATAACAGTGATAACATGACCCGCGTGTACGAAGATTATTGCAAGTTTTGGACCCCTTGTAATTAATCACTAATTAACAATTGTAAATAAAAATCGAGATAACATGGATATAACAGGTTGATAACAGTGATAACATGACCTAGGTGTACCGATTTTTGCAAGTTTCGGACCCCCTCGATTTGTATTTACAATTATTAGTTTATTAATATTTACGATCAATAACTATAATATATAAGTATAATATTAACTATAATATTAACTATTTGACTATAGTAACTATAACTAATTAACTATAATTGTAATATAACTATATATATAATACTATAATCTATATAACTATAATATTAACTATAATAACTTTAACTATAATATAACGAAATATATATTACTACAATATATAACTATATGTAATATCAATAACTATAATATAAATAATTGCAACTATTAATTTATTATTATTATTTCTTTATTCATTATTATGTAATTATTAATTTATCATTATTGATTTATTATTATTAGTTATTAATTTATTATTATTTAATTATTAATTTTTTATAATTAATTAATTAATTTATTATTATTATTCATTTTATTTATTTTAATAATAATAATAATAATTATTATTATTATTCGGTTTCTGACAAAGTTTTGCGAGTAACTGTATTGCGGTCAAATTACCGCAATGTAACGGGTGGGGGGTTGGCAACTGTTTGATAAATTGATAACAGGGTGATAACACTCGCTAGCATGATGATAACAGTTGATAATAGGTCGATAACCAGCTGGTAAACGTGATAACTGTGTTACATGACGTTGAAAAAGCTTGATAAACTATTTGATAACACTTGATAACACGTTGATAACATTTGATAACACGGGGCGAAGGTCAAGTCTTTTTTTCCCTATTTTCCCCTTTTTCCCCTTTTTTCCGGATTTTTCCAGTTTTTTCCGTACACGTGGTACACTCGATCGATTCAAGGCCACAGAATGTTATCATCATGTTATCAACCTGTTATCAAGTGTTATCAACGTGTTATCAAACTGCTTCTAAGGTTCCATCTAACACGAAAGTTATTGCTATTAAGGCCTTTATCGATGTTATCATCGATTATCTTATGTTATCAACTTGTTATCAGAGGTTATCAACATGTTATCAAGTGTTATCAGTCTTGATTTCTTCCGCTCAATTGTTTGTTGTCAACAGTCGATAAGTAAACCTTTTCATTTAACGTCCCACAACATTTGATAACCTATGATAACAGCTGTTAACCTATGATAACACATTGATAACATAAGATAGTCGATGATAACATCGATAAAGGCCTTAATAGCAATAACTTTTATGTTAGATGGAACCTTAGAAGGAGTTTGATAATGCTGATAACACTTGATAACAGGTTGTTAACATGATGATAAATTTGCAAAAATTTTCAAGACAAAGTCTGGCGGACACTTAGCAACAGTGTAGCAGTTGCTGTGCAAAATTTTTGCCAATTATTTTCAAGGTTTTCGCGCACTTAAACACGTAGACACCCAGGGGGTCTGAAACTCCGAGGAAAAGTGAACGAAGATTGTTTGATAACACATGATAACATGGAGATAACATGGGGATAACAGGTTGATAACAGTGATGACATGACGCAGGTCTACGAAGATTATTTAATAACACGTGATAACACGGAGATAACATGGGGATAACAGGTTGATAACAGTGATGACATGACCCAGGTCTACGAAGTTATTTGATAACACATGATAACATGGAGATAACATGGAGATAACAGGTTGATAACAGTGATGGCATGACCCAGGTCTACGAAGATTATTTGATAACACGTGATAACACGAAGACAAGGGATCCGAAACTCCGAGGAAAAGTGTACGAAGATTATTTGATAACATGTGATAACACGGAGATAACATGGAGATAACAGGTTGATAACAGTGATGACACGATAGAGGTGTACGAAGATTATTGCAAGTTTCGGACCCCTTGTACTAACCCGGCTGCTATCAAATGTTATCAACGTGTTATCACACGTTATCAAGTGTTATCAAGTATTTTCATTACTTAAATTATTTACATTTATTAGTTATAATGAACTTTTTGGTAGAATTTTACCGTCGTTTAAATCAGCTGTTATCACTTGTTATCAGCTGTTATCATGTGTTATCCAGGGGGTCCGAGACTTCCAATAATCTTCGTACACCTGGGTCGTGTTATCACTGTTATCATCCTGTTATCTCCGTGTTATCACGTGTTATCAAATAATCTTCGTAGACCTGGGTCTTGTTATCACTGTTATCAGCCTGTTATCTCCATGTTATCATGTTCTATCAAATAACCTTCGTACACCCAGGTCATGTTATCACTGTTATCAACGCGTTATCTCTATGTTATCTCCGTATAACACGGATATCACATGTTATCAAATAATCTTCGTACGCTTTTCCCCGGAGTTTCGGACCCCCTGGACTTTTAAATGCGTTTTGTAATTTTTATCGCGTCGTGTCCGAGTGAGTGATAAAAATTCGTAATCTTCTGCCGAGGTGAAATCGAATCAGTTTGTCCACTTTGCAGGGAAATTCCCTGAAAAAGGGAAAATCGTCTCGAATAGGAAAAATGAGGGGAAAAAAAGAACATAGAAGTATAGTTTGATGTCTTGGATGGAGACGAAAGGCGTATCACTGCTTCCACTTTGCAGGGAAATTCCCCTGAAGAGGGAAAATTGGGTTTCAAAAGGGAAAATGAGGGAAAAAAGAACATAAAAGCATAACTTGATATATTGGATGGAGGGGAAAGGCGAATCAGTGCGTCCACTTTGCGGGAAAGTTCCCTGAAAAAGGGGAAATTGTCTCGAAAAGGAAAAATGAGGGGAAAAAGAACATAGACGTGTAGTTTGATGTCCTGGACGGAGGGGGGAAAGCGAGTCAGTACTTCCATTTTGCAGGGAAATTCCCCTAAAAAGGGAAAATGGGAGAAAATCGAACGTAGAAGTATAGGTTGATGTCCTGGATGGAGGGGGAAAGCGAATCAGTACTTCCATTTTGCAGGGAAATTCCCCTAAAAAGGGAAAACAGGGTCTCAAAAGAGAAAAAAGTACATAGAAGTGTAGCTTGGTATCCTGGATGGAGGGGAAAAGGATATACTTGATATCTACAAGGGAAGGGGGGAAAAGGGGAAAACCGGGCTCTTTTTAAGGGAAAAGGGGAAACTGAAAGTGGAAGCACTGATTCGAATTTTGTGTTCACTGTTCAGACTAGTTCAGTTGACCGCTTACCTTCAGTGAGTGCAGTCGCACTTAAAAGTAGCTCTCCAGTTCAAGTATCAGTCAGGGTATTTTGTTGGTATTAATGATATTTTATACAATTATAGCAAGGGGTCCGAAACTTCCAATAATCTTCGTACACCTAGGTCGTGTTATCACTGTTATCTACGTGTTATCACATGTTATCAAATAATCTTCGTACCCTTGACTTCGAAGTTTCGGACCCTTGAATTATAGTAATATCGTTAGTAGTTTAAGGAACTCCATCTCCATAGTGCGTACAGTAGTAAGTGTATTTTGTATAATAATAGTAGCAGTGGTAGTAGCAGTAGTAGTAGCAGTGGTAGTAGTAGTCGTATTGTGAATATTACGTATTAGTTATTTACCGATTGACTATTTTATATTTTGGTAAAATACTATTTATTGTAGTATCACTATTACTACAACTACTACTACTTCTACATAAATTGCTACTAGTACTACTAAATTACTACTATTCGTAGTTCTAGTACTACGTATTACTACTACTAATGATACTGTTACTATTACTACTACTCCTATTATTATTACTACTACTCCTAGTGCTGCTACTACTGCTACTGTTGCTTCTATTAGTATGGTACTACAAACTACTACTACTACTACTACTACTACTACTTCCACTACTACTACTACTTCCACTACTACAATCTGATTTTTTATTATTTTTGCAGTAACTCGTGCATGCGAAAGACGATGTCGTTCGACAACTCGGTCAGCGATTTCTCGCAGCAGAGCGTCGTCTTCGCCATGGAGCGTTTCGCGCGTGCCGTCGCCAACATGGACGACACGGTCATGGTACCCTGTAAACTGATGGACGTCCCCGTCGGTAGCGACCCGGAGATGGACCAGCGCGTACCGCGCCGCAGTCGCGCGCTGATACGCCAGTGCCAGGCCGCAGACCTGCACAGCCTCTACTCGATGCTCAACTCGCTCAAAAACCAACTGGTCTGGGGTACAACTCGCACCGAAACCGAACCGCAAACCGAACCGCATTCCTCTAGCCACGACAAGTCGAAATCCGCAACCTGCGGTTCTAAATCCGCCAGCAAATCCGCAAGGCGTCCCTCCATCAACTCGATGACTTCTACAGCCTCCGTGTCGTCGGGTATCGGCTACAGCGACTCGGACTCGGAAAGCGGACTGGACCAGGAGAGCACTGAAGACTCTGGACCTGAACCGGAAGCGGAACCGGAAGCGGAACGCGAACCGGAAGGCGAGGAATCGATCCAGCGGGTCGCTAACCAGTTCCGACGCCACCTGGCGGGTCTTCACCAATGCCTGGAACAGCTAAGCGATGCAGCGCAGTACTTGACCCATCGCTACCAAGTGGAAATTGGAAATGCTGATTAAAAAATTTTAAAACTCCGCACATAACTATATGCTAATATAATATTACAGGATCGATTTAAATTTATTGTAGTAAAATAATCCTGTATTACTAATATTAACATTTTCGGGGAAAAAAATTATCTATGCATTTTGTATACCTTCGGTAGCGCTACCCCATGATACCAACTTGACCTTGATACCGAGACGTATTGATTTTTTTTTTATTTGAATTTTATTTCGTGACTGCCTGTGCAAGTTTTTACTATTGAAAAATGAATTTATTGAAATTCTGATTTTGCTCACTTGAATTTTAAGTATACATTTAAATAAATATAAAATATATTAAATTTTAATTGATTTTTTTTCTAAATTTCCTTAATTTTTTTTCAGTGACTTAATTTCTTGTCAGACTGTTTGAAATTTCAGTGGGAAAATAAACGTAAGCTGTACGGAATTAATTCAAAATTTTTTTTACAGATTATATTATTTTAAATTATATTATATTTTATTATTATGTTATTATTATATTATAATAGGGCTTATTCCCAACGCGGACCTCTCTATAGCGGACACTGTTACTGAATTAAATACAAGGAATTTTTTCAAATTTCTTGGCGCCAAAATGTTGCTTGAATTTTTTGGTGATTTTCAGTAGCATTTTTAAGAGGGATTTGCCAGTAAGTGTATTTAAGAGGACTGTCCGCAGTAGAGAGGCTTGGACTTTTTTGGAATAAGGCTTATTATTGGGTAGTAAAAGAAAAATATGTGTATTACTAAATCAGTATAATACATGATTTCACTTAAAATTTAAAAAATTCAGTAGTTTAGGTAAGCAGTTGACTAGTGTTGACCTTGCTGACTCGGGGTGCTGACCACGACTTATCCAGAGTAAGTCTTTGATAGTTGCTTACCATTGCTTCCACTTTGCAGGGAAATTCCCCTCAAATAAGGAAAATGGGGAAGAGGGAAAAGTGAACTTACAAATGTAGCTTTACTCAATATCACGGAGGGGGGAAAAAGGGAAACTGATATTTTCAAGCGGAGGGGAAAAAAGGGGAAAAAAGTGGAAGCACTAGTGCTTACACTTACTTAATCGGAGTAAGACGTCTTACAGCCTATTCTGACAATGTTCAAGTAAGTACTTGCAAGTGCTTACGTACGACTACTTACTTACCAACTAGTAAATTTTTTACTGGGAAATATTATTTATGTATCAAAATGTAATTTATTTTAAAATAATAGTAATAGTAGATTTTTATCAACAAAGTGTTCAGGTAGTTGATGGTACGATCATTACTGCTACCACTGTTACCACTATACTACTATTACTTCTGCTACTACTACCACTATCATTCCTACTACTAGTAGTCCCACTACTAATGCTGGTTAAGCTACTCGTACTCACTGTTATCAGGGGTGTTCACTACTGCTACTATTGTTACGACTACTACTATTACTTCTGCTATTACTACCACTATCATTCCTACTACTAGTAGTCCCACTACTAATGCTGGTTAAGCTGCTAGCACTTACTGTTATCAGGGGTGTTTACTACTGCTACTATTGTTACGACTACTACTATTACTTCTGCTACTACTACCACTATCATTCCTACTACTAGTAGTCCCACTACTAATGCTGGTTAAGCTACTCGTACTCACTGTTATCAGGGGTGTTCACTACTGCTACTTTTGTTACGACTACTACTATTACTTCTGCTATTACTACCACTATCATTCCTACTACTAGTAGTCCCACTACTAATGCTGGTTAAGCTGCTAGCACTTACTGTTATCAGGGGTGTTTACTACTGCTACTATTGTTACGACTACTACTATTACTTCTGCTACTACTACCACTATCATTCCTACTACTAGTAGTCCCACTACTAATGCTGGTTAAGCTACTCGTACTCACTGTTATCAGGGGTGTTCACTACTGCTACTTTTGTTACGACTACTACTATTACTTCTGCTATTACTACCACTATCATTCCTACTACTAGTAGTCCCACTACTAAATGCTGGTTAAGCTACTAGTACTCACTGTTATCAGGGGTGTTCACTACTGCTACTTTTGTTACGACTACTACTATTACTTCTGCTATTACTACCACTATCATTCCTACTACTAGTAGTCCCACTACTAAATGCTGGTTAAGCTACTAGTACTCACTGTTATCAGGGGTGTTCACTACTGCTACCATTGTTACGACTACTACTATTACTTCTGCTACTACTACCACTATTATTCCTACTATTAGTAGTCCCACTACTAATGCTGGTTAAGCTACTAGTACTCACTGTTGTCAGGGGTGTTCACAAATATCTATGTAATTATCCTATATTAATATGTTGCTATTTTGTATAAATATAGTAATTACTATAGTATAATAGTATATTATAGTATACTATATACTAGTATATTATAATAATATACTATATAATAGTATAGTATGATTATTGTAATAAATAATAAATTTTCATCATCTTGAATGGGAAAAAGGGAATCCCCATACAAACGCACAGTTCGACCTTGACAAAGGAATGACCTTCCCACGTTTCCTTGGTAACGCGTGGATAACACTGAGCAAAGCAGTTTCAGTTATCAATTTTCCCCTTTTTCCCTTTCCCCTTTTTCCCTTCCCCCCTTTTTCCTCCCATCGTGCTGGAGTACAAAGCTATACGCTTCTAAATTTTCCTTTTTCTTCTTCTCTTATTTTTCCCTTTTGAGGTCCAATTTTTCCCCTTTTCCCCCTTTCCCCCCTTCCTTTATTTCCCCTTTTTTCTCCCCGTGCTGGAATATAAAGCTATACGCTTCTAAATTTGCCTTTTTCTTCTTCTCTTATTTTTCCCTTTAGAGGTCCAATTTTCCCCCTTCTTCCCCTTTTCCCCTTTCGTTTATTTCCCCTTTTTCTCCACCGTGCTGAAATATAAAGCTATACGCTTCTAAATTTCCCTTTTTCTTCTTCTCTTATTTTTCCCTTTTGAGGTCCAATTTTCCCCTTTTTCAGGGAATTTCCCTTTGATAACATGTTTACAACACACAATTATTCGATAGTGATTTTTTTACTACGTGAACGTATCACGTAATCGTTGATTGCTCATCACAATCGATAGATAACGTTATCTGTGTTATCACTATTTCCCAATTCTGTTATCAGAGGTTATCAGTGAATAACTGTTTGCCTACTATTCAGTGATAAACCGAATCTCCAGACTGTCTGGTTAAAAAAAAATCAGAAATATTTAAATATGTATTTTAATATTATTGATAAAATTAAAGAGGGGTCCGAAACTCCGAGGAAAAGTGTACGAAGATTATTTGATAACACGGGACATAACGGGTTGATAACAGCGATAACATGACCCAGATGTACGAAGACTATTTGATAACACATGATAACAGGGAGATAACGGGTTGATAACAGCGATAACACGACCCTGGTGTACAAAGACTATTGCAAGTTTCGGACCCCTTTGGTAAATAATATAAATAATAAATATAATATTATTATAATTGGTCGATTAATTAGATAAGTTAATTATAATAAAATAAGGATTTTATGTTTTAATCGATATTCTTATATTTAATATAATATTATAATTAATGGAAGTTAATAAAATCATTATTTATATCAAGGGGTCCGAAACTTATAATAATCTTCGTACACCCAGGCCGTGTTATCACTGTTATCAACCCGTTATCTCCGTGTTATCATGTGTTATCAAATATTCTTCGTACACTTTTCCTCGGAGTTTCGGACCCCTTGATTTATATTAACCTATGATTGTGTAAAAAAAATATAACATGGCATAATGTAAAATAATCTATTACGCAAGGGGTCCGAAACTTGCAATAATCTTCGTACACCCAGGCCGCGTTATCACTGTTATCAACCTGTTATCTACATGATATCTCCGTGTTATCCTATGTTATCAAATAATCTTCGTACACTTTTCCTCGAAGTTTCGGACCCCCTCGATATTACATTAATAATAAATCGTCACGGTCTTAATATTATATATTATATTACTTTACAAGTTGTGCTACAAAATATTTTGGATTACTATAATATTATATGAAATTTTTTATTATTCCAAATAGTTATGTGTAGGTTGTATAACACGTGGGGCGGCGGTTGTCGTGGAAACGGAATCTATACAAACGCGTCATTTATCGAATCACCGAGTCAGGGAGAAAGTTGTATTAATAAAAATAGTAGTAGTAGCAGTGGTGGTAGTAGTAGTAGTAGTATTAGTAGTGGTAGCAGTAGGAGTAACAGTAGTAGTAGTAATAATAATGATAATAATAGTAGTAAACCTCAATTACTACTACTAGCAACAGCAGGAATAGTTTTAGTAATAAAAGTAGTAGTAGTAGTAATGGCGGTAGTAGTATTTGTAGTAGTATTAGTAGTAGTAGTAGTACACTGTTATCCCTACCGGCCAGTTTTTGGCCGGTTGAAGCGGCCAAAACGCAAATCCTGTAAACTGCCCGCTGCGGCCAAAATTTGGCCGGTAGTTTTGGCGGCCGGAGAGCCACCTCTTTGCCCTCAGGCACTTCACACCCTCCCCACCCTGCCACCTGCGCCCACCCTCTTCCACCTCCTGACCCCCTTTTAACCCCTACCCTGCGGCTTATATTGCCTCCCATTTATAGCATCCTAAAAATGTATTAGAATATATCGACAAATAATAATTTTTCCCGTCAGAACAAAGTCTTTGTATTTACAAAACCAGTCAATTCAAATATCGGGGCTTGATTACAGAACAGCAGTCGGAACGCAGAAAACACGAAAAATGAATTTGACATGCAAAACGTAGGTCAAAGCAAAAGAACAGCGAAGAACACTGCAGAAAAGCATTCAAGTATTCTGCAAAAATGGTTTAACAGTATTCAATTCTTAAAGACCGCAGTCGTCAGAAAAATGTCGTTTTATTGGATCCCAGTTATCTGGTGGGAATGAGTGAATAACATCAGACTCATCGATGAGGTTCGCAAGCTGAAATGTCGAACGATGAAAACCACGTCATCTGAGGAGATAATAATTCCAGTAGGTTAGACTAATTCTGTCAACATACTTTCACAGTATTCAGAAATCATAATTTAA
This sequence comes from Eulimnadia texana, assembly GCA_002872375.1. NCBI lineage: Eukaryota > Metazoa > Arthropoda > Branchiopoda > Diplostraca > Limnadiidae > Eulimnadia > Eulimnadia texana. Next base: position 6,800,976 of record NKDA01000002.1, on the reverse strand, counting down.
AATTCTCATACGGCACAAATGATCAAGAAGAAAAGCAGAAGACTTGATAACTTACGTTACAATTGCCAGTTCTGCAGCTTTTCAGAGCACCAATTACGTGGAGAAGTTGAAACGTTAGATCTCGACACAGCAGTAGATTGTTAAATATCCATCAGTGTTGACACCAGACCATGGGTTTTGGGTCACGCTTAAGATACTGGACTGCGAGATAAATGCTTCTTGATTTTGACATTGCGTCATCCAATTTCGCAGGGCCCGCAACAGCTTGTCAATAAAACCAGGATCTGGTCAATTACATGTAGTTAGTATAGGTTAAGTTGTCATGAATTTAATTTTCTCTATACCTGGAGTCTAGAAGTCATATCACAGCCACGTAAACTTGAATATTCTTGAAGATAAACTTCACACATGTTAGAACATATGGGCAGATGGTATCGCCGGGTTAACGGGTGACAACTTTTCCACTTTCGCCAGGTCATTCACGTCCTTATCCTGGAATTTTTCAAGTTTAGATAAATCAAATTTCCTTTTATAAATTGTGAACTAATTACACGTACTTACGTAAAATGTGGCGAGAAGGAAAAATACCAGCGAGAGCCCGTCAAAGTGTGTCTCGGTCCAAGTTGTTCGTTACAGTGGAAATTTCAAACGTTGAAGAGCGTTGCCAAATTTACTTAACAAACATTTTATTTCGCCTTTTATGCCCAGATATATTTGCTTCGTGTTTTCGATATTTCAGACCATATTACTGGCATATTCATTATTTTAAATTTTAATTGTAATTAAATAAATAGAATATTTCACATTTTTCTTTTGAGACAAAATCAACGTTAAGTTAAACGTTAGCTTAGCGCTGTGATGTGAGGGTGGAGGGTGGCGAAAGGGAGAACGAGCTAACCATACCGCCACAAAAGGGCTGCAGGCTAGAAAAACCGCCCCCTTCGCAGGGTTGAAAACCTGCAGATGGGAGGAAATATAAGAAAAGTGGCCGGTGAGGCCAGATTTTGGCCTCGTGTTGGACTGGCCTAGCAAAAGTGGCCGGAGAGGCCAAAAAGTGGCCGGACTTTTCGGGTGGCCGGCCACTTTTTGGCCGCCAAGGCTTAACAGTGTAGTGATAGCGGTAGGAGTAACAGTAGTAGTAATAGAAGTAGCAGTAGTAGTGGTGGTAGTAAAAGTAACAATAGTAGTAGTAGTAGTTGAAGTAGCAGCAGCAACAGCAGAAATAGTAGTAGTAGTAGAAATAGTATGGTATTAGTCGTAGTAATATAGCAGTAGTGATAGTAATGCAGTGCTAGTGGTAGTAATAGTAGTAGTAGTAGTAGCAACATTAGTAATAGCAATAGTAGCAGTAGCATAGCAGTAGTACCAATAGCAGTAGTAGTAGCAATATTAGTAATAGCAATAGTAGCAGTACCATAGCAGTACTAGCAATAGTAGTAGCAGCAGCAGCAGCAGTAATAATAATAATAACAATAATAATAATAATAATAATAATAATAATAAACTTGTGCATGAATGGTTGATAACATATGATAACACGTGGCTGGTAGAAAATACGAAAGTGAAATCGTGGGTTTTCCAGATTTCTAGGCCAATGGGAGCAATGCCAAGGAATATTCGAGAATCCTGCAAGAATCTTCAAGAATCCTACAACTAAGAAAAACTGTTGTCTGACCAAGATTCTTGAGAACTGTAAGAATCTAAACAAGAAACTTAAAAGAATTTTCAAGAATCTTCAAGAATCTTGCAAATGAAAAACTAGTGTCTGAGCAGGAATCTCGGAATCGTGAGAATCTCAACAAGAATCTGGTGAATCACAAGAACCTTGTAAGAATCTTACAAGAATCTTCAAGAATCTTGCAACTAGAAACTACTGTATGACCAGGAATCTCAGAATCATGAGAATCTTACCTAGAATCATGGAAAAATCTTACAAGAATCTATAGAAATCATTAGAATCTTATAAGAATCTTACAAGAATCTTCAAGAATCTTTAAGAATCTTGCAACTGGAAACTACTGTACGACCAGGAATCTCAGAATCGCGAGAATCTCAACAAGAATCATGAAAGAATCTTACAAGAATCTTCAAGAATCTTGCAACTGGAAAACCATTGTCTGACTAGGAATCTCAGAATCGTGAGAATCTCAACAAGAATCATGGAAGAATTTACAAGAACCTAGAGGAATCATTAGAATCTTATAAGAATCTTACAAGAATCTTCAAGAATCTTGCAACTGGAAAACTTTTGTCTGACCAGAAATCATAAGAATCATATGAGAATCTTATAAGAATCTTACAAGAATATTACAAGAATCTTCAAGAATCTTGCAAGAATCTTTAAGAATCTTGCAACTGAAAAACTTTTGTCTGACCAGAAATCATTAGAATCTTACAAGAATCTTACAAAAATCTTCAAGAATCTTTCAACTGGAAAACTATTGTCTGACCAGTAATCATAAGAATTTTATGAGAATCTTATAAGAATCTTACAAGAATCTAGAGAAATCATAAGAATCTTATAAGAATCTTACAAGAATCTTACAAGAATCTTTAAGAATCTTGCAACTGAAAAACTATTGTCTGACCAGGAATCTCAGAATCGTGAGAATCTCACCTAGAATCATGGAAGAATCTTACAAGAATCTCGAGAATCATAAGATTCTTATAAGATTCTCAAGCAGGGCCGAGAATCTGGTCTCAACTAGAACCAAACCTGTTAAGAATCAAATAAGAATCTTCAAGAATCACAAGAATCTTGTAAGAACCGTGTAATTGTGATTCTTAAGATTCTTAGCAAGATTCTCGTAAGTTAAAATTATACTACCATTCCGCAAATCCAGTGAAAGTCGTTAGTAAAAAAGTAGTTCGCCAAAAACTTAAGTGCTAACTAATACAACTACTTAATTTACTATAATTAAAAGTAAATAAATGATTAAGTAAGTTATCAGTTAAGTAAGTTAGTAGTTAGTAAGTTAGTTAGAGTAAATAAGTAATAATAATAATACCTAATTATAATTATAATTCTAAGATTTGTCGGATCTGTGGACAGTAAACTAAGTTATGTGCTGTGAGTTCATGGATGTCCACTTATTCGACAGATTCATTGATGTCAATGCGATTTTCATTATTTTATTGTTATTATTACTACTACTACTAAAACTACTACTATTATTATTAGTTGAAACAGGTTTAGGACCACCCAGTAGCTACTTAAAAAGTAGTGAAAGCAAGGGCGAAACTAAATATAAACTCGTATATATTTAATATTATAAATATTGTATTGTATATAATTATATAATATATAATAATATAATATTGTATTTATAACATATACATATTTTCGATCTTATTGACGGGTATGCAGGTTACCCATGACCCCAAGGGAAGGGATTGCAGATTCATCACTTTTCTATTTTCCCTTTTTCCCCTCTTCCCTTATCTTTCCCTCCTTTTCCCCCTCCGTGCAAGAATGTACATACCACTTCTCCTACTACTACGACTACCGCGAATACAAATACCACTACTACTGCTACCACTATTATTATTCCATTATCACTACTTTCACTGCTACTACTGCTATTACTACTACTATTACTACTACTACTTCTACCACCGCCACTAATACAAATACCTTTACTATATTGCTGTCACTATTCCTACTACTACCACTACTACTACTATCATTATTGTTATAACAATTAATGAATAATAATAATAATAATAATAAATTTTAATACAATAAGTTCTGAATATGCTAACAACTGCAAGGTTTTCCTGGTCTTCGTCATGAGTTGCTATTTTTAAAGCTGAGGAAACACAAAACGGGAATCCCCGTTTACGTTTACACAAGGTGAAGAACATCAGGAAATTCCCGCCATTTTTCGCATCCTCATTGGTCAACACCTATCAGGTGATAACCAAGCTGAGTTATGAAATTAATAGTGTTAATAATAATAAATTACTACTACTACTACTACTTCTATTACTGTTATTATTATTATTACTACAACAACTATTACTACTATTAGTATTATTATTATTACTACTACTACTACTACTTTTACTACTACAACTACTACTACTTCTACTATTACTACTACTACTACTACTGCTACTATTACTACCACTACTACTACTGCTACTTCTACTACTACTACTGCTACTATTACTACCACTACTACTACTGCTACTTCTACTACTACAACTATTACTATTACTACGACTACTACTACTGCTTTTGCCACTGCTACTACTACTACTATTGATACTACTACTTCTACTACTACTACTGCTACTGCTACTACTACTATTAATACTACTGCTGCTACTACTAATACTACTACTATTAATACTACTGCTGCTACTACTAATACTACTACTATTAATACTACTGCTGCTACTGCTAATATTACTACTATTAGTACTACTTCTGATACTACTAATACTACTTACTACTGCTACTGCTACTTACTACTAATAGTTATAATAAAAATAGAACATTTTCAGTATAATTATTACAATCATTATTATTATTATTATTACTCTTATTTGTACTCATTATTGTTATTATATTAGTTATTATTTACGGCAAGATGTGTGGATTCTCGGTAGTGATTAAATGGAAAGTGTGGTGTTCTTGACAAACACGTGCAATTTCGGTGTCATAACCGCAAACTTTCTACTATTTGGTCGATTACTACTTTTGAGACAAACTATTGTGGGTAAAAACTACGATAGTAAGTAGTAACAAGTGAATGACAAGTGCTGAATTTAATATAATATAATAATAGTATTTAAATTAGCAAATATAATCGCCCTGTCACTAGTATCCTGAATTCAAACCTGATCTTAAGGTTTCTAGTTTTATTATTAATAATTTTTACAGTACAATTAACTCTAAACTTGTAATTATTGATTTTAGAAGCGAAAACGAGCAAATTTTTCAAATAAAATGCTCCGCCATTTTGAAAACCGTTTTATTTTGCAGCGTTGCCAGATTTGGAAAAACTTACTACTGTGTTAAATTCAGTGTATTAATTGAAAAAACAGGTTTGCACATTATTTAAATTATTATATTATTCATCTTATTTATAAACTCTTCATTTGTTAATTTGAATTCTCAGTTATTTATTTAAGAAAGGTTTGGATTTGATGCGAGTCAAAACAAAAACAAAGCAGACGACCAATGCTTTCACTACGCAGGGAAAATCCCTTAAAAAGGGAAAACTGTGTCTCGAAAAGGAAAGGTAAGGGGAAAAAGCAGGAAATCCAAGATAGGAGTCTTGCTTGATATCTACAAGGGAAGGGGAAAAAAGGGAAAGCTGTGTCTCGAAAAGGAAAGATAAGGGGAAAAAGCAGGAAATCCAAGATAGGAGTCTTGTTTGATATCTACAAGGGAAGGGGAAAAAAAGGGAAAATCGTGTCATCTTTAGGGAAAACGGAAAACTAAACGTGGAAGCACTGGGCAGACGACCAGAGTTTTTCAAATAGCTATTATTCAGGTTAAAATCAAAGACAAAAACCTACAATATCTTATCTCTTGACATTAAGAAATGACGAAGACTTTGCAAAGAATAAAGTTCCTTATTTTTAACGTAAGAAAAGCAAAAAGCTTCGCGATTTAGAATGAGCACATTGCTATCGAATGCAATCAGCAAACAGGATCTGTGGATAGTAACCCAGATTTCAGTTGTTGCCATACAGACTTTACGATTCTGACTTACATTTGCATTAAAACAGTTAGAAAGTCGCCAATTTTTGTAACTGAAAATGTAATTTGCTTTACAGTTTAGAAAGTTCGCTACAAATCGAACGACTGGACGGACACAGTTGACGATACCAGACACTACCCGACTGAAAATTCTCATAGAGCAGGTAGAATTTGGAACAGAGACTCAGTGAGATCTCAGTGAGAAAGCTCTAAAAGTTATGAGATCTCACTGAGTCTCTGTTCCAAATTCTACCTGCTCTATGAGAATTTTCAGTCGGGTATAAACAGCCAAAACTGTCGCACGCCCGACAATAATTTCACTTAAAGTTGTAAGTTACTTTGTATCTATGAATTCTAATATTTAACTAACGTTTCGTTAGGTTAGAAATCGCTGGACGTTGGGGTTGGACAATACACCCGACTGAAAATTCTCATAGAGTATGTAGACTTTGGAACAGAGACTCAGTGAGATCTCAGTGAGAAAGCTCAAAAAGTTATGAGATCTCACTTAGTCTCTGTTCCAGATTCTACATACTCTATGAGAATTTTCAGTCGGGACGTTCTGCTAAGTACAGGCCAAAGTGTCGTTGATTTATCGCGGAGGTTATCTCGAACAGCGTGGTTTTTGTTGACAAACTGTCTACGACTCTTTATACGTAATTTTATTTGCGGAACTCAATATTTGTAAACAAATCTTAAATAAACATTTTCAGAAAAAAAAAGCGAACAAATAAAACATATTTTTAGAACTAGAAGAATGTGAATAATAATACGTAAATTTATACAATTTTTAGACCTATATTTATAACTAAATACTTAATAATGTATGACCAAATTTTCAACTTGAAATACAAATGACTGTGTCGGTATCTGGAAGAAATGGACCCTGAGAAAAGTATCACTGGGGATGTAAAAAGTAGGCTTGACCCTTCCAGTCGAGTAGGCCTATGGAAGATCCATTGTAAGGCTGAGGTGGGGATGGTAGGGCTTGGACTGAGGGCGTAATCAAGTTAGGTTAGGTAAGGTAAGGTAAGGTACAGTAACTTTTGCTACAGCAGACAGAGAAGGGTCCATTTTGGGGGGTCCATATTGGCGAGAGCCCATTCCGCCCAGGATTCACTATGTCATTCGTGTTTTTAACTGTATATTATATTTCACATCCGAACGAATCTAAACCCGAGATCCTACGCTCAGTATAGTGCTTCCATTTCAGTTGTCCATTTTCCCTTAAAGAAGTCACGGTTTTCCCTTTTTTTCCCCCTTCCCTTGTAGATATCAAGTAATCCTTTTCCCCTCCATCCAGGTTAACGAGCTACACCTCTACGTTATTTTCCCCTTATTTTTCCCTTTCGAGACCCAGTTCTCCCTTTTTAAGGGAATTTCCCTGCAAAGTGGAAGCACTGGCTTAGTAGTTGAAATCATTTGTCCACTGCGTTACTGTTACTTACATTATCGGTTGACTGATTGCATATGATGGACCGACATTTTTAGCATCTATAGCAAGTATCTTTTTTTCAGGTGGTCTAAACACTTTCCAGGGAAATTCCCTGAAAAACTGGAAAATAGGGTCTGAAGAGGTAAAATAAAGGAAGAGGGAAAAGGGAACATCTGAATTGTATTCTGGTACGGAGGGGAAAAAGGGGAAAAATGGGAAATTGAAAGTGGAAACACTGTAGAGTTGCCCTTGAACCGGTAGTTGATGTGGTAGTTAAGACTCTATTTTGACTATCCTTTTGAAGGTATTGCTAAGCCTACGGTTCAAACCAGTGTTTCCACTTTTCAGTTTTCCCTTTTCACCCTCTTCCCTTATCTTTCCCCTTTTTCCCCTTCCGTGCTAGAATATATAGGGTCTAGATTTCCCCTTTACTCTCTTCTCTTCTTCTTCCCTTTTCAGACCCCATTTCCTCCCTTTTGCAGGAAATTTCCGTGCCAAATTGGAAACACTGGTTCAAACAGTTGTATAAGATGATGATTCAGACTGTACTATAGGCAAACTTTTTATTCACGCGTTAAAACACCCATTCAGACGGTAGTTTAAGGTGATAGTTCAGACAGTACCTGGTAAATTTTTCTCAGGCGCCATTAAGGCTCCTGTCAGTGTTTCCATGGGTGGAACAGAGAAGCTATACTCCAAAATAGTTGAAAAAGTAGCACATAGATGGCGTTATCTCCTGGACACTTGGCCACGATATTCAAGGAAAGCTTTTCTTGACAATATCTTGACATTTGGGTTAAAATGGCTTAAGGGAAACTGTAGGTCTGTTATTTTGTAAGGAACTTTTACCAGAACCTACTGTTGCGTTCCGCATAATACACATAAAGGTTATAACCTTGGAAAATTCAGGGAGCTGAACACAACCTGAATGTCAACCTGAGACGGCCTGACAACCCTTAACCGCAACCTTAACAACCCTTATGAAAAATGTTTGGAACCTGAATCAGGCCCTGACGAGGTTCTCGATAGTCAACTACATGAATTTGCGCCTGGATACACCTGAAAGTAAGGGTCCTTCTAGTCCGCCTTCCAGGGACCTGAGAACAACGACCCTTATAGTCCACCTTCTTGGGACCTGAATATAAGGGTCCGTCTAGTTTACCTTTCAGGGACCAGAATGTAAGGGCCTTAGTCCACCTTCTTGGGACCTGAAAGTAAGGGTCCGTCTAGTCCACCTTCCAGGGACCTGAAAGTAATGACCTTTTAGTCCACCTTCCAGGACCTGAAAGTAAGGACCTTCTAGTTTACCTTCCAGGGAACTGGAAGTAAGGACCTTCTAGACCACCTTCCAGAGACCTGAAAGTAAGGACCTTTTAGTCCACTTCCAGGGACCTGAAAGTAAGGATCCTTCTAGTTCACCTTTCAAGGACCTGAAAATAAGGGTCATTCTAGTCCACCTTTCAGGGACGTGAAAATTTTCAGATACTAGGAAGTCTCATGGCAAAAAAAAAAAACCTAGAACGAATATTTGTTATGCTGTAATCTTGCTGCTTAAACTTGTATGTACAGAACACAGTTGTTTACGTTCAGTTGGCAACACAATTCAGAACAGTGTTACAAAATCTGCAGACGCCACAGCTCAAAACTTCCATTGGTGATTCTACCCGACTGAAAATTCTCATCGAGTATGTAGAATTTGGAACAGAGACTCAGTGAGATCTCAGTGAGAAACTCTATAAAGTTGTGAGATCTCACTGAGATCTCATTGGGTCTCTGTTCCAAATTCTACATACTCTATGAGAATTTTCAGTCGGGTAACTACGAAATATTTGGTTATAAGTTTTAATTTAAGAAAAATTTATTTTCATCACATTTGGCAAGTCATTATGTAAATCATAAATAACAAAAATATATTATTATTAATTTCTAGTTTTATTAAAAAAAGAGTTTGGCAACTCCTATACCCTCTACTTTAAGCCGTTAGCGCTAGAAGCAATGGCTCCCTAGAGAATTACTCGGCGTCGGTGCTGGAAACTTTCTCCTTTTTTAGTCAACGTTTTAGCTAGGTTTCAAATAGTTCGAAGGATGACACCGCGTAAAACAAATAAAGGTAAGTTGTAATTTTCTTGTTCGAAACACGACATTAAAAAATATCATTGGAATTGGTTTCTAATCAATCTTTTTCACTAAACTAGGGGCAAGTCAGTAAACCCGTGCAGAGCGAGATCGAGCCTCATCATCAGCAGCCAGAAACCAATTTGGGTACTTGGAAAAACGTATACAATTCAACCGCTAGACTAGATGATTGAGAACATGCCGGGAACAGATTTTTACTTTCAGTATCAATTTCTTCGTTATTATCCATTATTGTTTACCAGATACACATATTATTCTATATGGAATTACTGTTGTCAGTTTAATCTTTTGTCATAGTTGGTAACATGCCGTTGGGAATCTTGCAATCCAGCATTCAGCTGGGTTATCCAGTACTAAGGAAACTCCGAGCTGGCGTTTAGTACTTGGCTAAGGTACCTGAATGGAGGCTGTTCACGTAGAACATAAGGGGAATTTTCGCAAAGGTTCAGTATTGAGTTAAGGTACCTGAATGAGGGCTGTTAAGGTAGAACATAAGGGGAATCTCCTTAAGGGTTCAGTGTTGAGCTAAGGTACCTGATCAGTGGAATGGTAAGGGTGTAAGGGAACCTTAATTCTGCTTTTCAGGGGACATCTCAGGCCGTTCACAAGGGACCTGAAAGAGGGCCTTACAGGTCCCTTAGACATCTAAGTTTATAGTTTTTATCCAGGTACCTGAAACCACTGGAAAGCGGCCAATTCCATGGTTTTCAGGGACCTGGCGTAGCCTATCCCTTCACTGAAGCGTAAGGGGGTTGTCAGGGGTATGTCCAGGTCCCTGAACCTTTGCTGAATTTTCCATCGGGTTGGATGGTTAAATATTATAACAGCAATTTGGATTGGATTTTGGGGAGTTGAGATCATAAATGTGCTGTGAAAAAATAGATTTTCTAAATATGGCGGACATTTGGTAGATACTTGTGAATTTTCAGAAGCGTTGCACGTAGTTTCCAGGGAAAGTTCCAAAACGTGTAACGGTATCGCCTTCCCGCAGTTCCAGCTCGTTCTGCGGAATGTAAGGGAACAGTGGACGGGGCCTAAATATTCACCGACACCAAGATAATACAAGTCCATGATTTTAATTAGTACAAATTCTAATGTAAAGCTATTAGTCTGATTACAGTATTGGTTGTTTACGAGTGTTCAGACTTGGAGATTCCTGTGCAATATCCACTATCCGCTTGGACAGACTCCAAAGGACCGCCTATAGGCGACAAATAGATAAGTTACTATATTTCATCAACCGACTACTGTGTATCTGGCTGTGCTAGATATTCAAGTACACAATAAATACTTTAATTTAAAAAAATGTGAAGTCGTGAAGCACCAGTGAAGAGTACTGATTCTGTCGTCCGTTTAGTATGTGAGGTGCGTTTCTCTGGTTGCAGTGAACCGTTCGTCATTAGTGAACCGGCTGGCCCGCTCGGTACCTTTACGAAATATTTATAAAAATTTCAAATTTAACATCTTAAGATACCATTATAGTGGTATCATAGCAAGATTTGGTCTATGAGTAAACCAGGACTTCCCTGATTTTTCCACAGGTTTACGAAGGATTTCCACATAAGAAACAGGGAAATTCCCTTTTCGGTCAATTGACATCTCGAGATACCATTATACTTGTATTATTGCAAGATTTGGTCTGTGAGTAAACGAGGACTTCCCTGATTTTTCCACAGGTTTACGAAGGATTTCCACGTAAGAAGTAGGGAAATTCCCTTTGCGGTCAATTGACATCTCGAGATACCATTATACTGGTATTATAGCAAAATTTGGTCTATGAGTAAACGAGGACTTCCCTGATTTTTCCACAGGTTTACGAAGAATTTCCAGCAGGGAAATTCCAAGCAGGGAAATTCCCTTTGCGGTCAACGATGTATCTCTCAAGCCAGTTCTCGGCTATCTAACGACTTCAAGTTTGCCAGCTCTCCTATTTAAAAGCAAATAAAATACATATTTGTTAACAATCTAATACTTATGAATAATTAAAATTGTAGCTAAGTTAATTACCTTTGATTAATGAGAGTTCCACGGTACTTTCCCGACAGAAAATTCTCAAGGAGTATGTAGAATTTGGAACAGAGACTCACTGAGATCTCACAACTTTTTGGAGTTTCCAACTGAGATCTCACTGAGTCTCTGTTCCAAATTCTACACACTCTATGAGAATTTTCTGTCGGGTTGTGCTGCAAAGTTGTATTTGACTCTAGCGTGTCCTTTCGTTGCGGTTCTCTGCATTGGCTGTGTGTACCTTCATTACATACAATCTTCAAAGAGATTGATAAATAAAATCTTCAATCATTTAAGTAATTAATGATTTAATTTCGGACTCCATTGATGCTATCTCTATGTGGTTTTGTGACTGAAATGCCCACCGTTGTATTGTGTCCGTCCCCGTACTAGTTTTTATCGATACGACGACACCGTGGTAGGGACCAGATTTTGCACAAAGTGCCAAATTCAGTCCCTCCGAGAAATGAATGGAGGAAAAGTTGCAGGGACTGATTTTGGCAATACCGCTTATCTCTTGGGCAGATAACGCCTGATAACATGGTGATAACAAGTTGATAAACAGTCATACGCGGATGATATCCCCTTTGTGGAACGATAGCTCTCTATCGTACTAAATGGAAATTGTCATTTTAATTAAGTATTTCATTGTTAAATTTAATTAAACTTCATTAATTTTGATGTCTGGCACCTTGAATTGAAGGCTACGAAGTTATACAGATCCCGAGCCATAGTTTTGGGTTCAGGGTTCCTCCAATGGGTCCAAAACTTCCAGTAATCTTCGTACACCTAGGTCATGTTATCACTGTTATCTCCGTGTTATCATATGTTATCAAATAATCTTGGTACACTTTTCCTCGGGATTCCGACCGCTTGATAGATTTGCTTCCAGGACCGAGTTGGTATTTATCTCACTGGAACGGACCGCTGCAAACAATAGATGCAATTAAATTTAATTGAAATTTAAATAAAACTTGAAATAGGTTTCCACTTTTGCAGGGAAATTCCCTGAAAAAGGGGACAAATGGGGTCTGAAAAGGGGAAGAAGAAGAGAAGAGGGTAAAGGGGGGAAATCTAGACATTGTATATTCTAGCACGGAGAGGGGAAAAGGGGAAAGATAAGGGAAAAGGGAAAATTGAAAAGTGGAAACACTGAGTCCGAGTGTATATTTGACCAAGAAGTGTGGCAGATGATTTTAATTAGTAAAACGACACGAAATAACTTAAAAGTGTTGATTACAATGTCTTAACATGGTTTCGAAGAATAAAGAATTTCAGACATGTTAAAAGTATATTCATTTCATTCGCTATGCATTTACGTGATTATGCTTTATCATATATCTTTCCCTTTTCAGACCCCATTTTCCCCTTTTTCAGGGAATTTCCCTGCAAAGTGGAACCACCGGCTCCTTTTAAGGCATTTATTCAAGACCGTTGTTCAGATTTTGAATATACTCATGCGTGTTAAAGGTGATATACAGTCTATTAATCAAATGATGCGTTTTTCTCCGAGAGAAGTGACTTCAAGTTCAGGATGGTATTCAGGTGGTAAGATTACCAGCAGCGCCCATTGAAACGTTTGTTCTAGATCAACTTAGCGACGCCATCTATTGAGAAGAAAATAAACTAATTACGCTACGTGTCCATACGAAATTATTGTATAGTTTTTGATGTTATATTAAATTAATTTTTATAAAATTTACAAATAAATTTAATGATTTTACAATGAATAAAATCGATAAATGAAGAGTAAAATACCAGCTGAATACTGAAACATACATATAGCCTGATAATTACTGTTTTTATACTACACACAATACAAATATTTTATAAATATTTATTAAAATAGCTTTATTAAAATGTATTTATAATATTGTAAATATCAGTTGACCTATTACAATTATTTCCGTATAGAATTTTGATAAAGAAGAGGCTTCATGAAAGCAAGTACCGTAGTAGTCAAACTTGTGATCGTTTCTTGGGCTGCTTTGTCGTCTGGTATCGTTGAGTGAATTCTGTTCTTATCTGGAACGAAATATTTGTACATTTCTTGACCGCAACAACATCAACTTTTGAGGTAACAACTTTGACCTGTCACTTAGCGAACTAGTACTAATCAAATCAAGCTTAAATGACATTACATTAAGGTGAAATAATTTCAGATTGTTGATGTTTTGCCGGTCATGGCGATATATGACAAATCACTAAGACTTGCAGCCGCCATGTTGGGTATTGGCCTGACGTTCTGCAACAAATGTTTTGAAATGATTTCTGAAGCGAAAAAATGACATGACGTCTCATTAAACCTAAAAATAATGATTTTTTAAGATAAAATTTTGGGTGTGTGTCAGTAAGAGAAGTGTTGTTTTTGTTAATTGATTTTGTCATTGACTGACTCTTATGCAATCCTCTATTTTGGTGTGCATGGGAAGGAGAAATTGTTTTTTCTTGTTTTTGTGCAGGGTAATGACAAAGAGTCATCTTGAAGTCTTGCCAAGTGACATTTGTACAGTTTGATCATGACGATAGCCATGAAAAACGCTGGTGACGGGAGCAACGAACAGGAGACGACAGCCCCCAGTGTAAATCAGGTATTGAAAAAAAAATAACCAAAATCAGTCTTGTTGTACTCAGTCATGTTTTTCTTTACGCAGAACGCAAACCAGAACAACACTGGAGATGTAAATACAGCAGACAGTCAAATGGCAAGCGAAGTGGAGGATGAAAATTTGGTTGATCCCGTGACTGGTGAACCTTATTTCCCGGTAAATGAGTTAATACGTCTGGAGGAGATGATCAGTCGAACTAGGTGGGTTGTCCCTGTTCTGCCTAAATGCGAGCTGGAGATTTTGCTGGACGCCTCGATTCTCCTCTGCAAGAAGGGACTGGATACGAGAAGTGACGCCTGTCAGCGTTTTTTCCAGGAGGGACTGACCAAGTCGTTTACCAAAGTTTTAACGGACGAGGCGGTCAGCAGCTGGAAATACGACATCCACCGCTGCATCCTGCAGAACTGCTACAAGCTGGTCGAGCTGTGTGTAACCAAACTCAGTCAGGACTGGTTCCCCCTCCTCGATCTGCTGGCCATGGTACTCAATCCCCACTGCAAATTTCATAGCTTCAATCTGACCAGGCCTTCCGAGTCTATTCCACCCAACGTCCCAGTCAACGAGGATGAAGTTTTTTCCAAACCGCTAGATGTCAGGGCTCCCCGCGGCTGGCTTGTAGACCTGATCAACCGTTTCGGAAAACTCAACGGCTTCCAGATTCTCCTGGAACGATTTCAGAGCGGCCAGAACCTGACCCTGCCCGTCATGTACGCTCTAATGAGGCCTTTTGGTCTTTGTGCAGAAATGCTGACAGTTTCCACCATCGTCAAGTATTTTCTTCCCATCATTGAAGTGATTCCAGCCTTTCTCGACAACCTGACCGACGAAGAGCTGAAGAAGGAAGCCAAAAACGAGGGAAAGAATGATGTAATATCGGCCGTTGTTAAATTCTTGAAAAACCTGGCCGCCCGAGTCCCGAACCAGGAAGAAATGTTGCAGAATCTGGAGATGTTTCGACTCAAGATGATCCTACGCCTCCTGCAGATTTCCTCATTCAACGGCAAAATGAACGCGCTGAACGAGATTAATAAAGTTATCGCCAGCGTTTCGACTTACCCGCAGAGGGCCGGGCAAAGTATTGTAGGTGGAGCTAACGAGGCTGAAGAGGAGTGGCTAACGGCTGAGCGAATGGCCGGTTGGCTGAAAGAGCACAAGGTCCTGCAGATTGTTTTATCCGACTCGCTACATCAGCCGCAGTACGTGGAGAAGCTGGAGAAAATCCTGCGCTTTGTCATCAAGGAAAAAGCCCTGACCTTGGATGACCTTGACCGCATATGGGCGTCCCAGGTCGGCAAGCACGAAGCCATTGTCAAGAATGTACACGACTTGCTAGCTAAACTGGCCTGGGATTTCTCGCCCGAACAGCTGGATCATCTGTTTGAATGCTTTCAGGTAATAATTTGGATAGTTTATAAAAATAAGAACTATAATAATAATAATAGTGATGGTTTAATGAAAAAAATTTAACTAGGACTGTTTCTTAGATAGTCAAATTCTCATACTTAAATTACTAGTTTAGGCAAAAGTCTGGCATCTGCTTTTATTTTATATAATTCGTACTGTAGACCTTGTCCATTGTTATAAATGCTTTAATGCTTATTAAATATACTTATTCCTATCAAAACCTGGATTGTCGACTTATAGGCCAGATGGTCCTTGGGATCAATATAAGAATTATTATATTTTATGTGCATTTAATTAATTTTCGATTGAATTTTAGGCGAGTTGGACCACAGCTGGGAAGAAGCAGCGCGAAAAGCTGCTGGAATTGATTCGACGTCTCGCCGAGGACGATAAGGACGGAGTCATGGCACACAAGGTTCGTTTTTAAGTAAAAAAGTTAAAAATCTCTATTGGTGAAAGAGATATCGATAGTTAATGGTAGACAACAGGGATCATCGAAGTAAAACCCTTGAAATTAAAAAATAAATGCATTTGTATTTGATTACTCGGATATCGATAGTTTAACGATTGACAATATCGATAATAAAATCACTTTAAATAAAAAAAACAGTATTGTAGTCGATTGAACGCGATATCAACAACTGTTGATAGGCAAGATCGATAATCGATAATTTAAACCCTTTAAGTTAAAAAAATGTATATGTATCTGATTACTGAGATATCGATAGTTCTATAGTTGACAATATCGATAACAAAATCGCTTTAACTCGAAAAAAAATTTTATACTCGACTAATCGCGATATCAACAACTGTTGATGACTGTATCGATAATCTATGATCATAATCGACTAATATACTATTTTTATTATTATTGCCTAATTTAGGTGTTGACCCTGTTCTGGAACTTGGCCCATTCACCGGACGTTCCCAACGAAATCATGGACCAAGCGATGAACGCCCACGTCAAAATCCTCGACTATTCCTGCTCCCAAGACAGGGACGCCCAGAAAACTCACTGGCTGGACCGCTGTGTAGAAGAGATTCGGCAGAATCAGTGGGTTCTCCAGGCACTGAAGCAGATTCGAGACATTTGTTTGCTGTACTCGGAGACCCCAGCCAATTTTAATCACGCAGCACCGCACGCAGCTAGAGCTCCCAATGTTCTGTACAGGCAAGAAGTAGTTAACAGACTGCAGCAGCAGCACGCGCTAGTGATTCTTATCACTGATAACTTGTGCGGCTATATGGACCGCATACGTGCGCTGGTCAAAGATAACGCTGCCAACTACGATCCGCAGACCTTCATGCCGGATGATCGATACAGTCACGTGATGCAGGTCCAGGAACGACTGAATTTCTTACGTTTCCTGTTGAAGGATGGCCAATTGTGGCTGTGCGCACCCCAGGCCAGGCAGATCTGGAACTGCCTGGTAGAAAACGCGATTTTTGTCGCCGATCGAGAGGCCTGCTTCAAGTGGTTTTCTAAACTGATGGGCGAGGAACCGGACCTAGACCCTGAAGTCAACAAAGAGTTTTTCGAGAACCAGATCCTTCGCTTAGATCCTGCGCTGATGACTGAGAGCGGGATGAAGTGTTTCGACCGCTTCTTTAACGCTGTCAACGCCAAGGAAGGAAGAATGGTGGCTCGCCGTAAGATCAACGACGTCGACCTTATCGGACTCGACTATCTGTGGAGGGTGATCCTGTCTGGGACGGATTCCGTGGCCGATAAAGCGATCCTGCTGCTCAAGGAAACGTATACGGGCCTGGGACCGCGACTGATTAACTCGCAGGTGGAGATTCACGAAGATTTGATATCGTCCTGCATCGATAGACTGAGGGCCTCGCACGATACGCTAAGGGCCTGTCTCTACCAGAAACAGCAGCAGCAGAACGAGGCTGTCGAGAAGGATTTCCTCAACAGGACCCGTCAAGAAACAGTAAAGATTACATATTTGTTTATTTCTATTCCTTCTTGACTTAGGCCGTAGGCCTATTGCCACATTAGACTATTAGGATTATATATTTTTAATAATGAAATTGTGTAACTGTATATTATCTATTAGTTTTGATAATTAATTAATTACATTAAAAAGGAATTATTTATTACGCAGTTATGTATTATATTATTTTATCATTGTTATATGTTATTATTTATTATTATATATATATTGTTATTATCTTACATTATTATTATGACGTATATTGTGTTATATATATATATATATATATATATCGTACTAATTATTGTGTGCTATTTATTATTATTATTATTACTGTTATTGTTATAACTACGATATTACTTCTACTACTAGTATTTTCAGTAATATTAATATTATTTATTATTATTTTTATAGGCAAGGATGTGCAGGGTCCTCAAGCTGCTGCAGGACTACGTTACCGACTACGACTGCGATTTCCAGATGCGGGAAGAGCGGACGCTGCTGCCGTTGGGACGAGCCTTTCGCGGCAAAAACTTTATGCTGATCATCAGGTTCCCCAATCAGGGGCGACAGCCCGAAGACCTGGAACTCTGGACCCACAGCAATGAAACCCTGGCCACGGTTCGCAGACACATTTTGAACCGAATCAAGAGCGGCAATGTGGCGAGCGCCAGCGCGAACCTTGTACGTAACATTATTACTATTATTCGTGTAAATATTATTGCAAGAGATGAGCGGATTGAACCGTTTTTGAACCGTGTATTTTGAACGGCCTCATCGGTTTGTCGACCTGAACTCGTAAACCGCGAACCGGATCATCTCAAGATCGGTTGAACCTTGAAACGAACCGAACTGTACACCTTTGCCGAATGAACCGAACTTTGAATCTGAACAGAATTCGGAATCGTACTTGTTAGGATTGAACCAAACCGAGCTGAACCGTAAACCTAATCTGGTTCACACTTAGATGAGATCCGCTCATCTCTGAATACTGCTATTATTACTATTATTATTATAATTTTTAATTGCAAATCACCCGTAGACCTTGGCCCATGGCTGGTACAAAACAACATTAAACAGTAATGAAATAAAACGCGACAATTTCAGGGAAAAAGGTACGGGCCATGAAAAGTAGTAGTGAAATTAAGTGCAGAATAAATTAAAACAATAGTAATAAAAGTGCAGGTAGTTTAAATCAGCAAATATTACACTTGACTGTATGTAGACTAGTGCAAAACATTAAACATGTAAAGGAATGGAAGTCAAACTAGTAGTTCTTTCCTTACATGAATAATGAAATAATGTACACTATATAACAAGGCAGGATTGATTAAAAAGCTATGCGCGTTAGAATTCAGGCTCACTCTGGAGGATTTTCGAATTAGAGCGGCTCTGTGTTTATTTATAATCGGGCAAGAGTATTATTATTACTATCTGTCATTTAATAAAATTTTTTTCCAGCAGCAGCAACAGCAGCAGGGATTGAAGCTGGATTTATTCCTGAATAACGAACTGATTGAAACTACTGAAGATTTCAGGCTAGTCTCGGAACTGCATCTCAGGGACAGAACTGTAATATTATCTGCTATATTATGATTTAATATTTGTAGACTTATTTAAATTTTTGTCACAGTTGCTTACGGCGAAACTTTCTCAGTCGAACGCAGCAGCACCCGGGTCTCCAGATTCCAGTAGCGATAGCAGCACTGGAGGATCTCCACAACACACGACCAATAGCTATCAAGTAATAATGTCAATAGATGTAATTCTTAATAATAGTTAATCATTAGAAATTCAAAAAATTAATGAGAAAAGAGAGAACGAATACTAATTAATATGAAATGATGGATTAATAAATATATAATATATATTTGTAATATAATATATACCGGGTAGATTTTGATTCCTTTATTGTTTATACCTAATAATACGTAAAATATTGTATAATGGATTAATTAATATAGTATTAATAGCACAGAATAAACCAAGTAAATATAGATTGTTAACTAATAACAGTTAATTTATAATATAATAATTCAAAAAATAATTCCGTGAATGCGTAAACAAATATAAACAAATAATATTACTAATACAGTATATATAATATCATATAAACCAAATATGCTGATAAAAGTTTATATTCAGTTTATGTTACAATAATTAAGTACATTAATTTATTTCTTCTCGGCTTAGGCCGTGGGCCTATTGCCACATGAGATTTGCATACACTTTCAGATAAGTTCTTCGATTATATCGAAATTTTTGCTGTTGTAAATTTTTCAAATTAAAAAAAAGGAGAAAAAAGAGAGATCAATTTATGATTGAGATCAAAGCGTGGAGTAAGTAAACAATTAAACGGAAGAAAATATATTAAGATTCGGAAGTATTATGTAGTAATTTTTAGGTTGTCCTTAAATGTATTCTGGTTGTTAGCTGTTGAGGTTACGTCTGTGGTTCGGGATCAATAGATCAGGATTAAGTACATTGCAATACTATAAGGAATAAGTATTTACATTATAATTTGCACTAAATTTATGATAATAGTAAACGATATTATATCAATATTAATAATTTCGTTTCAGGGCCTGACTCAGTATTCGACGGCAGCGGCTGCTGAAAACACGTTACCCGGTATTTTAATGTCTAGAGACAGGCGAGTGATCCCGTTTCTCTGCCAGATTGCTGATCTGGGCTGCCTGCTGAAACACGCGCAGCTTCGGGATTCTGCACGCAACCTGCTGAGGCTGTTACCTGCTGACCCTCAAGCTGTGGACCGCCTATTCGGGTATCAAAAACTCGATATTGTAAATTAGTAACAGTATTTTTTTTGTAAGTATTCAGCATTTACGGAAAAAAACTAATATCGAGCGTTGCTGACCTTAGAATACAGACAGTATTTATTAATTGTATTAGTGATTGTGATGGTTTATTAATAACATTCAAATATTATGATTAAATTAAGTTGACGCTTTTTCGTTTTAATTATTTTGAATTTAAGATGTTATACTTTTTTAAGTATTACTGAATAGTGTTAATGACTATTATGGTTTATTAATAATATTCAAAAATTAAAATTCAACTGTAGGCTTTTTTGTCTTAATTAATTTAGATTTAAGATGTTATAATTTTTAACTTTTTAGTTAAAGCGTGAATATCCGATCTTAGCTCACAGAAAATGGAGTCATAGTGAACTACAGCATGGCGAGAACTCAAGAACAAGTCTATTTAAGAGGACACTGACAATCACAGAACGATTCATTACTATGATCTAGCATAAAGCATCACAATCAAATGGAACAAAAGAAACTACGAATACAAACACGATATACGTAGGATCTAAAATAACAAAAGGAGATCTATATGCAATATAAAAGAGGAAGGATTAGAAGTACAGGAAAACAAAAGTTAACGAGAAAAGAAAAAAAAACACAAAGACAACAATATTAACAAAAATAAAATTAAACAAAAGAGACCTAACAAGGATTAAAGCATGATTATTCTGGACAAGATTTAGCAAAAGAAAATTTGAAAAGAAGCCACTTGAGTACTGTCTAACTATGTTATCTGTTCCAAGTAACTTGTATTACATACTTACATTGTGGTCTGTAAAAGTCACACGGAACGCCTCGTTTCTTTACAGAACCTTACTATGGCAGGTATTAGGTCCGGTCTATTTAAAATAGATACATCCCAGGGTATGGCGAGTATACCTCAGTTTTCGAGTAATCTCTTGTCACTGTTGCGAAAACGCAGGACAAGACAACAGAAAGTGCGCCGTGTCTTCTGGTTCAACTTTTCAGTTAAAAGTAGTATTAACGATTATTATGGTTTATTAATAATATTCAGGAGTTGTATTTAAATTAAGTGAACGCTTTTTTATTTTAATAATTTGAAATTTAAGATGTTATACTTTTTAGCGTATTACTTAATAACAGTATTAATGATTATTATAGTTTAATAATATTTGAAAATTTTAGTTTGAATTTTGCATTTAATCCATTATTTTTTAATTAATTTTCTGTCATTTGTTTTACTGTTTTCATTCTACTGTTATTATAGCTATCGTATGATTGGTTAATCTCTAATTAAGATCATTAAGAGTTATGTTGATAATACTTCTAATTAACATGTTCTAATTGAGTGTTGATTCGATGCAGGGCGTGCAGAGTAAGCAGAGATCAGCAGAACGATGTCAGTACTTCGGATATTCCAGGGTCGTTGAGCGTTCTGCTGGAGAGCATTTTCTTCGGACCGTCGGCATCTACTGTGCTGTATCACCTTGAGGTAAAAACAAAAAATTTATTTAAAATAAATTGACGTTCAAATGACAGAATACATCAGTTTGTAACAAATTGTATGTAATAGAAAAGTGTGAATAAAGTTAACGTGAAAGTTGCAATTATGTTAATTAAGTGTTAAATAACTGTTAATTTTACTTTTATTATTATAACAAGAATAAAATTTTGAAATGTTCACTATTTAGTTTGTTATTGTAACGTAACATTATTGGTTTTAATTCTGCGTATTATTTTTTTGTGTGTTTATTTGTACTATTACATTATTGTATTAAATCCGTTATTATTATTATTATCATGGTAACTATTACAACAACTACTACAATTATGATTATTACTACTGCTATTGTTATTAGTGGTATTAACATAATTTTTCTTACATTTATTTGAGTTTTTGATATATTTGCAGGTTGCGTTTAGTCTATTTATGCCAGCTAATTTCCCTATGGCAGAGAAGGCACTGGAGTTCCAGTACAGCTTTATCCAGAGCGGCGGAATCCCTTTGATTCTAAATATGTTGAGAAACAACAGTTTCATCACATCTGCGGATGTCCAAACCAAGAGGTTTATTCAATAATTATTATATCAAAATAAATGTACAGCCACGAGCAACAAAAAAGTATCCACCTAAACTAAAGAAAAGTTGCTTTAGAATGAACTTGTCTATTACTATAGCGCTTAAATTGTTAACAAGGGTGAAAATTGAATCGATTTTAAGCTTTGAAAGTCTTTCGACCTCTATGGTAGTAAACAAGCTAGTTTAAAAGCGATGTTCTTAAAATCGGGTGGATACTTTTTTTTTTGCTCATGGCTGTAGGCTGTACTTCATACTTAATTTTAATTTTTTCATTGATTTCATCATGATATGAAATAACTAACATGTAGTAGTACTATTAATATTATTTACATTTTAATAAAACTTTTGTGTTTCATTGAACTACATTATTATCATTACTCAGTTGTACGTTTATTTACTTACAGTTAGAGTAATTTTAAAATACTGTTTTTTGGTAATACGTATAAAAATAAATGTACTAATATTGATTAAGAAATCATATTTTTATTTATTTATTTTCATGTTTATTTATTTATAGTTATTATATTTATTTTGAATACTTGTTTTAAAAACTTGTTTCCTATTTG
This sequence comes from Eulimnadia texana, assembly GCA_002872375.1. Classification (NCBI taxonomy): domain Eukaryota; kingdom Metazoa; phylum Arthropoda; class Branchiopoda; order Diplostraca; family Limnadiidae; genus Eulimnadia; species Eulimnadia texana. Next base: position 6,778,291 of record NKDA01000002.1, on the reverse strand, counting down.
TCTAGGTCTGCATTCTTGGGCGTGCTGCGATTGGCCAAGGTGGTTTTGACGGTCCTTTCGTATCTCTGCTGGCGTGATTCGCCCGAAGGGTCAGCCAATCCCCAGCAGATACCCCTGCCGCTGTCTGATTACTTCGTTCGGGCAGTAGCCAATCAGCTGGTGCCTCACTTGCAGGTGGATTCAGCCTCTTTGTGCAGCGTCAAACCGGAACTAAGTGACGTTCATGCCGTGATCCGATTGGCTTGGGCTAGCAGCAACAATCAGTACAAACTACTGAACTGCCCATGGGAAGAAATGGGCCAGTACCCCCTACCCCAACAACAGCAACAACAACAGCAGCAGCAGGATAACGAGTATAGCGAAGATATGCAACTGTGCAAGTAAGTATCCTTAAACTAGTTATTGCTGTTGCTGAAAGTTTTTTTTTAACTACTACTAAAGTACTATTAACTACTTTTGTTTGTAGGGAAGCACTGGAAGTCCTGACTGTTGCTAACTTCATTTGTCCACACATTACGGAGCAGCTAGCGGAGGACAAGACGTTTTTCCGCTTTGTTCTGGAGGTTGTGCTGCTGTGTCCGAGTAAATTAGTTCGCTCGATGGCCGCTGAGCAACTGCTGCAGATGACGACCATTTTCCCCCAGCGACAGCTGCTGCAGTCGTTTATTACGGCGCTGCTCAGTGTTCTCCACACCACAGCTAAAGAGTTTGCCTCTAGTTCACATGAATATTTCCAGCTGCTCTGTCGCCTGCTGAATTACGCCACCTCCTCCGGAATCGCAGTTCCCCAAGCGGAAGAGTTTCTCCAGAACGAAATCCAGTGGCTGAAAAAAGCAAAGGTTGATTTCTATAGATTTATTATTATTATTATTGTTCTTGTTATTGTTCTCATTATTGTTATAATTCTTCTTATTGTTATTTATTTACATTTACTTATTAATTTATGAATTTATTTACTATGATTTATTTTTAGTATTATTATTTTCATTATTATTAATTATTATTTTTTATTGAAGGATAATTTTGTGGCTACTGGATCGACGCAAGCCGAGGACGAACTGCTGGAAGGACATTTGTCGTTGATCAGGGAGTTCGTTTCGCATTTGGGACCTAACAAGAAGTTCGAAGTGGGCACGGACGAGAGTAAAGGCGTCTTGCTTATCAGAGTACGTAATTCTTTTTTTTCAAAAACGTTTAATATGATAATAATTTAAATTGTAAAATAAGAAAAATGTATAATATGTAAAACTATTTCATCATTGTCTAGAATAGGTTAAGTTCTTAACCAAATTATTATTAATTTTATTTTAATCATTTTTACGTAACAGTAAAAGTCGTACGTATTTAGATTTAACTTTAAGCAAATGTTTTTATTGTATTGGTGCTGCTTATTATTATCAGTATTTTTATTCTAATTATTTCTATTTCTCTATTTGTCCATTTTTTTTGCTCTACGATAATTATTTCTAATAACTATTATAATTAATAATAATAATATAAAATTATTATAATAATGATATAAAAAATAAAATTTTAAGTAAAATAAATAATATAAAAATATAATTTTATATTATAAATAATATAAAAATATAATTTTATATTATAAATAATATAAAATTATAATAAATAAATAATTATAAATAATATTATTAATTAATTAATAATATATTTGTACTTACTTTAATTCATTTTTTTCTGTTCAACAGGAATTGCTGGAAGACTTTTTGTATCCAGCCTCTCGCGTTATGCTGCACTACAACAAAACGGGAGAAATGTTGTCGGTACCTTCGGACCCTATCAGTGCTTCGTCAGTCTCGGCGAACTCTGCGTTGGACCTCCTCGTTGCTTTAAGCACCGGTTGCGTTGAAAACATGAGACTCTTAGTCGCGATGCTGACCGACATGTTCTTTACGGGTACATTTGAAAATTTTATTTCATAGTCATTTGATATTTAAATAATAAGAATTTGATAATTAATACCAGCTAATATTGTATCGAATTATTATCAAATAAGATTTAAATATCATGTAGAAAATTCTGTCCTTGCATTTTTCTTCAGTTGATTATAATTCTTATAATATTATTTTGTTTATTTTATTTTTGTGTTTGTACAGTGTTAATTACTCGTGAATTGATACTTTTCACAGTTCTGTTCGTTTATTAGTTATTATACATTCATCAGTCAGTTAAATATTCAATGATTGATATGTTTACTTATTCTAAGCTTTTTGTGTATAGGAATATAGATCTTGACGTAGCAATTATTTGATTGTTTTGATACAGACGAATATAACGAGCCTCTTACGGAATGGGAGTACCTGCCACCAGTGGGTCCGCGTCCTGGAGGAAGTTTCGTGGGTCTGAAGAACGCTGGAGCTACCTGCTACATGAACTCGGTTCTGCAGCAGCTTTTCATGATCGAGCGTCTCCGGCGAGGGGTTTTATCCGCAGACGGAGCTGCACAGGACCCGGATGAAGATTTCAGCGGCGAGGACAAGCTGGAAAACGACACGGACACCTCGGAAGAGCAGCAGCTGCAGCAGAAGAGCCGCGAAGAATCGGCGCGCGACTATAACGTGAATATCCTCAAGCAGCTTCAGGCGATTTTCGGACACTTGGCCTACAGCAAGCTGCAGTACTACGTCCCCCGGGGTCTGTGGCGTCATTTCAAGCTGCAGGGCGAACCAGTCAACTTGCGGGAGCAGCAGGACGCCGTAGAGTTTTATATGAGCCTCACGGACAGCGTGGACGAAGCGCTGAAAGCCCTCAACTGCGAGCAGATCATGGGTCGCACTCTGGTTGGCGTTTTCTCCGACCAGAAGATTTGCAAGGGCTGTCCCCACCGCTACTGTAAAGAGCAGCCGTTTAATGTGATCAGCGTCGATATCCGTAACCATAGCAACCTGCACGACTCGCTGGAGCAGTACGTCAAGGGTGAGCTGCTGGAAGGGGGCGACGCCTACCACTGCGAGAAGTGCAACAAGAAAGTCAACACCGTCAAGCGACTCTGCGTCAAGAAACTACCGCCCATTCTGGCCATTCAGCTCAAGCGGTTCGAATACGACTACGAAAGACTCTGTCCAATCAAATTCAACGATTACTTCGAATTCCCGCGCGTCCTCGATATGGAACCCTACACTGTGTGGGGATTGGCCAAAGCCGAAGGCCAGGTATGTTTTTGTTAATCAGTTGATTATCAATTGATTATTTTATTAGGAGACAAGTCATAAATCTAACCATAATATTTACTTAACTTTTTTATGAATTTCATTAACTATTGTGTTTGTTTACTTTTTAAAACTTTTAATGTTCACTTTTTCATTCATTAATTTATTATTTTAATTATATTTTATTTAGTTATGTTATGTTGTATACTAAATAAATAATCGATCATTTTAATAGGAATAACGTGAGTTTTTCTCTTAAATAGGTGATTGATTACGATATCGACGGTGGGGAGATAACGGGAGGAGATGTCTGTACGCGCTACCACCTGACTGGAGTAGTGGTCCACAGCGGACAGGCGAGTGGTGGACACTATTATTCATATATTCTGCAGAGATCGCCTTCTGGAGAAGGAGCCAAGTGGTACAAGTTCGACGATGGGGACGTCACTGAATGCAAAATGGACGACGATGAGGAGATGAAGAATCAATGCTTTGGCGGCGAATACATGGGAGAAGTAAATAATAGTTATCAATATTACTAGTTAGGGTAGTCTGAAGATATGGGAGAAAAGTGATACTGGTATTTGTTTAAGGATATAACGATTGCCAGACACAGATATCGATATCGTTAAATTATCAATATGTCAAAAGCAAAAAAGATTTTGATATTAGTATTAGTTTATTGGACAACTCTGGTAGTAATCAGTAGTTAATGAACTAACTAATTTGAATGAATGCGTTAATTAGAGTTAGTGGTTAACTGATTGAATCAAGTTATCGATTTATTGAATGAGAGACTGTTAATTATCGATAGTTTGAATGAAATAGCGTTATTACTAACCTACTAACAAGATTAATTATGTATTTAGCAATAACTGGCAATTTTATTTGATTCGCTTAATTAATTTAAGCACTATATGTCGCATCACCAATATTTCTAGTAATGATTAATGTTATTAAACATGGTTTTACTATCATTCTTTTACTAATTTGAATGAATGTGTTCATTAGAGTTAGTGGTTAACTGATTGAATCAAGTTATCGATATACTGAATGAAAGTGTTAATTGTCGATACTTTAAATGAAATGGCGTTATTATTAACCCAACAACAATATGTTTAACAGTCTGATAATTTTATTTAATTCGCTAAATTAGTTGATTTAAGCACTACATTTTGTATCATCAATGTTCTAGTAATAATTAATGTTAATATTTTGAATTATTATACGGTAGTAATCAGTAGTTAATGAACCAGCTGATTCGAATGAATGTGGTAATTAGAGTTAGTGGTTAACTGACTGAATCAAGTTATCGATATACTGAAGCGTGAGTGTTAGATTAATAGTGTATTTAACAATCTGATAATTTTATTTAATTCACCTAATTAATTAATTTAAGCACTTTATTTCGTGCCTCAACATTTCTAGTAATAATTAATGTTACTATTATGAATTATTTTAATATTTGAAGGTTTTCGATCACGTGGTCAAGCGGATGAGTTACCGTCGCCAAAAGCGCTGGTGGAACGCGTACATCCTCTTCTACACGCGAGAGGACGTCGACTTGTGCAGCCGGATGAGTGACCTCAGCCTGAGCGACGAGAAGCTTCCTACGCCCATCGAGCGTAGCGTCCGCAAGCAGAACAACAAATTCCAGCACACGTTCAACATCTTCTCTCCGGAGTTTTTCCAGTTCGTCCGCAAGCTGGTCGGCTGTAACTCGCCGATCATCAGCGGCGAAAAACTGGGCGATAAACCGGGCTCGCAGGCGGAGGAACTGGCGCTGCTCAGCGTCCAGATTGGCACGCGTTTTCTCTTCAACGCCTGTCTCCACACGAAGAAGACGCTGAGGGGAGCTGCCAACGACTGGTACGAAGTTCTGGTCCCCGCGCTGCGCTTCAGCCGGAAAGCCCGCACCTGGCTGGCTCAGAAAATCCTCTTCGCCCATCCGCAGAGATTCTCCGAGTACCTGCTGCAGTGTCCCAGCGCCGAGGTCCGCTCTGCCTTCGCAAAAATCCTAGTCTCTCTGGCTCACTTCTCGCTTGGTGATGGATCCTTCAGCCCGGAGCCCAACTCGCACAGCTCGCCCACCGACTGGAGTTTGGCCGATCACATTTTCCACGCGGTTCTGGGGCTGCTGAACAAGGAAGTGGCCGACTACGGCCGCCATTTGTCGCAGTACTTCAACCTCTTCCTGATGTACGCGTCCCTGGGCGCTGCGGAGAAAGCTCACCTCCTCCGCCTGAACGTCCCGGCTACCTTCATGACTGTGGCCCTGGATGAAGGGCCCGGACCGCCAATCAAGTACCAGTACGCCGAGCTGGGCAAGCTGTATCAGGTGGTCTGCCTGCTGATCCGCTGCTGTGATGTCAGTTCGAAGATGTCGTCCTCGGTGGCGGGAAGCAGCCCGCTGGTCAACAGTCTGGGCGAGACGCCCATCATGCCGCTGCAGCCTCAAGTGGCGGAAATTCTCTACGGGAAAAACACGTTTGTCAAGAAGCTGCTGGAAGATGCTGGAGCGTCTGAGGAAACGGCCAGGCTCCTGAGGTTCTGCTGCTGGGAAAATGACCACTTCTCGTCGACGGTCCTCTCTGATCTTCTGTGGCAGGTAATTCGAGCGAAAACTAAATCTCAAGCAGTTGACTACCACTTTACTAGTATCTGACAACTTTGCTACTTAACTAGTGCTTAACTACTTTACTAATATTTCTGGTAGTACTTGGCTAATTTGCAGGTGTTTTGCTACTTGGCTAATACTTTACTAGTCTTTATTATTTACTAGTACTTTACTACTTTACTAGTATCTACTAACGACTTTACTACTTAACTAGCACTGAACTACCTTACTAATAATTTTTTTAGTATTTGATTACTCTACAGGTATTTTACTACTTGACGAAAATTTACTAGTACTTCATTACTAAATAGTGCTTGACTACCACGTTGCTAATATTTTTTAAAGTAATTTATTACTTTACAGGCATTTACTACTTTACGGACACTTACTAGCACTTCATTACTTACTAGTACTTGACTACTTTACTAATGTGGTGCAATTTACTACCGTACAGATTGCTTTTGCCTACACCTACGAGCTTCGCCCGCACCTCGACCTTCTGTTAGCCGTCTTAACACTCGAGGACTCCTGGCAGAAGCACCGCATCATGGCGGCTCTACGAGGTATCCCCGACGATCGCGATGGCCTCTTCGACATCATCCAGCGTTCCAAGAGCCATTACCACAAGCGGGGCTATCAGTGCATCAAGTTCCTGGTGGCCCTCTTCTCCCAGTGCCCCGCTGCGTATCAAGTCCTGCTGACCAATGGCGAACTGAAGCGCAAATGGGCAGCAGCCGTTGATTGGCTGCACGAAGAGCTCGATAGGCGGCCTTACGCTGCTGGCAATAACCAATACGGTTATAATAATTGGTCCCCGCCGGCCCAGTCTAACGAAACGTCTAACGGCTACTTTCTAGAAAGGTCCAACAGCGCTAGACTGACTCTGGAGAAAGCTATTGGTCTTTGCCCTGAAGAGGAACAGGAGGGAGAGGAGCCGCCAATAGGAGACGGCGAAGAGCAGCAAACACTACCGCCATTGGAGGAGTATCAGCAGCAGCAAGTGAAACGCCCGCCCACTATCTCTGCTAGAGCCAATCAACAGCAGCAGCTCCGGGGTAGTGTACCAGCCAATCCGGCACTTTCGATCCCGCGACCCACCAATACGCAACTACTGTCCCCGGTACACGTGCACCAGTCGGCTAACAGACAACAACAGAACCAGCAGAATAAAAATACTCCCGCTGACGGGACAATCGGGAAAGCTACCACACCTCCGGGATCCTAAACCCGACATCAAACATTTTTGAAGACATTGCTTTAATATGGAATTTATCAGTTTAATTTATAAATAACTTTTTTTCTGTTTGTTTTTTCGATTTTTTTTGCGTGGGGCTGTGATTGAACTCATTTTTTTGTTTTCGTAAAAGCGAGGAAAAGCGGGGAACGGGCTGCGGGAACGGGGAAAAATACGAATAAAACGTTTAAAGCCTTGGGTAACTGAACAAAAACGAAATGTTTATAAAAAAAAGAAGCGGCTTTTGTGAATTAATATGTTTTAGGAATTAACTCGAAAAAATTACACTTCTCATTTACTATCCAAATGATTCAAAAGTCAAAAGGTAGGGTCAGTACATTGAATTGCTTTTTTGATTTTTTTCACCACTTTTTGCCCTGCTTTTTTCTATACATTATTCGGTTATTTTTCTTCTTGACTATTTTTCTGTAGAAAATTTTCTCTTCATTATTGATAAAACAACTGTAACCTTTCTTATGTTTGTCTGTAATGTATTTTGTAGTTGATAGTAAAAACAAAAGCAAGAAAAAGTTCATTTGATTATTTTGGACATTCAACTACCAAGTTATTTCTTAACAGGTAAGCAGCAGAGCAGATTGGCTAACCTGAAAGACAAACGAAGAAAAATTTACCAAGTTTTTTTGGGGGGAAAACTGGAAAAGAAACCTGTGTATAACTCTTTTTAATTGTTTTTAAGTTTATTGAGTTGTCGGATTCCAGCAGAATTCACTAATACAAATTATTGAACGAAACGCAAACCAGAATAAATGTAATTTATTTTACTTATACTATCATATAAATGTGAATAAATTTTTATTATGTCCGGTATTATTAGTATTATTATAATATTGAGAATTTTATTTATATCAGGTGCTATAAGAAGTATAGGGTAGGATATTGGAATAAATAAAACATAATTAATTCGTAGCACGATATATAGATTCTTAAAATATATATATACATATAACATGTATATAAATATGAATAAATGTTAATTTTAATAAAGTTTATGAATTATTGTACATTATATTTTAGATCGTAATACGTGTAAGATTAATAAATATTTACACAATTGTTTAAATTTATTTTATGGATGAAATTTTTTAAAAGTTTAAATTAAATAAAGATTAATTACAATAATTATTACATAAAGTCTAGAATAAAGGAAACTGTATAAAAGTCTAAGTATCGATTCCTCTTAAGTATCGATTACTTAATCGAATAACTATCGATACATTTAAAATATCGATACATCGCGAAAGGGTCTTCTGTTGGTTTACAACGTTAGAAGAAGAGAGGCTTTTTTACATTTGCCCAAAACAAAAAATGTCTTTTTTAATTTCAAAATTTCAGCCAATATGCCTTACAAGACGATTCGCCCCGCTCCTCAGCAACTTGCGATGGACGTCGAGTGCCGAGCACACGCTTCAGGTCAAAGAAGATATTAAGAAAAGACGAGAGGCTGCCATGCAAGGCGGTGGGCCTAAACGTATTCAGAGTCAACATAAGAAAGTAAATCTACTAATTTTAATTATTTTTATTATCATTATTCATCACTTAATCGCTGATTTTTCTAACGAAAGGGTAAACTGTCGGCTCGCGAAAGAATCGACCTGCTCTGCGACGATGGCACGTTTGTCGAGTACGACCCTTTTGCCGAACACACTTGCACAGATTTCGGCATGGATAAAGAAAAAGTATTATCATTTTTGAAAGAAGTGTTATTTCTTAGTTTTTGATTCCTTTTTTATGTGGTCACTCTATTCATCTATTTATTATTTTTTATTATATCTTTTTACATTTACATATTGTCTTATTAGCATTATTATTATTATTATCTTATTATCACTCTGCTCCTTTTCAGCCATTATCATTTATTATTACATTTCCATATATTTGCAGTATCCTGGCGATTCCGTTGTAACAGGTCACGGTCTGATTCAAGGTCGACTGGCCTACATCTTCAGCCAGGACTTTACCGTTTTCGGAGGAAGTTTGTCATCAGTCCACGCCAAGAAAATCTGCAAGGTTACTTTACACCACGAGTTATTAAATAAACATAATAAAATCCTTAAAACAAATTTTTGCTACACGTTACTTATTTATGTACTATAACACTGTATGTATACTATATACAATTGCGTGCTGTATGCTGTACAACGTTAAGGTTGAAATGTTAGTAATGAAACGAATGAATATTGCAGATTATGGACCAAGCCATGATGGTTGGTGCGCCCGTCATCGGTCTGAACGATTCAGGTGGTGCCAGGATTCAGGAAGGTGTCGAGTCCCTCGCCGGATATGCGGACATTTTCTTGAAAAACGTCATGGCCTCAGGAGTCGTTCCACAGGTTCGTTCAAAAATTTTTCTTATCCAAATACTAAATAAACATGTACAGTTTATGTATTTGGTTCAATAATCATTTAATTATTATTTAGTTACACTTTTCAGGTTTTTATCTACAATTTTATTATCATCTTGTATATTAGCAAACCTGTTTAAGTGTAATATTGTTAAGATCTATGAAATAGTATTAATACTACCTTTTGAAAACAGATTTCCTTGATCATGGGACCTTGTGCTGGCGGTGCTGTCTACTCTCCAGCGCTCACAGATTTCACCTTCATGGTTAAGGATACATCGTACCTGTTTATCACTGGCCCTGATGTCGTCAAGGTAACAAAAAAATAATAATAACAATAATAATATAATAATAATAGTGATACATTGTTTCTTGCCATCCAGTTAAAGAATCTTGTAATAAGAAATGGTTATTTTAATAGAATATGTATTCTTATAATTTTATTTTGTTACTATTTTTATTATTAGTTGTCATTCTTTTTTTTGTTCTGTCCATTTTAGTCTGTAACAAACGAAGACGTGACCTTCGAAGAGCTCGGTGGAGCCAAGACCCACACGACAGTGTCAGGAGTGGCTCACAAGGCTTTCGACAACGATGTGGACGCTCTACTGCAGCTCCGCAACTTCATGGGCTTCCTCCCCCGTTCGAACAAGAACCCGTCGCCCGTCCGCTCGTGCGAGGATCCCTGGTAATGCTGGAACATTAACTGAGAAATACATTTGAATATTTTAATTATTGAGTATAAATCATACTTATGAAATGAAATTGATTTATTAATTTTTTATTAAATTTATTGGTGAAATTAATCATATATTAAAGTTAAATAGTTATTTTACTACTATAAAAATTATTATTTTATGTTATTGTGAAGGGATCGTGAAGTTCCCGGACTGGACACTGTTGTACCTCTGGAATCGACTGCTGCCTACGATATGCTCGATGTCATCAACGCAGTTATCGACGAGAGAGACTTCTTCGAGATTATGCCAACCTACGCCAAGAATATCATCATCGGATTCGGCCGAATGAATGGACAGACAGTGGGAATCGTCGCCAATCAGCCTAAAGTTGCAGCTGGTACATTAAAATTGATTAACATATTTTATATCATAAGTACAAATAATCTAGAAATAAATAAATAATTTTTGGGGGTATCTTTATAACTAAGATTAGTTATACTAGCCGTATAACTTACAAAATATAATTAAAACACATACAGAATTATAGTAATGTTACATGAAGGAGTCTGTCTAAAATTATCGAAATATAATACAAAATTATGATCATGCTGAATGAAGGCTGTCTGGATATCGATGCCTCGGTGAAGGGAGCCCGTTTCGTCAGGTTCTGCGACTCGTTCAACATCCCGATCATCACCTTTGTCGACGTGCCCGGATTCTTGCCTGGAACTTCGCAAGAATACGGCGGAATTATTCGTCACGGAGCCAAACTCCTCTACGCCTATGCCGAAGCTACTGTACCTAAAATCACCATCATCACTCGCAAGGTAAAAATTCAATATTGTGTTGTAATTATTTGTTGGGTTAAATTTGCGTATTTGGTTTAAATGTTTATTATTGTTAATTTTATTGTATTATTTATTATTAAAATAGTTATACATTTTCATAGCATAGGGATATTATCGGTTTGTTGTCTACGTTTCGTAATATTCAGAATATTCATTATTTAATTAATTAATTTATTTACATTTATTTGTATTGCGTATCTTTTTTGAAGATTTTTATCGAGTCGATTTATTTTTATTAATTATTGTATTATTAGTATTTCACGTTTGAGCTCTTTTAATGTTTGTAATAATGCTGATAATCGTTATAAACAAATTTTCTTATTTTTTTCATATTTTTTTCGTATTTTTTTCTATTATTCAGGCCTACGGTGGAGCTTACGACGTCATGTCCTCGAAACATTTGCGTGGGGATAAGAACTACGCTTGGCCCACCGCAGAAATCGCTGTCATGGGATCCAAAGGTGCGGTCTCTATCCTCTACAGAGGCCACAAGAACGTGGAACAGTACGAGGAAGAATACATGAAAAAGTTCGGCAATCCCTTCCCCGCCGCTGTTAGGGGATTCGTGGACGATATCATCGAGCCCCGAACGACCAGACGCAGGATTTGCGAAGATCTGAACCTTGTGAGCTGCAAGAAATTGGCCAATCCCTGGAAGAAACATGGAAATATTCCTCTGTAAAATTTTGACTTTTTAAAGCGAGATAAGTTTTGTTTGACGAGTTTCTTATACTGGAATAATGGAAACTGGGATAATGGCGGCTGCTGTTGTAATTGTTGCAGATTTTGTCGAGAAAAAGAGAGAACAATAAATAATGAAGTAATCGCAGGTATAATAAACAAATAACTAATTTTAATATTATTAATTATCATATCAATAAATCAATCTGGGATGTTGGTTTTCTTGGTTAATTAAACAAGATTCCGGTTAAGTGTGGTAAAAACCCAATTCGTTAGTGTTTTGTTTTAGTACGTGTATGATAGGTTGACACGAGATGAGATTACAGGTGGCATTTATTGACATCACACGAAATGTTTGATCTGCCAGATAGCGTCTATCTACTTATCACTGTGGTAAATATAAATTTTTTGAATAGTGACAGATATACCTGTATATTAATATTAATATTCTATCAAGTTTTTTACATACCCTATCTAAACAAGAAAGCTTCCGCTATAATATTAATACCGAGGATATCATAAGAATGAACTAAAATACAAATAATTGAATTAATTAATTTATATATAATTATTAAATTAAGATTGATTAGGGATTAAATAGTCTGCGTTATTTTTTCAGGATGTCTGGATTTTGAATAGCTCTGATGAATCCCTGATAAGCTGATAATGGTAGATGATACATTTAGCTGTGTCATAGTGTTTGATACAAAATCGATACTTCATCAAGGTTTCGATATCAGTCTGTAACTATCGTACAGAGCTTGCAGGCTGATACCGCAACGTAGCTCTCGGTAACATCGACTCTTGCGTGTAAGTTGAATGTTTGTATATTATTATAATAATATTTAAGATAAATTATAATCTAAAGATGTTACTCAATTTAATTTGATTTTTTAATGAATTTTAGTTTGCGTCTTGAATAGTAGTATTCAAGATTCTGGTATCCAATGTGGAACTTGAGATGATTATAGTATTTGCCTTACTACTTCTGCTACTGCTACTACTACCACTATTTCTACTATTACTATTACTAATAATAATAATAATGAGAATAAGAATAAGAATACAAAATTGAAATAGTATATTAAATCAATGGAAAATTAAACTAATACAAAATTTATAGATACGAAAAATTACAAGGAAATCTAACATATGATAATAATAGTAGTACTTTGCATAATTTAATATATGAGATAATTATTTATGAGGTGTCATAGTTGAATTATAATCTTACCAGAAAGTAACTAAATTTATTTGATGGATTTAACTATCACTTTTTAAATTGGCAAAAATTACTTGCTCTCCAGAAAGATGTGGTATGGAACCTGAGTATCTCGTTTTACTGATTCGACTACTCCATAAGAAGTAATCGTGGTGATAGTAGTGGAAATAGTACCAGTAGTTATTGTAGTAATAATAATAATAGTAGTAGTAGTAATAGTAGAAATGGTAGTAGTGCTAGCAGCACAAATAGTGCCAGCAGTACAAATAGTAGCAGTACTAGCAGTAGGCAGTAGAAACAATAGCCGCAGTAGTAGTAGTAGTAGTAGTAGTAGTAGTGAGTATTTGTTTGCATTTCACACAGAAGATCAGGTCAAAGGCCTATGGCTGGTATACGATGGTCTGAGTTAACTTATCCTTTATACTATTACTATATTTATTATAGTTATTAGTTTTAGTATTAGTATTAGAAATAGTATTAGTATTAGTATTAGTATTCTGTCTGTTACTGTTAATTATACTCGAGAATTAAGTTTGTACTTTTATCATCCATGGAAAAAGTTTTCAGGTTTTGTTACAAAATTAATATTTAGTTATTACATTTAATGTTATATACGTCAACTCTTAGGTTATCCAATGTTTACTATTAACTATGTACTGTTTAGATGGAAAAATTAGTTTAATATCACAAATAAAATATGTCTAATTTAAACTTATTTTGTACTTTACAACAGTCATTCTTCGTATATCCATATCACTTCTATCAGTTAGTATTATCGAGTATTTTTCATTGTTATCACATGTTAGTAAGACTTATCAAATCATATTATCTCGGAACTTTTACTAATCCACAGATTTCCAGTCGGATGAGTTATTTATTGATTTTACTATCAACTGAATACCAAACATCAACTAGGTAGTTATATCATATGTAAATACAGTAAAAAAAAATAGTGATAACAAATATATGAACAGTTAATTAAAAACATAAATTTTTACAATATAATATTAGCTGAACATAAAATAATATTACAAACGGTTTTTAAAAACTAACTAATTTAACTAAATACATTTAAATAATAAATAGTATACTGTAAAAATATGATGACAATAAATCAATAAATAATGCAATAATTAAATGTATACAAATTATATTACCGTAATAAAATAACTTGTTAATATATTAAACAATCAATAAATTATTTAATAATTATAATAAATAAATGTATCTGAACAAATAATACTGTAATTTTTAATAACTTTTTCATTTATTTAATCTCAGTTTGTAGTAAATCATGGAGCAGCCTAGTGACGTAGAAAACAGTTCACCTGCTGAACTTACACAATCTGGTGCAGAGACGGTGAAAACACCCGAGGCGAACAGTGTTTTCAACAAAGGGGAAGATGTTTGCACAAGTGGCGATAGTCCGTCAACTGCTGCAGCGGATCGAACCGTCACCAGTCCCAGGTTTGAACCGGTCGTGGATGCAGTCATGGTGAAGGACAGCGATGGATACAAGAAATCACTCCTAGCCGATTCTGCTGCTAATACCCATTACGGAACTAAAGATGAACTCTACGATCCGGAAACTACCTCTGTTAGTAGTGTCAGTGTACCCAAGCCGAAATGTAATTATTTTACTTAATTTTAATAATTATCTTATTTAAATTGGATAAATTGTAAGTTAAAAATAACTTAAAATGCAAACAATAAATGATGTATAATAATTGAATGATGAATAAGTATAACAAATAATAATATAGTGCATAATGTAAATATAATATGATGTTAAATAATCACAATAAATAAACGTAAAACACTAAATTAGTTAGGGTTTGAATTGTGTTATGTTTTGTGTGATAAAAATTTCTACCCCCTTTGTAACTAACAGGCAAATTAATGTATAATAATAATAATACAACGAAAGATAATTTCAACCCTAAGAAATCTTTATTATTATTATTATTGCTATCTGCTTTTCTAATCCCGTTTTCTGTTTCCCATAGCCTGTTTCGGTTCGCGACATGTGTTTGCCCTGTTGGGTTTCTCGGGTCTGGCCGCTGTGTACGCTATGAGGGTCAACTTATCCGTGGCCATTGTGGATATGGTTTCTTCCGGTGCACACAGACGTAAAGGCTTATCCAGAATGAACGGGATGTTCTACAACGATAGTATCGCCAATGAAACCGATCCCGATTACTGCCCTGTCGACCCTGGCGATGGCGGCCAGGATCATGTAAATATAAATATAAATAATATTTAATTATACATGGATTATAATATGAATCAATAAAAGCAATATAAATTTATCAGGGCAGTCCGCTGTAGTAATGTCAGCTTTTTTGTCTTTTATTAGTTTATATATTTTTAATTTTATATTTATTTTGTCTTATTATAATTTATTTATCTATTCTGTTTCTTAATCATTTATGACCATTCATTTATTATTTTATCTATTTGAACTGTGTGGTTTAGACTGAAGGCCTCGTGGGGCCATACTTAAACATTACCTTTTTCACTACAGCAACAGGCTTATTTCGGGGTTGTACAAAAATTTTGAGGAAAGTTGCAAACGCAGCTTAACTGAGAAAAAGTTGTGGAAACTAAAAATAAGCAGCAAAAGCACCAAGAATAATTTAATCAAACTGAAAAATATCAAAGTAGCAAACTGGGTTTATCACAACAAGTACCTCGAGGTTTGATTGAGAGACAATAGACCTTATTCCAAAAAGGCCCTTGTAGACCATCTTACTTATTCGCTAAAGCGGCCTGTTTTGTTGCAATAAGTGGCGACTGCTTTAAAGTATCTGGTTTTTTTAAGTAGTTCTGAAGAAGCTCGTGGAACTTTACTTGCCAGGCAAAGTTCTTTTCCGCTGGAAGTTGAATTTTGGTCACTTGGTGAGGAAGCGTTCTACGGTTTCTTCGGTTGGGCAGTGTGGGTAGCTGGGGGACTGTTTTAGTTTAAACTGGGCCAGGTAAGCTGTTCAGGGCAATGTGGCGTAGACTCATTTGGGAGATTAGCATACTCTTCCTTCTCGTTAGTTTTTGCTGCCCGTATGTGGGCTGCTGTGTGGACTCTTGGTTGCAGAGTGTACAGCTTCCTCCCTGTCTGGGACTTGTCCCACATCGTTTGCCAAATCTTTTGAAAGTGTTCGGCTATTTTATTTTATCTATATATATATATTTATATGTATATAGTTAGTATTCTATTTATTATATTTGATTATAATGTATTTATCAATTTTGTTTATCTTTTTGTTTATTAATTAGTTTCTTACTATTTCGTTATTATTCGATTTATTATTTATATCTATAACCTTTCGTATGTACTCGAAAGATACTAACCATTGGTTGTTTCAAAGGAAGGAGAGTTTGACTGGGACGGAGAGACTCAAGGACTGATCCTGGGTTGTTTCTTCTGGGGTTACATGGTCACACAGATCCCTGGTGGGATCCTGGCGGAAAGATACGGTGGGAAACTACTCTTCGGGATCGGCACTCTGATCACGGCCATTTTCACGCTGCTCTCCCCGGTCTGTGCTAGAGCTTCACCGGGACTGTTCATCGCTGCACGTGTCATGGAAGGCCTTGGAGAAGTAATAATAATAATATGATTTCAACTGTATGACCTATTATTTTAATTAAGTGTAGGCTTGTGATCTTAAAGGAATAGATGTAAGTCTGTAGTCTTTAAGAGAAAAGTCACTCCATTTATATGATATATGTAATCTGTTGATTAACGGTATAATGTTTACTTGAAAGGGAGTGACGTTACCTGCGATGCACGTGATGTTGTCGCGATGGGTTCCTCCGGCGGAACGCTCCACCATTGGTTCTTTCGTCTCTGCTGGTAAGAAAGACTTAATCTGAATTCCAATTCCGCCGAATGAATGAGTGGGTGAGCGGTTGAAGTAAATGAATGAGGGAATGAATTATTGATGGAAGTGAATGAATGAATGAATGAACTAACTGACTCAACGAGTGAGTGAATTAAATGAAGCAACGAATGAGTGAACTGATTGAACGAGCGGACGAATGAATAATGCGAAGGAATGAATAACTAAATGAATAAATGTATGAATTAACGAACGAGTGAACTGGTTGTACGAGTCAATGAATGAATATGTGAAGCGAATGAATTAACGACTGAACCAACTGAATGACTGAATGAATCAGTAAACCAATCACAGTTATTAAACCTAACATTTTTTCTCCAGGAATGCAATTCGGAACTGTGATAGCTCTACCAATGTCCGGAGCTCTAGCAGAAATCGAACTGGACAACGGCTGGCCCTTTGTCTTCTACGTCCCAGGGGCCATCGGGGTAGTCTGGTTCATCGCCTGGATGTTCCTGGTTTACGACGGACCCGACGTTCATCCCAGGATCGCTGAAGACGAGAAAAAATACATTTTAGCAACTACTGGAGCTCTGGAAAACAACCAGCACACATCCAAAAGCGTATAGAACCTAATTCTGATTTTATTTCTGAAAATTTTCAGTTTAGAATTATACTTAATAGATTTCAGACATACCCTGGAAGTCTATTCTGACTTCCATTCATCTGTGGGCTATCGTTGTAGCACATACAGGTCAAGGCTGGGGTTTCTACATGCTGCTAACCGAACTACCCACTTATATGAAGACTGTACTCCACTTTGATTTGAAATCTGTAATTTTTCTCTTGATTTTTAATTGATAATTTTAATATTTATATGTTTGAATTATAGAATAGTTTACTGTCTGCACTGCCCTATCTGGCCATGTGGATTTTCTCCAACATTTCCAGTGTTACTGCCGATACGTTGAGAAGCAAGAAAATTCTTAGCGCTACTGCTGTACGCAAAATTTTTAATTCGATCGGTAATTCATTCATTTAAACAATTGTAACATAAAATGAATTTTAATTAGATATTGTTATTCAGCTTTTATTCTGCCGGCTATTGCTTTATGCGGAGCTGCATTCACAGGCTGTGATCGTGTAGCTACCGTTGCTTTGATCACTACAGCTTCTGGTTTCAACGGTGCCATTTATTCCGGGTTCCAGGTTAATTTTACAATCCAGTTAATCGAATTAATAGTTGATCTAATCATTAATTGATTTTTCTATAGGTTAATCATATCGATTTAGCTAAAAATTACGCTGGTGTAATGATGGGTATCACCAACTGCGTTGCCAATATCTGCGGATTCCTGGCTCCGTATATCGTTAACCTCATCGTTACTGATCAGGTTAATTATTATTATTCATAACAATTACTATAATAACCATTGAAATTTGTACTGTAATTTTTACAGGGATCGTTGAGCCAGTGGAAAATAGTTTTCTTCATTTCTACAGCAGTTTATATCATCACTGATATCTTTTACGTCATTTTCGGAACTGCTGAAGAGCAGGAATGGAATAATATTAAAAACAACGAAATTAATATGAACGAGAGTAGCAAGTCGTTTTCGGAAGAAGCTGAGAACCCAGAAAAAAACAGGGAAAATAAATTTTAATAAATTTTTCATAATATATTATAATTTTTGTTCACGTGAAAAATCTTAAGTTTTTAAAAGAAATTTTTCCGTACTTTCTGTGTTGATTGTTTTGCGTCGATTACAAGTACGAGTCTTGAAATATAATAATTAGTAAAACGTGGTTAATTGCGAATTATTTGTAGTAAAAGCGATTTGAGGATCCTGGCCTCGTAGGTGACGGTAAAACGAGCATTGCTGGCGAATGCTGATCCTAGTGGAGCGTCCAGCACCGTTTGAACACTGCGTCCGTAAACTGTAATATAACAAGTAGAAAATGTTTGGATTAGCTAATGTGGTAGTTATTTTATATTAATAAATCAGTAATTGTGGTATTTTAGAATTTAATGAATTGTTTTTCTTAAATTGTATTTTTCATGTTATATTAAATTATTTTGCATGAACTACTGCTACTACTGTTCCTCCTTCTACTACCCGTACTACTACTCCTTCTGCTGCTTCTACTACTAACACCACCAGTACTACTTCTCCTCCTCCTCCTCCTTCTACTACTCTTATTACTACTACTCCTGCTGGTTCTACTGCTGTTACCACCACCAGTACTACTACTACTACTAATATTACACCTGCTGCTACTGTTACTAGTATTGTTGCTACTACTAGCTTTACTACTACTAGTCCTAGTACTATTATTATCACTGCTGCTGCTTCTACTACTATTGCTGTTACCACTAGTACTTCCACCACTACTACTACTGTTAGAACTCTTACTAATATTACTACTATTACTACTACTACTACTACTACTACTACTGCTATTAGTACTCCCACTACTGATATTACTACTATTACTATTACTACTACTACTACTACTAACACTAGTACTACCACTACTACTACTGCTATTAGTACTCCTACTACTAGTATTACTACTATTTACTACTACTACTACTACTACTACTACAACTACTTCTACTAGATACCTTGGCACTGATCCAAGAAGAGGAGGACCTCGTCGATAATGCTGTCTTTGACAACGATTATATGCTTCGAGAGATTTTCCAGTAACGAAAGCAAACAGCGCTTTGCATAAAACCTACAACACAAATAAATACTAAATACTGGATATATATGAGGAATTATTATATTTATTAATAATTAGTGATCCTAAGTAATATAAGTAAAACCTATGAACAGTGTTTCCACTTTGCAGGGAAATTCCCTGAAAAAGGGGATGATGAGCTTTGATAAGGGAAAAATGAGGGAAGGCGGAAAAGGGAAAATCTGGAATTACAGCCTTATACTACAGTACGGAGGGGAAAAAGGGGAAACTGAAAGTGGAAACACTGCCTGTTAACAGTTCCTGCAAATATTTGCTCATAGCATTAAAATTATTCATTAAAGTTTGTTACTAATTAATTAGTTCTTAATAGCAATAATCAATAATAATAATAACAAAATACCACGTATCAGTTCCCAGTTTCTGATGATAAGGTTCCAGACTTTTAATAACTCTGGATACTCCGAATTCATAGTTTCCCTTTGCACAGTACAGTGTCCTGCAACAATTACAAATAACCAGCTTATTAATATTTAATTATCAATAATTATTGTAAAATACCCGATGACCAAGTTAACAATGGACAGGTGAAAAAATTTCGCGTTTGAATTTTCCAGACTCTTCTGCTCTTCTTCTTTTTCCAGTTTCCTCAAGAGATCCTCGGCTTCCTCGTTTTGCGAAGTCAGTAAGTAGCAAACGCACAAATTGGCAAGGACCACAGCACTCACATTCAGGATCTGTTGTAATAAGAGCATGTAAATATAGGCAATATATAATACATAAAAATACGGAGATAAAATATGTTAAAAACATAAATAAGAAAAGTAGATAATAATAATAACAATAATTGATAATTGATAAAAAATAAAATAAAACATATTTAAAAATATAATAGAGATGTATTAACATTTAAAAATAATTTAGAAAATGTAGAAAAAGTTAGCTTGTATTTGTAAATAAGATTTTTTTTATCTTACTAGTCTGAATGATTATTACTATCTATTTCTATAGTTGATTCATTTCATTTTTATATATTCAATTACGTTATTGATCTTAATTACTATTTCTATTAGTGCAATTAAATTTGATTATTGTTACATTTCTTTATAATTAACTTTATTAATTCGTATTATTTAATTACGTTATTGATCTTAATTACTATAATCTATTATTACTGCTATAAATTAAGTGTTTTGTTTGCCACTAGATGGCACTGCTTATTACGAAGTGTACTCGATCCTAAGTTCTTGAATAAAAGTCAATCTTGGTTTTGCACTACAAGTGAAAAGTCCTCCTGTTTAAGTACATTTACTACAAATTTTGGCGACGAGGATGGGATGCTAGCAAGCATTTCCCGTTGAAGCTGACGTGGCAATCCGCCATTTTATTTTTCCGAGATAAGTACTTTCCATTACTAATTACAAAATGGCTACTGCCGCTTCTACATCCGCTACTGCTACCAATACTGCTACGGGTACCGCTGCTGCTGTTTTTTCCGGGAGAGTATTGGGGAATATTGAGGGATTTACTGCCGGTAGTAGCTGGAAGGTGTACTTGAGTAGACTACGGCAATTCTATCTGGCGAACGGAATTGTAGACGATGAGCAGAGAAGGGCATGTTTTTTTACATTGGTTGGTCCATACGCATGTGAGAAGCTATGGCAACTTTGCGCTCCTTCAGATCCGACTACCAAATCTTTTGAAGAAATTTGCACTATTCTGAATGAGCATTTCTTGGAAAGTACTGTTGAAATTGCAGAAAGATTTCGGTTCTACAGGAGATCTCAGAAACCAGGGGAACCTCTAAGGGAATTTTTAGCTGATCTGAAAATGCTCTCTCGCGATTGTAATTTCGGAGGTTTTCTGGAGTCGGCACTTCGAGATGCGTTTGTACTTGGCCTACACGATGTCCGGATTCAGACAAAATTACTATCAGAATCAGCACTGACGCTTGAAAAGGCTTTACAGATAGCTAGCTCAATGGAAACGGCCAAAGTACAGGCCCAAAAGATATCAGGAGGTACGGTAAACGCTCTACAGAGGAAGGCGGAAAACAAGACGTTCTGTTACAGATGTGGAAATTCAGCCCACAAAGCCGACAGTACTAATTGCCCTGCAATTCACCAGGTGTGTAAAAATTGCAATCAGAAAGGTCATTTCGCTAGGGTGTGTCGTTCGAAGACCGCCAAGCCGATGGTGGAACGCAGAAGTTCGGGATCTAGCTCTCAGAAGAACGTTACTAAGAGAGGGTTCAGTCAGAAGAATCATTTTCTGCAGGAGGGGGAGGCTGAGTTCGCAGATCCTGGAGATAGGATTTATTCTTTACGCTCGATACCTGTATGCAAGCTGGGAAACTGTAATCCGTATCGAGTAGATGTCTCTCTGAACGATGTACCTATTACAATGGAAATCGATACTGGTTCTTCCATTTCGCTCATTCCTAAAGTTATGTGGCAGGAACTTGGTTGCCCGCGGCTAGAGATGCTGTCTTCGCGAGTCCAGACATATACTGGGGAAGAAGTTCCTTTACTGGGCAAAGTAAACGTCAAGGTTACCATTCAGGGTTGCTCTAGAACTGCTGCTTTGGTGGTAGTTGATGGTCCTGGTACTTCCTTGCTAGGAAGAGACCTGTTGCAGATGTTCAAGTTGGACTGGAAACTAGTACATCAGATGTCCAATGTTCCAGACTCTGCACGCCCGAGAAACATCGCTTCTGTGGAGGAGTTGAAAGTCAGATACGCGTCGTTGTTTGAGCCTCTGGACATTCGTTCTCCGCCAGTTGCAGAAGTTCACTTGGACCTTAAGCCGCAAGCTGTACCGAGATTCAATAAGCCTCGATCTCTACCGTACGCTTTGCGAGAACCAGTTAAGAGGGAGTTGGAGCGACTGGAGACTGACGGGATCCTACAGAAGGTGATGCACAGTGATTGGGCCGCACCCATTGTGGTAGTACCGAAACCCAATGGTCGGTTACGTGTATGCGGAGACTATAAGGTATCTGTCAATTCCGAACTTTTGATAGACCAGTACCCCTTGCCGAAGCCGGCTGACTTGTTCGCTACCCTGGAAGGTGGAGCGTATTTTTCCAAGTTAGATCTTTCTCAGGCTTACCTACAACTGGCCCTGGATCCTGCGTCTCAGTTGTTGACTACGATTAATACGCCGTGGGGTCTGTATCAATATCGCAGGCTGCCCTTCGGAATTGCTTCGGCCCCTGCCAAATTTCAGAAGTTTATGGATGACATGCTACAGGGTCTTCCATTTGCAAAGTGTTATTTGGACGACATTTTGATTTCAGGTCGATCTGAGGAAGAACACTGGGCGAGGGTTGAGATCGTTCTGAAACGTCTTCAGCAGGCAAACGTCAAGCTGGATTGGACGAAATGTAAATTTGGGCTTGAAGAAGTTCCGTTTCTGGGCATCATTGTTTCCGCAGAAGGTTTGAAAACAGACCCGTCCAAAGTCCGTGCGGTATTAGAGTCCCCAAGACCAAAGGAAGTAAAAGATGTGCGATCTTTTCTCGGAATAATTCAGTACTACGGAAAATTCATCAAAGGGTTGTCTACTATTGCAGAGCCTTTAACTTCCCTTACCCGACAAGGAACAAAATTCGTTTGGGGATCAGCTCAGGAGAAAGCCTGGACAACGTTGAAGAACCGCATTAGTTCCAAACAAGTCCTCTGTCATTTTGATCCGCGGTTTCCTGTACGCCTTGAATGCGACGCATCTTCTGTAGGTGTGGCGGCGGTCCTCACTCATCGTTTCCCGAATGGAGACGAGAAACCGATCGCATTCGCTTCGAAAACGTTGACATCAGCAGAAAGGAACTACTCTCAAATCGAACGAGAGGCCTTAGCCATTATTTTTGGAGTCTCTCGTTTTCACGATTACTTGTATGGTCGGAAATTCACTCTGGTCACGGACCACAAACCGCTGTTAGCAATTTTAGGGCCAAAGTCAGGAATCTCCGCCATAACCGCTGCCCGTATGCAGAGATGGGCCCTACTCTTAGCTGCTTACACGTACGAGATGGAGTTCCGACGTTCTGAAGAAAACGGAAATGCAGACGCCCTTTCGAGATGCCCGTTACCTGATACTTGCAATGATGTTGCCGCTGCTGTTGCAACTTGCTGCACTTTGGAACTGCTAGAGAATCTTCCGGTGACGTTCGAAAGGCTGCTGTCCGAGCAGAAGTCGGATACAACGGTATGTCAAGTACTGGAGAATGTGAGAAACGGGTGGAAAACGCACCGTGTTGCAGATGAACTAAAGCCTTTCTACTCACGACGATTCGAACTTTCGATAGAAAAAGGTGCGCTCCTGTGGGGAAGACGAGTGGTTGTGCCTCCGTCCCTTCGCAAAGAAATTCTACATCTGTTACACGAGGGGCACCCAGGAATCTCACGGACGAAATCGCTCGCTCGCAGTAGATTCTGGTGGCCAGGAATGGACCAGGATATTGCGACCTTCGTTGGACGATGCACGCAGTGCCAACTAAATACCCGATCTGGGGAAAACTGGTGAGAGACGCAGTCTGGCCTTCGCCTAAAGGACCTTGGCAGCGTGTCCATGCAGATTTCGCAGGTCCAGTAAACGGAAAAATGCTCCTAATTCTAGTCGACGCTTTTTCCAAGTGGCCTGAGGTGTTCTTGATGTCGAGAACCACAGCAGAAGCGACCATCGACGTTCTTCGTGCCGTATTTTCTCGTTTGGGTCTTCCAGTAGAATTCGTTACGGATAATGGACCACAATTTGCATCGGGAGAGATGGCAGAGTTCTTGCGTCGAAACGGTGTTAGACATCTGATGGGAGCACCATATCATCCGCAGACTAACGGTTTGGCTGAACGCTTTGTACAGTCAGTCAAAGGATATCTGGAAAAATCCAACTCGGACTCATCTCCACTTCATACGAAACTGAATAGGTTTCTATGCAATTACCGGAACACCCCGCATGCCGTCACAGGCAAATGTCCGGCTGCAGTTCTTCTCAGCTATACCCCAAGGACCAGATTGGACTTGCTGATGCCGCACAATATCTCTGTTGCTCCTGCACCTGCGAGTAGCTTTTCGGTGGGTGATCCTGTGCTTGTGCGTGATTTTCGGAAAGGTTTCCCAAAATGGCAGAAAGGTACAGTAGTTCAAAGACTGGGAGTTTACTTGTATCAGGTTAGAGTTGGAGACGTCCTGATAAAACGCCATCTGGATCAAATGAAACGTGATCCTTCGTCAGGGGAAGAAGATGAATTGGCCGCTGAACCAACACTACTCCCATCGGTTCCTGTTCCGTTGCCGCCTCTGGTCCCAGTTCCAGCTCCTGCCCCGACATTAACAGCGGACCCTCTACCCGCTTCTACTCCTGTTGCTGTTCCTGTTCTGGAAGAGCAAACTGCCATCCGCGAGTCAACATCAGCTCCAGACCGTCCATCCCCAGCCCTGGAGACCGACCCCGTTGCTGTACCGCAGTTACCTCCAGAAGCCGCAGTCGAGCCTGTCCGTCGTTCGAGCCGTCACAAGAAGAGCACGCGAAAGGAGGATTTTGTTTATTTTTGAAGAGTTATTTTGAAGCTTTTGTGTTGGGGGGCATTTTCATTAGGGGGAAGGAAATTGCTATAAATTAAGTGTTTTGTTTGCCACTAGATGGCACTGCTTATTACGAAGTGTACTCGATCCTAAGTTCTTGAATAAAAGTCAATCTTGGTTTTGCACTACAAGTGAAAAGTCCTCCTGTTTAAGTACATTTACTACAATTACAGTTATTTCAATTATTATTACATTATTCCTATAACTAGCTTATTATTTTTTTTCGTGTCAGGCATTCAGGTTGTGTGCCCATGGCCCCAGTGCTCAGTGTAAGGGAGGGAATTGGCAGACTCTTTCACCTGTCTGCCTAGAGTGGCTGGCCCGGGAATAGGCCTCACTTGGGAGTGGGATCAAACCCACAGACCCAGAGGTGACGAGCGGCGGTCGTAACCGCTGAGCTACCAGCCCTCAAAAATAGCTCATTAATTCGTATTATTTAATTACATTGTCGTAGTTCTTCTTGACGAGGGGTTCGTAGAAACTTGTGGCTTCTCGGAATTTGTTCTCCTGCATGAAGAGAGTGTGGGCCACGTTCAGTCTCCAGACATCGATGTCCCCGCAAAGTTCGGCCGATTGCCGGAATAATTTCTCCACTTGCGGATAATTGAAACGGTCCCAATAGATCTTGGCTTGATTCATCAGCACCGGCATATACCTAAAAAAAAATCCATACAAATTAAAAATAATTTGTAACTGTATTAAACAGATCGGTATTAAATATTATGGAAAAATTATAAAGAACATCGAACAAAAATTATTTTTCATATAACAATATACCGAATATTGGTAAATTGGGGTAATTCATCTCTTACTAACATAGTAACAGACAAGTTCCCAAGTGTTTTGTAAATTAGATTATACAAATACGCTAATATTTATTTACTATTTACTAATGATTTCAAATATGTTAAAATGAGCAAAATCTTAAAATTTGCTTTAAAGATTATACAGATCCATGGCTTGTTCGTAGATTGCTGCTGCCGAGTTGATGGCCTGTGGGTCTTGTCGTCGCTTAGCCTCGGTCAGTTGCGTAGCGGCTCGTCGTAGATTTTCTCCGTACTTTGCTGACATTGCATCGAATTTCATGTAAGCCTCCTCAGGTGCTGTCTGTTCGGTTATGAGAGCTTCCAGAAAGTCAAACATGTACTGCAAATAAATATTCCACAGTAAAATCGATATTTAGAAATATAACGTAAAAATTTACTCCGATTAATAGTGTTTTATAACCGTGCAGAACACTTGAAAAAGACACCACTACAGTGTCTTTCCGTAGACTCAGAGTTCCTTTTTACAGTGCCTTTTCACAGTTCCAAGTCTTAAAACTACGTTCAGACTACCTAGTTCAAGATTACCAAAAAGGCACCACAAAAGGCACTATCATTTGAACGTGGCTTATTTGATACTTACGTTACTCAGATACTTGTAGGTTAGATCGGCGTGTTCAGCCAGGACGTCAGCAGCCATGTCGTAGTATTCGTACTTGCAATACAAGAGCAGCAAATTAGCAAAAGTTTCAGGGGGGCATGCGAGAATTCCAGCGGTTTCTTGTTCCTGCTGCACTACCAACTGCTGCTGGAGAAGGAACTGAAGTTTGTTGAAACTTTCTGTAGGGTTTTCTTCCGTGTTGATGAGAGCCAAGTTGTGCAGAGTCACGGGATCTAGCTCCGCTTCAGCACGGGGAGGCATGTCCGTTAAAGCTTCTCTGGCTCCCTCGACTTGAGCAGAAATATAAGAATTTAACACGTAATTTTAGGCTACTTAGATTTTTACAATTTTTTAGCTGGAATTCTGTAGCTGCTTTAAGATTGAAAGCTTCCACCAAAGCGCTGGAATGAAGCGTTGCGGTATTTCCTACACTGCGTACTTCGAGACCTTCTGTCGCCATTCCGACACTCAGCTCGGGATGCTCTCGAATGCCTCGTTCGATTATATCGGCTATTTGAAACATTCATAGATTATATTATTTAAAATTCAATTAATTTATTTATATTTATACCGATATATTTCAAAGCTGGGGCGTATTCCTTCAGTTTGTAATGGCACAGAGCTACGTTGTAGAGAAGCTGTGGTTCGAAGCCCGACATTTGCATGGCAGCCGTAAAGTTTTTCAAGGCAGACACGTAATCTCCTTCCTGTTTAATTATTATTTCTTTAATGGTGAATTATAGTTTTTAAATAAATTTTGTTACCTTGAAGTAAACGCAGCCAATGTTGACGAGAGAATCAGGCTCTTGAGCTGGGAACTGGTTCAACAGACTTTTCACTCCAGGCAGATCTTCTTGCGTTAGCTTAATGGCAGCTTGTAGTTTCATTATCTGTTTCATAAAAACCAGACTTAAAAAACAGAAGCGAGCATAGGAATAGTTTATACACCTTGTCCTGTAGTTCCGAGTTCTTAATCTGCGAGGAAATGCGAAGGGCATCGTCCAAGAGTCCTGCTTGAAAAAGTGACTGTGCCCAGTGTAATTTGTATTCTTCTTGCTCTGGAAAGACCGACGAGAGCTGCTCGTAACAATTTGCCGCTGCAAGAAAGTCCTGCGCTTGGTAACAGCAGAAACCGAGGAGCGAGAGACCAGCCCGAGACTGCTCGAGTAATGTCAAATAATGTTAGTCTATCATAATCAATTTTAAACTCGATTGTACAAACCCCAGGATTGCTTTCAACTACTCCGACAAGAATGTTGATCGCTTCAGCAAACCTCTGTTCCTTTATCTGTTGTAAAATCAAATTGTGAACGCAAAAGATCTTTAATTAATTATAAAAAATTGTGTTACCATGGTGTAAATAGTTTTGGTATATTCTCCATCTTTAACACTTAAAGCAGGCGGCATATTTGTTTATCAGTCGCAAATGGCGCAATTTTGTTGTAATGGCGTTTTGTTTTGGTTTGTTGACATACATGTCGCTATGGCAACGGCGTTTTTAAATAATGGCGCGAAAAAAAGCGGCGCTGCCATTTCATTTTTTTATATGTTACGATTTTTTCATTAATGTAATAAATGAAAATTTATTACATCTTTTATATTTATTTACATTATTTTGAATTATTCGTAATATTTTTTTACAATTATTTAAAGGTATATTGTAAACAGTGGTAATATTACATTAACAACAGGATAATAACACATTAAATAGTATAATTTACTTTAAAAAAATAAACCTGGTTATTTAATAAATCAATGCAAAGCCCCTATATTGTAGTTTTGCATGGAACTTGAGTTTCCATGGCAACCGGTAGCATAACAAGGGGGTATACACTATACATTAACACATGCAGCTGTACATTTAGGATCCTGGAATAGTTTTTCTTAAACTTTTCACTTAATCTCTTACAAAATGTCCGCGGAGGAAGACGAAGTTTTACTCAACGTTTCTGAGAGAAATGAAATAAGTTTATCGTCCTCCGACATTGAAGATTTGGTAGCGAGTGTCTCGTATCAAAATGACCGATCCGTGGGAAGTTCGTACCGAACTTGTCCCGCTGCAGAACGAGTTCCCAGTCCTGAGCCGTTTAGCGATTTTCATAATTCAGTTTCTGCGGATGACGAGGTAGTATTAAATTCCATTAAAACTAAATGCCAACTCATGCCGTATAATTTTTGCTGATTTATATCTTATTATTCGTTTTAATTTATTTAATTGTCATTAATTAGTTATTACTGTAATTAATTTCTACAACTGTTGAGGTTAATTATAATTTGATACTTTTCTTGTAGGTTTTTTCGTTTTTAGAAGATGAGGCCTTGCCCCGACTTAGCGAATCGACCGAGTCAAGCGAATCAGATGTACAGGTGAAGAAAGCAAATTTTTTTATTTTAGGAAGTAAATTAAAAAGCTAAAATTGCTAAAGATAATAGTAATTTAAGTTTATCTTCGTTCTGGTTTAGGCTGCTGAGCTTCCGCGTGAACAGCTGAGGACTTCCCGCTACCCAAAGAAGTCGCCACTGGCTGGAAAGAAGTTTATCAGCAAAAGCCATGGATCCCTGACAACTGGAAAAACATCTAAAGATACCAGTGCTGCTTCGCAGCTTCCAGTGAAGGTCCCACTGCCCAAGAGAAAGTTTCTCAGCAAGAGTCAAACGTCGCTTACACAAGCAGGTGGCAGAAAGCCAGATTACTCAAAAGTGGAGAGCAAAGTCAAGAAACAAATTGAGGAAATGAGGAAGAAGTACTACAAAGCGAATCTCAGTCCACGAGCACCTGTCCCCGAAACAACTCGCTCAGAGACTAAAGTTTCTGTATCTGGTTTGCCTGAATCTGGTGCGAGCGATCAAGGAGTCCAGTCTATACTACTCAGCCTGAAAGAAGCCAGGACAACCATCCGATTCCTGCAGCAAGAAATTTGTCGACTGCAATTAGAGAATAGCAGATTGCAGAACACCAATGACGACCTGCGACGCCAGCTAAACTCTCAAAAGATTCACGATTCGCATGTCAACTCGAAACTTGGACACAACTCAACAAGTTTCTTCAGCAGGGATCGTAGCTTGTCTTCCATCAGTTCTTCGGAAGCGGCTTGTCTGCTCGAAGACTCGGTCCAAGAACTCATTTCTTGCTCGCGTCAGACCCGACAACTTCACAGCGCGAAAGGTAGGAAAGGGACGCCTGTAACCAAATCACAGAAACTGGCAATCAAAACTGAAGAAATTGCGATAGTTTCGCCAAGCAAGAGTCCAGAAACTGTTTCTGAAGCGACTTCGTACAAGCAGTTGCCTGAACGTTTTAAACGAAACAACAAAAGCTCGCAAGCAGGTAACTTCACTTCACCACATTAAATCATAAAAGTTTTGAGATTTATTTAATATTTAAATGTGATGGTTAATTATTTTAGTCAATTATTAGGTCCAGAAGTGAAGGACACAGCAGCTGGATCTTCAGAACCTTTGCCAAGCAAAATCCCATTAAAGTCTAAAGGTAGAGTGTTACACCTACTCCACACTGCAGTACTTATTCCAGTATAAATCGCAGTGTTGCCACTTTTCAATCTTCCATTTCCCCCCTCTTCCCTTTATCTTTCCCCTTTTCCCCCCTCCGTGCAAGAATGTACAGGGTCTAGATTTCCTCTTTACTCTCTTCTCTTCGTCTTCCCTTTTC
Organism: Eulimnadia texana; assembly: GCA_002872375.1. NCBI lineage: Eukaryota > Metazoa > Arthropoda > Branchiopoda > Diplostraca > Limnadiidae > Eulimnadia > Eulimnadia texana. The sequence goes on along the minus strand of NKDA01000002.1, from coordinate 6,748,263 downwards.
AGACTCCATTTCCCCCCTTTTTCAAGGAAGTTCCCTGCAACAGTGGAAACACTGATAAATCGTTAATCGAGGATAATCACATTGTGTAAAGTAGCTATACCCTGAGTTATATCGGTATAGTGTGCATAGTGGAACGTAGTGTTGCATAAATTAGATTAATTACTGTTTGTTTTGGAATTTGAACCTAAATGTATTTGTCTGTCCTATTAATAGATTGTTTTCAACCCAGAGTAGTTGGGGAACAGCGGAAACTGAAAGAAGGGCCAGGGAAGCAGCGTTGCCAAACCAAGAGGTAAAAATGAAATAAACACAATAATAGTGCTACAATTCCTACAATTATTACTACTACTACTACTACTACTACTAGTACTACTGCTACTGCTACTGCTACCACTATACTGTTACTACTACTGTTACTACTGCTACTACTACTACTGCTGCTACTATTAATACTGCTATTACTACTGCTAATGCTCCCACTCCTACTAATAATATTAGTACTAGTAGTAGTAGTAGTAGTAGTAGTAGTCCAATTACACTAGTATTGTCAATACTTACTAGCTCAGCTGGTATTACCGTTAGTGCTATTACTGTTACTACTACTATAGTAAAACTATTATCACTAGTACTGCTATTACTACTATTACTGCTACAACTTGCACTGATGTTACTACTACTACTGCAACTGCTAGTTGTATTAGTATTACTATGACTAGCTACTAATACTACTGCTACTACTACCACTCCTACTACAATACTATCACTTCTCGTTTCGCTACTACAATTATTACTATTTTTATTACTACTGCTACAAATACTACTACCAGTAGTAGTACTACTACGTAATGATAATAACAGTGATTAACAAATATAAATTAAAATAATGAACAAATAATTTACCGTGGCTCATCATTGCCAGATTTTTTTAACCAACAAAACTACTACTAACTAGTCCACATTCTAAAGCAGTTTCAAGAATTAACTACTAACTGTTGTATGTTTGAATTCAGAACACTAACAAGCGAGACTAACGTGGTGCAGGTACTCAACATTTCTTCTTTCTGCCCATTTCAAGTTAATTAATTCGGTATTGTTTTACTACAGAGACTAATGCTTCTGGAGAAACTACGTGAAGCAGTCTGGGTAGCTTCCAAACTACGCGCAAAAGCTGAAATCCTGCTAGAAAATTCCTGATTTTAGGATCTCTTCCATGATTTACTCATGGTGATGGAAGCAGTGTTGTTAAAATATACAAACAATAATCTATTTAAAATACGTTTACCAGCTGTAATTATAAATACTATTTAGCACAAACGACAAACAACTTGCAAAATTTAGTTTTAAAAAACTTGATCGTCGTGATAGAGAAAATTTATAACGGTAACTCTGATTGGAACACGGTAGCCTCATTAGACCCAGATGGGCGTTCCACTTGACCTCGGATGACCTTTCTGGCGACATACATGACTCGGTCATTTTCCTATCCTTTCTGCCCTCGAGCTTGTGACTTGCCAATCCCAACACCAGTAGGTCCACCGCGTGAAAAATTTTAGTAATAGAAAATTTTAAGCTACGGTAGCGCCACTGACGGTAGTTTTCCATACTACATAGAACTCAATTTTATTGAGTTACATAAACTAGTTGTTAAGTATCTCAAGCGTTCAGCGATGAAGATAAAATAATCGTGTAAGAGTTATGGTATTATACGGGATGAAAATTATATTTATGAATAATAATAAAATTTAGAATATTAGTGGGGAATCAAACTAAATCTGTAATAACTCGTTTGATATGTAATAGAATTGAATTTCTTTAATTTTAACTAAATTTGATTAACTAAGATCTGTATTACAACAATTCATTAATTATTGTATAGGTCCTTACGTAGTTTCCGCGATTTTGTAGAAGCTACATCAGCACGTAGTTCAAATCGAAATACTAGATGGCGCTGCTACCGATATGAAAACTCGTGACAGTTGCAGCTCAACTGTTTGACTAGGTTCGAACTTGTAGTTCAGATAACCTCAAAGATAAAAACTACTGCAGATGAAGTTTCGCTTTCAGTCTGGTTCGAGCTGTCGCTTGGTTTCGCAGAGTTTTCTCGCAGCGAATTTTTGCAAAAATGAAAATCCCTATTGTTGATTTGGCTGATTTGGGTATGCTCGATCATTTAATTATATATCATTTTATATTAAACGATTAAATATTGCAGGACTGGGCAACAAGAGCAGCGAAGTCAGCTCTGAAACGGAGCAACGCGTAGCGCGAGAACTGCACACCGCACTTTCGACTGTCGGTTTCGTTTATCTGAAACGTCACGGCATAGACGATCGCTTAGTTAATATACTTTACTCTTCTATTACGATTTACAATTTATAACAGATAAGAGCTTTAGACTAGGCCGCCATGTTTAGATCTAAGACTTAGATGGCGGCTGCTTGGATTATTATTAGTAAAATGTGTTGAAGAGACTTGTGAATCATTTTGCGAGTGGTTGGTTTAGGTAGAAGAAGTTTCCAAAAGTTCCCGCGTCTTTTTCGAACTGCCCCTTGACGTTAAACGCTCGTATGTGCGCAGTGCGCAATGCATCCAAGGATACAGCGGACTGGACCAAGAAATGTACAACCTACAACACTACAACACTACAACAACTCACCTAATATAAGCTTAACTCTTTCCCCATACTATAGTCATAACTCCCTTAAGTAGTTCCTCTTTCTGACACTAGGGTTTTTTTTTTTAATTTCTGGTAACTTTTATTAACAAACTGAAAAAAGTTGTTTCTCGGCCTGCAGGTGTCGAAGATCTTTGACGTAACGTCCCATTTCTTCGGGTTGCCTGTCCAGGTGAAATCAGGGTATAATCGACCGCTGGATAACAACGGCTACGTCGCCCCTGGACGGGAGATGTACTTGAATATTTTTTCTAACACTTTTCACTTATCTTATTTTGCGATCTTCTTCCTAGATGGGCTTCTGGCTTTTTCACTTAACTTGTTTACTTACTTTTTCTGACATTTTGTTTATCTTGATGCTCGATCTGAAACTGTCTTTGTTCAAAAACAGCCTCGAGGATACCAACAGACACGAGATTCGGGAAGCTTACGATGTCACTAACATTGACGGGATCTTTCCCGACAGAGAAGTCCCTGAAATGCGACAGGCAATCTTAAATCTATTCAACGAAGCCTGCGAATTGACTAAACGACTACTGACTGTTCTAGCTCTGGCCCTTGGTATTAGCAATTTCAATACATTTTAGTAACCTAGTTACTAGGTTTACTTCCACAGGTTTGGAACGAGACTATTTCAGTTCCAGGCATCTCGACATGGGTCAAGGGGTATCGAAAAACGCTACAACATTCCGGACTCTGTACTACCCTTCCCTGGCCGATAGCGAAGTCGAAGCAGGCGTTGAGCGCTGCGGTAAACACTCTGACTACGGAACGCTGACTCTGCTGTTCCAGGACGATATGGGAGGCCTGGAAGTTCTTTCCGAAGGAAACTGGGTTCCCGCTACACCTATCCCCGGAACTATACTCGTCAATGTCGGAGACTTGATGCAGTTCTGGACTGCAGACAAATATCTCGCTACAGTAATTACACATTTAGGATTATTCTCTAAATTTAAGTATAATATGTATAGATATAATAATAAATATATTATGGTATGAATTATAATTTAGAATATTACACAAATCCGCCAAATCTTTTATATGAATCTTCAGTTATTGTCAGTAAAATCTTTACTAAAAATAGCAGCCATACTCTGTGAAATTAGTTAGTACAATTTAGAACTTGCCATCCTAGTTTTTGTATAAAATTCGTTTATTTCCAAACAGTTTCTGACCTGAACTATTTACTTTAGACAAACAAAAGAACGATGTGAAATTATCTAAATGCGCAGATTTCTGACGTTTGAATTTTGCAAACCTACGTTTTCAAGTTTCTAGTTTTAGACACTACTTACGATTTATTATTTATTAAAGTCCATTTGATCAATTTCTGAATATAATTATTGCAGGTTCATCGTGTCCGTGTCCCCGAGGAAGAAATTCGTCGTCGTTCCGCTCGGCAGTCTATCGCTTTCTTCGTTCATCCCGACAATGAAGTTATGGTGTCGCCACTAGATGGCTCTGATAAACGTCCTCCAGTTTCCGCAATCGGCCATTTGCAAGAGCGCTACTCGCACACATATAAATATTAATGAATACAATTAAAATACCCTGCCTTAGTTATTCCTGCATTAAATTGTTTTTTTTTTCTCTCTCGATATTACTGTGTAGACGGGAGTTTGCAATACAAAACCATTATTGCCTACGGCAAAATACAAAGGTTCTGTTTTTGTTTCAAATTCAAGTCACGTGTATATAGGAAGTTGGTTAGTTGAAGTCAGGAAGCTGACTTGTTCAGACGCTGGTTTTTGGTGTCCTCTTATTCGACAATATGAAGACTATACCCGTTCTAGATCTAGCAGGAGTGGGTAAATAACATAATAATAACATTTAATTATTGTAGAATTCAGATTTTGTGTTTTTTAAGGACTTGATAAGACAGACGAGGAGATTGACGAGGAAGTAGAAGAACGTCTGGCCAGCGAATTGTCTGCAGCCCTTTCGTCTGTTGGTTTTGCTTATCTGAAAAATCATGGAATCGGTCAACAGTTGGTCAGTACCTTTTCAACTTTTTTCCTGGAAAATTTTTCATTTAAAAAAAGGGGTTTAAAAAATCTATTGCGAAATCTTGTGTCGAAATAATCTAAATTATAATTAATATATATTGTAATTACTATAATATTTAATTCAGGTATCGAGGGTTTTCGAAATATCAGGCAAATTTTTTAATTTACCGGATGAAGTAAAGCGAAAATACAAGCGGATTCCGGATAACAATGGCTACGTCATACCTGGACAAGAAATGTTAATTAAAATTTTTATAACTAAATTATCAAATTATTATTTTAAAGTATGAAAATTGCAAAAGATTGCAGGAAAAGAGTAAAAAAGAATTTCGCGAGGCTTACGACGTTTTCACACCGGAAGGAAAATTTCCGGATGCGGAAGTACCGGAAATGAGGGAAACCATCAGAGAAATTTATAACAAATACCACAAACTTCTTAAAAGACTTTTCGTTATCCTGGCACTATCACTTGGTAAGAAAACTTTAATTAATATCAATCTTGATTCAATTTTCAGTTTTGTATTTTGAATAATTTGAAGGTCAGGATCGTAATTTCTTCCTGGAGCAGCACAAATATATCGGACAGGGCCCTGATAAGAATCCTACAGGACTCAGGACGTTGTATTACCCACCTGTTGACGAGGATCAGATCCAGGTTGGCAACGAACGCTGCGGAGAACATTCCGATTATGGAACTATGACTCTGCTGTTCCAGGATCAAATCGGAGGCCTGGAAATCCTGTCTGAAAATCAATGGATTCCAGCAACTCCAATCCCTGGAACGATCCTTCTTAACGTTGGAGATCTGCTACAGTACTGGGCTGCAGACAAATACCCCGCGACAGTAGAAATTCACATAAATATTTTAGTAAATCATCGGATTTAATAATTTTTTGGGTTTCTAGGTACATCGTGTTAGGATTCCGCAAGATCCTAAAATCCGTCAGACTTCACGTCAGTCCTTTGCATTTTTCTCGCATCCTGATAATGAAGTTACTGTTTCTGCACTCGATGGATCTACAAAAAGACCTCCTGTTAACGCCCTGGATCATTTGAACAAACGTTTTGCGTACTCGTACAAATACTAAAAACTATAAGATACAGCATATTCCAAAGGAGAGCCTCCCTATAGCGGACAACTCTAATAAATCAACGACTAAGAATTGTAAAATTTTCTTTGCACCAAAATGTTTGTCGAATTTTTCTGTGATTTTATAAAACATTTTAAAGCGAAATTTTGTTATAGAAGTATTTTATACATATGTCCGCAGTAGAGGAGCTGGTCTTCCCTGGCCTTTGTGGAATGATACCTATTCCTGTTATCATACCATGTTTCTAGTTGTTGGTAAACTTTCCAGATTTATCAGATCTATCACCAAATATGTTTCAAAAAAATACGAATTTGTTACACTGTATAACTTTAAATACAAATGTAGAAGATTCTAAATAGTGTCTAAAAATAGAAACTTGAGAACGTAGGTTTGCAAAATTCAAACGTCAGAAATCTGCGCATTTGATGATTCCACATCGTTTTTTTTTTTGGTTTGTCTAAAGTAAATAGTTCAGGTCAAAAACTGTTTGGAAATAAACGATTTTTATACAAAAACTATAGGATGGCTAGTTCTCATTGTACCAACTAAAGTCAGAGAAGTAATATGGCTGCTATTATTGCTGAAGATTTGAGTGAAGATAAATGAAAATTCTTATAATAGGTTTAGCGGACTTAGGTAAAATTGCAAAATATAATTAATACTATAACATTGATTTTTTTTATGTATCACTATTATTATTTATTAAAAGGTCTTTCTTGTCGGCTGGATGAAATCAGCACAGCAACTTACGAACGAGCAGCTTATGTACTGGAATCTGTGCTTTCTTCTGTTGTTTTCATTTACTTGAAAAATCATGGAATAGACCAGAACCCGATCAGTTACAAAACTAGATATTAAAATAACTTGAAGTATTTATTAGGACTTAAATAGCTAATTTCGAAGTCCTGTAAATTTTGTAGTAAATTTCATTTAATTTATTAGACCTACCAACTCTGAAATAAATTAATATTAAGTTAATAATATAAGAGAATTAAATTATCAAAGACTAAATCAAAAATATGCCTTACCAATCGACTGGTAAGAATTCCAGCTCTCTCGCTTGGTAACTAGAAGCTTGCTGGTAGTTAGTACTGAAGTAGTTGCTTGTAGTTAGTGTAGTACTGTAAATAATCTACTAAGTCTTGGACCTTGCCGAATCATACAGATACTAAAACGACGTCTACAAACGAACATGTGTATTCTTTGATTCTTCTGTGTTAGAAAATGACTTCAAAAAATCAAATACAAAATCAAGGTACTGAGAAAAACAAATCAATGGAAGAAAAGAAAAAAAATACAAAACTTGGAAGGCCACATTTTCCTTGTGAAATCGAACAGATCGCGAGTAAATTCATATCTCAGGCTCTAAATTCAGAAAAATGAAGATGGCGGCCAGCTCTGATTCAGATTACCCCTAATGTTTGTATTGGCAGCGGGCACACCCTGAATACTGACATCGGCCCAGGATGTATTCCTTTGCTGGACGTCGAAAGCAGCAGCCCTGGAATCAGCAGCCAGAGACCTGCCGTTTAAGTATTGCACCCCTAAACAAAATAATTGAATTAATTTACTTTTACTTAAAAAGTATTGATTTTAAGTAATACTCCCGATACTATTTTGCTCTGCAATGTTAACAAAATCGTTTCGCAACTGGCCAAATGCGAATGGTGAGGGCTGATGATTGGCCAAAGAAGTGTGATTTACTTGTGGAAAGACAATATTGCCCGAACCGTTAAATACTCCGAACTCTGTGAGAAAGATTCGTTTTACTGTTTTCAGAGCTACTAATGCTATTACTAATAGTAAAAGATGACAATTTTAATAATACCGCGATTCTCAGGGACTAGTGGGCTGGACGAGCAGCTATTAGCCAGGCTGCCATTCTGATACGACATTGGCTGGACGTTTGGCATGAACGATAGTTGCGAGCAGCGATTAGAAAGCCCATTTTCAGCTGCGTTCGGAAAGCAGCTGCCTAAATCAGCATTAAAAATAATTCTGTTGTTCAGTTGGCATTGAGTAAGTGCTACTTACGATCAGAGGTCTGGACGATCTGCCTGGAATGCAACTGGCCGTTATTCTTCTGCAGACTGCTGCTGGACGTCAAACTGAACTCGGACGATTTTCCTTGCAAAAACTCGATGATTATTTTCCGCTTCTGTTCCGAAAGCCCAGTCTTGGCTTCCAATCGTCGAACCCTTGAAATATCACGCCTTCTCTGCGATTCGCGCTTCTTTTCCCTGTCTGCGTAAAGCTTGAGACGAAGGTCGATGTTAGGACCAGCTCGACTGATGCGTTTTGTCGTTAGAGCGACTCGAGCGTCCTGCACAGGCCCCCGTCTGTTTTGACTGACGTCGTTTTCGCCTTTTCGAGCAAATAACGAAGTTCGAAAACTGGAGAAGACAGGCTTGATGACTCCTAGTCTCCTGTGCATGGACGTGCGATGAAGAGGAGATATGCCGTCTTCATTAGTCTCTTTTTCTGCTTCTACCTTTATAAGTTGCTAACACAAAAAAACGAATCAATAAAGACTAGGCTTTTAACGAAAAAACAATTGCTTACCTTTTTTTGTTTGAAACGACTGATGGCTGTCTCTAGAACATGAATGGAAGAAAAATCAGATTATTCAATTCATAATCTTGCGGAAAAGTTTACCAAACAAAGTAGCAAAAAACAAAAATAAATATTCGGCAGCATGGTTTGCAAGCAAAACAAACGTATGCAAAAAGAAAAACAGATGGAGGGATGCAAATTTTTAGAATAAAAAAATGCTAGAAAAATAAAATAATACCTAAATTTGCGGCAACTGTTGCTCGCTCGTCCATCTTTGAAAGAAAATGAAGACGCTAAGGAGGAAAGAAAGCCACGCGAAAACTCCTAGTGAAATTTTGGTGTCTATTTTCCCTTGGGATCAAATAGGACTTCCGCAAATATGTATAAAAGGAATGTTTATTGTTTTGCAACGTTGCCGTATTCTTTAAATATATTTAATATTAACTTTTTAAAAAATCGATGATTTATATTTAATAAAATTGTTTTAATGTATTCGTGTTTTTAATATTAAATTCGAAATTTTAATAAATTTTGTGGTAGAAAGTCGGATGGCAGCGCTTTTTCGCGGGAAATTTGAATTTTTGGAAGTTTGTTGTCTATCATTGTTAATTGTAAGTTATGTATCTAATGTCATGGACTTAGAATTTGAATTATAAAGTCTAGAAAGCTTTAAAAATTTATAATATATTCAAGTTACAAAATAAATGTATAAATAAATAATAATTAAATTATGTATTTACAACGCCATCTAGCGGGGATGTTACGAAATACGTTAGAGAGAGCAGACCACATATGTCAAAAACTGTTGACGGTGTCTGAAATCAATAAATATTTTACTTGATCTCCTAACTTTAACATATTCTGGTATATTTTGTCGTAAAATCTACGCCTATTGTCGAGAAAATTGAAGTTAAAGCCTATTTTCTTCCTTGTTTAGAGGTTTTGTTAGCTGCAGGAACCCAAGCAAACATGTCCAACACGAAGCCAAAGTTTATATTCTTTGTTGGAATTATTTCACTGTTACACGCGGCTTATTCCGCTGCCCAACGTAAGTTTTTATCTCTACAAAAAAAAAAAAAATAATTTACGTGATAAAAATTACATTTTTATTTGCAGATCGTTCCTACCTGAGACTCACTGAGCAAGAGTTCACGTCTCTTCCGCTCGACGTAAGCTTTCGCGTTTTTCGTGAATTTGTGAACTATTTAATTTCCAGCCTTTTACGTTTCTGTCTCTTATTGTAGATCATTCTTCAAGCAGTCCTCAGCTTTCTCGTCACGATGTTTGGAGTAACGTTTATCGCTGGAGACTTCAAAGAAATCAGAGCGAACGTTGAACTGCAGAAAAAGTATTCCGTATATATTAAAAGTTTAATAAGTTTAATGTATACGACTCAGATCTAATATAATGTTAAAGATACACAAAATTAACACACATAAAAATATCATTTATTATTAAATTTATCATTTCTTTTATTATATTTTAATTTCTCCTTCTGTTTTTAATAAATTATTTTTATCTCTTCCTATTATTTCTAAATATTATTACTTATTATTTTATGTCCTTCAACAGGACTTGGGACTCAATGGCCAACCGACCCTCGTTTTACACTTTCCACCATCGAGGCAACGCGTTTGCTCCTTCCCGACAAGTCCCGTCCGGTAAAGCTGCTCTCGAGACAAGCGCCACTTTGTGAAATTCTTGCAAAAAAGTCATTTAGTTTCATTTTAATTAAAATAAAGGTTTTTTTCAACTAAGAAAGTCTCAAAGTTAGCTTGTATTGTACCAAACGCCACTCTGCTGGATTAAAATCAGATTAGTAAAGATCAACTGCATATTAAAGTGACGCAAAAACTCAGAAAAATGGGAAAAAAACTATAAATAAAACAGTACGAGACAAAGGACAGAAAAAAAGCAAATAAAAGTCAGAGAAGTGTATCATTCACCGACTCTCCCACACGTTTTCCCTCAAGAATTTCTTCTTCAGTGGATTTTTTGGTCGTTTTGTTCAGAAGAGAAGGCCCTAAGAATTTAATAGCCAAAGCTCCTATGGGTGCAGTGATCAGGATCGACATTGCTGCTAACGATAACACTGCGTGCCCGAAATCTTCGAGTTCGGGTCCCGCTTTCATGCGACGTGCCGTCTCCCAGATGACTGGACCAATGGCAGCCTACAATCAAGAAGTCCCAGCCAATCAGAATCCAAGAATAAAAATTGAATATTTGAATGATTTTTGTACCTGAACAGTGGCTTTGGGTAGCCACGCTAGAGCTACAAAGAAAGCTTCTCGCAAGTTTAGTTCCGCTCCGATGACCGATATGAGGGACGCAATCATTCTGACCTGTTATTAAAAAAATATTATATTTTATTTTCTTATTCATTTCATTATTATTAATGTTAGAATCTGTATTACAACTACTGCTACTATTGTTAAAGTTGTTACTGTTACTATCATTTTAGTTATAGTAGTATTATTTTTACTATAATTACTAGTTACTACTACGCTACTGCTACTACTACTACCACCACTACTACTACTATTATCACTATTATTATTATTTACATTGCAATTACTTCTGTCACTACTACTCATACTACTATTATCATATTTATATTACAATTACTTCTACCACTACTACTATCACTTCTACTACTATAATTATTATCACTATTATTAATATTACAAGTACTTCCACTACAACTGCTAGTACTAATACTTCTACTTCTACTACTACTACGACTATTAGATATTATTGATTACCGCCAACGAGATAGCCATGCAGAGTACTCCATATCCTATGATTCGTCCACTGAGATCCTTCAAGACGATTTCCGAGCCAATCAGAGCAAACAGCAGAGGTTCCAGAAATACCCAGAGTCCATTGAGGACCTCAGCAACAGGATTCTATCAATTATTTATTATTATTGTAATTGAATTTACCATTATACGGTAGAAAATTTGAATTTTCACATTACCGGTCGTGTTTTTCCCCATCCACTTTTCTCTTTCCAGCTAACGGATGCAATAAAAGCCAAAATGAGACAAGCCAATGGCCCCGATCCTGCGTAGTGCAGGTGATATCCGCCGAAAATGGCTATCAGCCCTCCACCAAGCAGCAGTACAATCCTACCAGTCAAAACGTAACCCTGTGAAACATACCAATAATTAAACATAAGCTCAACTATTATTTATTACAGAATTATAATATATAAAAATTATCAAACTTTAATTTATTGTAATTATGTAAATGTATTCATATTATTCCTTGACCTTTTTTATAATTATTATTTCACAGACAAATTTAATTCAATTGGTATACGTTACATTATTCTTATTTGATTTTTAAAAATATTATAATAAATTAATATTAAACAAAATATATACATTAAATCTATTATTAAAATTTAATTATTATATTGCTTTATTATACTAAAAATTACGTTAAGTTATGAAAAGTTGAATACTATATATATTCAAATTAACTACTATAATTATTATTAGACACAATTTAAATTTTTCACACTTTTTTCAAGTCAGGACTGGGAAAGTATCGCATCAGCAATCCCCAGACGAGTCCGAATCCAATACCAACTGCGATCTGTGCTGGAACTTCAGCCAGACTCTTGGAAATACTTCCTGGAAATTGAATATATTTTAATAAGATTAGGAACCTAATTTACTATTTATTTTAACAACATAATATTTAATTCATATGTAAAAATGATAAAAAAATACTTTGAAAATCCAGATAATAATATATATTTACTTTTTCTACAGATCCTAATTTACTCAGTAATTCACTAAGTTAATAGTCAGATAATACTATTTTGTTACTAACATCTGCAATTATATAAACTACCAACTACCTTCGGAGAAGGCTATTCCATGGAGTAGTCCAAATAGTGACAGTACGAGGATATTATCGATGGTTGTAGCTGCCATAGTAATGGTAGGGATGCCTTTATCCACTCCTAGACCAATCCGCTGGAAGCGCAGCATTGCCGGAATCACGATAGCAGACGAAGAAGATGAGATAACAGACCTAAGAACCAAAATTGCAAAATCAATATGTATAAAATAAATAACTGAAATTATAAATATTACCCCAAGAGGAAGGCCCAGATCCACGGGAGCTCCAGGATTAGATTGGCTGTTGCACTCCAGGCCAGCGCTTCCAGAGTGCATGGGATCAAACTTAAACGTAACAGGATTGGCCAGCTACGTTGTAGAGCTTCCGGGTTGAGAGCGAATCCGGCTCTGAGGATAATCACCGCCAAAGCTGCGTTCCTATTTTCATTCATTCAAATTTTACGTTCATTCACAAATCTGATTCAATCCCTCTACTGCGGACAGACGTATAAAATATATAAATAGTAAAATACTGCTTGAAAATACTTCTAAGAATCACAGAAAAAATCAAGGAACATTTTGGTGCAAAGAAAATTCTGAGATAATTTTTAGTTGATTACATAAACGTGTCCGCTACAGAGAGGCATGCCCTTAATTACCGAAAAATGAATGAGGTTCTATCGCTGATCTGACTGCCCATATTGACGATATCAGAGACGTTGGCGTTTCGCCAGGCCAGACCGACAAGGAGCATCCCCAGCAGCGGGGGAGTTGAAAGATCTTGAAGACGTAACCACCGGCCAAGGCCGTGGTCAGCAGGGACAGGACGGCGAAGATCTCCGTGCCAGGAAAGGCTTCTTGGCGGAAGACTGCGAGCGACACGCCCCATACCATCGCTGCTACCAAGATTCCGGTCAAGGCGTTACCGATAGGCCCGTGCGGAGGGCACAGACAAGCCCGGAACATCCGCTGACCGTACGGAGCATCCGCTGGCAAACGAGGGTAGTGGTTCAGCTGACAGGGTGCGCAGCAATCATCCAGAACCGAAGGCCTAGTTAATTTTTAAAAAAATAATGTTAACAATCAAATACAATAACGATGACTTGTATCAATGACGAGATTGATAGTACGAGTAGTTTTTTTAAAGTAATGATAATGCTAACAGTGCTAAAATTCTTACTCAAAAGTGCTATTACATCATTTTAATTATTACTACTTATTATTTGGCTACAGAAGTGAAGAATAGTTTTAACCATCTATTTTCTCATCCACGGACTATTTTAAACTATCTGCTAACTATTCTGAGGCAGTAATTTACTATTTATTACTCTATTACAAAGTGCTTACTCTTTGAGATCGTCATGCAGTTCCAGTGTCTCGTTCAGGAGATCCGTTTCCTGCGGCTCAGGGGACATTTCCAATACAGTTGGCTCTAACCAACACAATATCCAATAAAAGTTACATTTATTATTTACTATTTCCCAGTAGCAAAAGTAATCGCAGATAGGACTGATAGATTACAATGTCAAGTTTTACTAATAAAAAAATTCTCAAAATAATTTAAATACATAATACATATTGTGTTTTCAAACAGTATTAATAAAAACGAATTTTAATAAAATTGACAAATAATCAGAAATTCTGAATTATTTGTAAAACAAATTTGGAACTATAAACTAATGTAATAATGTACTAAAATATTAGATAGAGGAATATTTAGAATGCGTAAATTAAGGTGTTATACCGTCCCGAGCCAAGACTGCTGATACGGGCTGCTGCGTTTGAACAGCAGCATGACCTTGAACGTGACGTTGCGGAGCAGCTTGACCTTGAACCTGACTCTGGACTCTCGCTTGACCTTGTACAGCAGTTGGAGGTTGATGCTGAACCTGTATTTAATCAAACTAAAATAATAAATAACACATTATTACTGTAATTTGTACGACCTGAGTTTCGTGAGTTAGTTCAGCCATAGGGCCACCCTCTCTGATCGGCGGGGGATAGCCAACGAGATCCGTGGCTCTGACGAACTCCTTAACGTGCTGGACTTCTTCGACAGGTAACTCTTGCTGTACCGAAAGGGTCACGGTTTCTTCCACGGTGATTTCCGCACTGGCATCTCCTCCTGCTTCTGCAATAGCTGTCCGCAACATCTCCACAGCTTCGCTGATGGCTGCGGCTTCGTCTTCCGGAGGCGGAGGATTGTGAGGATCTCTGCGGATCTCTACCATCACTCCTTCCAGTCCCGGACTGGAGACTTCGATCACATCCTCCAGAACGGCTGAACGTTGAACGTTGGGTTCAACAAATAGTGAAAAAAAAAATTTACTCAAAACTGATGGAAGAAATAAAATATTATGTATCAAGATTTCTACAAATATGTAATTCAAACGAATTTTTTTTTAACAGTGTCCAAAAGACGAAAGTACGTTAGAAAAACTAAATCTGTCGAATAGGTGGACACCATTGAAAAATTAGCACAGAAGTTTATGAGCTGTCCACGCTTTCGAAGATTTCGCTACAATACAAGTACTAATCTATATTATGTATTTACTGTATTCAATTATAATACCTCCCGATTAGAACTACATAATAGCTATACAATATTCAAAGCTCCATTTATTATTTTACTATAATATTCTATAGTAAAACGGAACACGATGGCGTAATAATCAGCTTATCATTTACCTGGAGCAGCTCCTTCAGCTTTAGGAATCTGCGCCATATTTTCTCCGGCAAAATTAAACGTTCAAATTAAATTAATTCCTACGAGAAAATGAAACTCGTCTGAAAACCAAAGTTGATCTTCGACGTCGACGTTCTTCCATTGTAGGGCCATAAACGTTCACAGGACGCATTTCTGCCCTTAGGCCTAATTTCCTTTTTTTGGCCATTTAGCATATGTTTCTAATTAACTAAAAAAAAAATTTAATAAAAATTTGAAATATTATTTTAATTCCAGAAGATTCTTTTTATATTTTCTAAGAAAATCCAAGATCCACCATAACATGAGTCTAATTCCAAATAGGCCACTGAAGACCAGCTCCTCTACTACGGACAGTCGTATAAAATATATTTAAAGAAAGTATGTCTTGAAAATATATCTAAAAAACGCCAAAAAATCTGAGGAACATTTTAAAATAAATAAATTTTAATATTTGTTTGAATTTAATTTAATAACGGTGTCCGCTATAGAGAGGCGCCCGTTTGGCCTCTGCCCTATTACTGTTATGTCAACATGATTTGAATTCCGCAGAGACCTGGTTGTCATGGAAACCTATTTTCTGAACTTTCCAATTAGGTTTTTATGGAAAGATCCATTTTTTACTGTAATACTTGTTGTTAATAAACAAATTCCTTGTTTTATTAAAAGTGAAGCTGAGAGAAAAGCAGCAATAACGGTGGCCATGTAATACAAACTGCCGGCTTCCAAGAAACAATTAATTACGTTATTAATCATGTATTTTTAATAAAAGACTTTTAAGTCCGTATATTAGCTTCTATTAATAGTTCAAATGTAATAAAGGGTCTATGTTAATAAGTACAGAATTAATTAGTTAATTACTAAAAAAAAGATAAATCAGATTTTAATAATCAATTAATTAATAAATTTATTGTACAAAGGCAAACAAGAATAATTAAAACAATTTTAATAATGAAAGTAAGGAATTAAACAACATAAAAATAAAATGTAATTATTAAATTACACAGATTAGATTTTAATTAATTTAATTAATTATTCATATTTAGCGATCTGGCAACGCTCTGAAGTTTGTTATTGTTGCTGTCATCTCAGCTACACAACGATGTATCACTTTACAGGGAAATTCCCTGAAAAAGGGGAAATACTTCTCAACTGGGAAAAATAAGGAGGAAAATGGGAATGTAGAAGGTAAGGACCAAATCCTAGTACGGAGGGAAAAAAGGGTAAACTATCTTTCACGCGATGAGGGAAAAAGGGAAAACAGTTCCCCTTTTAAGGGAAAAGGGAAAATGGAAAGTGGAAACAATGCTCAGCTGGTAGGTAGGATCCAGGAATCTGAAGGTTGCAGTTTTAACATCAGCAGAGTGGAATAAGTAAAATTTTCAGCAAAATTCGTTTAATTACTTAACTACTAGTTCATTTTTAGGGCAAAAGAGTCTTAACAGAGGCTGGGAGTTTCGGGAGAAGGGGAAAACGAAGCTCGAGTCATCAAAATCCTGCCATGTCAGTTTCTTGTTGTGGAACCAAAAAGCAGAAAACTTGCTGTGGTTCAAGTGGATGCTGTAAAATACATTTAAAGCAATAATTAAAATCGTCCATTACCAAAATTTTGATTTTATTTTAGCCTCGTCCAGCCCGGTCATGAACGGACATAAAAACGGCTTTGTTCGTGTGGTTCGGCCCGAAATGGGTTTCTACTGTTTTGACGTCCTCTACTGCCACCTTCATAGAATGGATCCTCCTAAACTTCCCCTCTTTACAAACGATGAATAGTAAGTTTCGTTTCTTAATTTCCGATACAAAATTAAAATTTACAACTATATATTAATTTCTTTTAAGTCCACTATTCGTTACTTGGGAAATAGGACCAGACCGCAGACTGCGCGGTTGCATAGGAACTTTCAGTTCACTGAACCTGCATTCAGGGCTTCGCGAATATGCCATCACCAGGTACCGAAAAACATTCACTATTGTAAAATTGATGTTAAATCAGTTGTATTTTCTTGCCCAGTGCATTCAGAGACGCCAGATTCAGCCCGATAACTGCCGACGAGCTTTCAAAACTCCATGTTTCTGTGTCTGTTCTCCTTAATTTCGAAGAGGTCGAGCATTTTGCGGACTGGGAAATCGGGGTCCACGGGATTCGCATAGAATTTCGCTGCGAACGTGGATCTCGACGCACTGCCACTTACTTACCAGAAGTGGCCCTCGAACAGGGTATTATCGTCAAAGTTCAACTCAATTTTTCAGTTACAAATAATATTTTCAAAATCTAAGGTTGGGATCATGTCCAGACGATTGATTCTTTACTTCGCAAGGGCGGCTACAAAGGACCTGTCACTCCAGAAATGCGGAAATCTATAAAAGTCACTCGCTACCAGAGCGAAAAGATTTCTGTATCGTGGCAGGAATACTGCCTGCATACACAAAGCCAGAAAAATTAAGTTTTATTTAGTTTTCACGAATGAAAAACCTTTAGCGAATATTTGCAGATTTTCCACTTGGGGAGCAATAGTGCCTCACAACTGCCATCAGTTAATTAATACCATTAATTACACTAATTGCACAAATTCCGTAGTTTATTTTCTCTCTAAATTCGTCTAAACACATCTGTTGTAAATTTGTTCGATGAATAAACGTTCACGTCTAACGTTTTCTTGCCTCCTTTGGCTGGAAAGACTGATCCTACGTATGATGGTGCCTTTTCCGGTACCGTTTTTGGTAACCTTGAACTGAGTGGTTTAAGTTTTGTTCGAAACATGGACACGTTGGACGATGCAGGCAACTTTGAAAAGGCACTGTGAAAAGGAACCGAGAAACTACAAAAAGACACTGTAGTGGTGCCTTTTTAAGTGTTTCGTACGGTATAAAACACCCTTTGCCCGGACCCGTTTTTACGTGGATGCTGATGTTACGAAAGTTGTTTTAAGTCATTATAATAAAGCAAATGTTTAATATTTGCGAAAATAGACTTTATGTTTAAATTCGTACCTGGTAGCAGATGACGTCATTTGTTAAGCAGACGACATTTAAAAGGTGACGTATGTTTTGGTTGCAAGTCGAGTTTTTAATCCATTTGTTTACGTTTCATTCAAAAACACCGGTATATAATTTTCACTAATTAACTAAAATTTATCACAATTCGTCACTGAACCATTAACTGACTTAATGGAACTAGTGATCGCAATCAAAACTTACCGAAAAACCATGAAGTGTGAGTAGTATTGACTAGTCATTTTCCAACAGAAAGATAAATACAGGTTCAAAAATTATAGTTACAAATACTAAAGATAAACAAGAAATGCTTTAAGTGCTGGTTACTTTATGTAATAATTGAGATAATTTTTTGTATTTGCAGAATATAGACCTTCATTCGGCCAAAAAGTTTCCGAGAAATACTGACTCGTCCCTTCAGTCCGTTTCGCAACGAGGAATTTTTTGCTAAAAGCGTTTTTGTCTTTCAACTGCAGTATTTTTTTTGCAACTGCAACATGCCTGTTCGCAAACAAGGTGGTAAGAGTGCTTAGCTTCTTACTAACTTCCGTCACTCACTTTGCCGCTCGACTCGTTTGCTATCATAACCTATTAACAATTGCTTATAGACATGCTTTGGTTTGGTATTTAATTTGAAATATATTTCTCTGTACTAGAAGCCCATCGTGCTCTGGAGCTGCTGGAGGAGTATCGCGCAAAACTAATCGAACCAGACGACAAGCAACTGAAATGCGCTATCGAGAAGATGATCCGAATCTTCAAATCCCGTCTCTTTCAAGCACTTCTCGGTAACTGATTTCACTTGTTATTGCTTTTTGCAACAAATATACGATTAAATACGTAAAAGTGTAGGTAAGAGTTAAGTACGCGAGCCACAAAAAGCAGTGGGAACGGCATTTATGAATGTTTGGACACGTTTAGTCCTCGACGAGTAACTCTTTTAGTGTTTTTCTAGACTGTAATGTTATTGTATGTGGTGAATAAAACACCAACCTTATTTCATGCTTTGTTTGGCAATTACCAAATTTAATGTCGACGTTTTTCTGCTCGGACGGGCAGTTGAAACGAGCCGAGGAGTTATTTTTCTCGCAGCCTCTTGTATTATTCAACGACCTCCACGCCTCGGCTAATTTGTTAGCAGGATGGACCAAGCGGGTCCGGAAGATAACACTATGATAACACGCTGATAACAGGTGATAGCACGTATGATTCCAGACCCCTCTGCTGTTGGGCTGTACTGGTCAATGGATTTACTTATCTTGGTTAGCCAGTGCAGCGTCTCGCGCGGTTTCCTCATTGATAAATCATGAAATCAGGAAAATGTATCTTGGTCATTATATCCTTTCTACAAAATTAATTTCTTATTAAATTTCCCAGAAACTGTTACAGGGGGACTTGATCAAACAAAGAGACAAGGTGGAAATCCCTGTTGGTATTTGCATAGTGATTTACTGCTTATTTGCTGTAAAAGCCTCTTCATCTTTGCTTCAGGTCCCTATGCGTCTTAAAACAAGATATGTGGACTGTCTTGTTTTATTTTTTCCCCTTTTTTCCTCTCAAAGGCACGTAGATTTATGGGAAATCTTCAAGTAAGAGGACAGTGAATCCTCGTCTTTGGGATTTTCTCTTTTTTTGGATTTTTTGTTAAGATCCTATTCGCATGCTGAACTTGCCAGTGGCCATTGAGATTCGCCTCATTGGCTTGAACTGGGCTCCATGATCGATCCGTCAATATTTTGACTTATTTCTCTGCCTGCTGTTCTGCTGCTGTGATCCCTTGTGCTGCACAAAACGATCCTTCACACATTGGACGCTTTCCCAAAAATTTTCTGGAAATTTCTCTCGCCAAAGAACCTACTTGGCAAACGTTTGTCAAATCTCTGCTTCTTATGGGAAGAATCGCAATGAAACAAATCAGGATCTTTGGCAATGGTCCATACGAAGGGATCCTTCATTTGACACTGTGGTGTAGGTGGAGATAAAAACATAGCCAAAATCATCACTTCATTAATTAGTCTACTTTTTCGTGTTTTAATGGGCAACTTGGCTTGTGATGATTTACTCTCGAAACACAGTGAAAACTTTTTAATGAGTCCCCCCCGCCCAAAGTTTTCCCTTTGATTTATGCACTGTTGTTTAAAAATCTTCAGAAAGATAACACGATTTTGAGAGAAAATATAATTTTGCCTCTGTTATGATGCGAGGCTTCTTTTTCCTTTTCCAGGTAATGAACTTATATACTCTTAGCAAAGTTTTTTTTTCCCTTTTATTCCGGAATAAAAGTTTGAGAGTTTTATTCATGAAGAGTGTATATGGCCAAACAAGTTTGGCGTAAAATGGTCGTAAAAGAAGTATTATATCACTTGGTTTACTACCTGCGGTAGTTTGAGTTTGATAGCAGTTTGTGCAAGATGAATGTGTTTAGTAAATGGGAAAACTATGTTTTACAGGGAAATGTGATTAATTATAAAACAATTTAAGTTAATTTGTGGTTTTGTAATATAAAAATGAGCAAGATTTTATGTACCCAGCAAAAAATTGAGGATAGTTTCAGGACCCTGAAAATATCCTGAAAAGGACATTTTCATGATACCAATCAGGACTCTGAGTGCAGTGAAATTGGCCCACTTCCAGGGTGTTCAGGACCCTAACATTGGAATACCTGAATAATACATGTTCAGGGTACTTAATAGTGCCCTAAATAACCAAGATTTACAGTTCTCAACACAGTTTTTTTTAAAAACTCATCTACGATCGGACGTGGTTCAGGATATTCAGGATATGTTACGGAAATCGTTCAGGATGTAGCCGAGATCCTTAATTTTCCGCTGGGTATAGTTGAATAAATGGTTACTATAATAGTTAATAGTGATAAACGAATGTTGAATTGAAATCTAGTGGTGAACCTAGTGTTATCATCTTTATTGTCAGTGTTATCACCTTGTTATCAGCATTTCTTTTTTGCTCTCCAGAACTTGGGCTTGGGGAATTGTGTGTTCTTGTAATTCGCACGGAGATTCAGATAGCAGAAGTTTTGGTAAATTTCATTAAAAGTTTGCGGGGGTCGAAAAACCACTGATGATAACACTCGATAACACTGATAACACCTGATAACACTGATGTATGTATAATAACCACTAGGTGATATCGCGGATAATTACTATATATTATATATTAGTCTATCTGTATTGTTAATAGTGTTCGCACTTTGGAGGGAAATTCCCCGAGAAAGGGAAAAATGGGGTCCAAAAAGGGAAAAAGGGGAAAATAAGGACAAGAGACAGAAAAAAGGCGACATTAAAAGGTGGAAAAGTATTGTTTATATTAATGATATATTGTAGTACATGTGTAATTGTAATTAGTTGAAATTATTTTCAAAGGATTAGAATGGCAAGGATTGCTTTTTAGGGTATAGGGAAGCTATTGATGGGATCCTTTGAAGCGTTGATTAAGTTTGCTTGGATGCAGTGGGATCCCTGGAAGTCCTAGTTCAAGATACAGACGCAAAGAGAGCAAATCTAGGGACCTAGGATTTGGTATTTGCATTTGAATGGAGTAAAGAGGATCGTAGGTTTCAATTACGTCGTGACATACGCGCAAGAATCATAGCAATAAGAATCCTGAGGATTATAGGTGAAGGGTTGTGTATGAGAGAGGATATAGGTTCTAAAGATTCATGGTGGGATTCAAGAATCGTGGTAGGATTCTAGAGTGATTGTTAGAATATTGGTAAGAATCAAGAATCATGGCAAGAGTCAAGAATCGTGTTGAAAATCAAGAATCATGGTAGGATTCTAGAGTGATGGTAAGGCTATCATGGTAAGAATCAAGAATCGTGATAGGACTCAAGAATCATATTGGGAATCAAGAATCGCGGTGAAAGTTAAGATTCATGGTAGGAATTAAGAATCTTGTTAAGAATCAAGAATCGTGTCGAAAATCAAGAATTACGGTAGGACTCAAGAATCGTATCGAAAATCAAGAATCGTGATAGGACTCAAGAATCATAATGGGAATCAAGAATCGCGGTGAAAGTTAAGATTCATGGTAGGAATTAAGAATCCTGTTAAGAATCAAGAATCGTGTCGAGAATCAAGAATCATGGTAAGAATCAAGAATCATATCGAAAATCAAGAATCACGGTAGGACTCAAGAGTCATATCGAAAATCAAGAATCACGGTAGGACTCAAGAATCATATTAAGAATCAAGAATCGCGGTGAAAGTTAAGATTCATGGTAGGAATCAAGAGTCTTGTTAAGAATCAAGAATCATGGCTAGAATCAAGATTCACGCTAGGAATCTAGAATCTTGTTGAAAATCAAGAATCACGGTAGGACTCAAGAATCATATTAAGAATCAAGAATCGCGGCGAAAGTTAAGATTCATGGTAGAAATCAAGAATCTTGTCAAGAATCAAGAATCATATTGAGAATCAAGAATCGCAGCGAAAGTTAAGATTCATGGTAGGAATCAAGAATCTTGTTAAGAATCAAGAATCATGGCTAGAATCAAAAATCACGTTAGGAATCAAGAATCACAGTAAGAGTCTATTGTAAAGAACTACGCAGTAGAGTACGGAGTCTATTCGATAACATGTGATGACACCTTATTGACGGTTGATAACACCGGCAGTAGCAATAAAATTCAAAATCTGTCGAGTCCGTGGACACTCCATACAAAGTATACGGGCGATTCTACTGCTGTCCATTTATTCGACAGACTCATGCTGTAGCAATAACAACATGTGGCAATTAAAATCATGATCAATTTTCCTTTCAATGTATAACCATCATGGTTACTATTACCATCACCATTGTTCATTATTAACATTCATAGGATCGCTCTAGCCACTATTACTACTGTCACCACTATTACCAATAATACTATTTGTATTATTATCATCTATTGTTGTTGATGTTATTTTCCTCCCTTGTTTTCTTGAAACGTTGTTTGTAAGTCGTCGATTAGTATTGAATCGAAGAAGTGTGTCGCCGAACAATGGGCCAAGCTATTAGTGTCGCAGCAAGAACGCCTTACACCAAGACCTCGCGTTTCCGCACATTCCTTATGGCCTTTCTGACTCTCTTTTCCCTACGATTTATTTTTTCCAGTGTTCCAGGAAAGTCGTGGAACATCTGTGAATGATAGTAGATGGTAACAGACGATAACATAATGTTAACATGACGATAACAGTTGTAGAAACGTTTTATTGTAAGCTAGTTTTCGCGTTCATAGAGGATAGTGACGTAGTAAAACTATGTTATGTGTGATGATAGATGATAGTGATTGATAATATGATAATAACAGGTTGATAACAAGACGTAAGAGACCTAGCAGATCCGCAAACACTCTTAGTGATATCAGAGTTATCAGCGTTGTTGTCAGCTGTAGTCTTTCTGTAGTTGTTAACTGCTCTGGGGATGATTTGTAGGATTGTCGCCGAGAAAAGGTGGAAGACTGCGGAGATAAATTTTTGCACATGGGGAGCGATTGCCGTTTATGGACGGGACACATTGAACGATTTCTTCTGTTTTGTCCTCCTTTGTTGCCGTTTAATCAAAGGGCTCAGACTTAACCGTGATAACATGCTGATAACGATATAACACGATAACTAGTAAGATAAGCTACTGCTGCTACTTCTGCTACCGATACTATCACCGTTACTACCATGATTGCTGGTACTACTTCTGTTATCTAACTCTGCTACCACCACTACTACTACCTTATCTTCTGCTACTACAGAACCTATTGTTACCCCGACTGTTTACGTTCGCTACGTTACCACCATAACTACTGCTGTTCTAATCCCTACCAAAGTTGCTACAGCTGTTACTATTGTTGATGTTGCTAGTTCACTCAGGTCTGGTGTTAGCACCTAGAGAATGGGAATCAGTTGCTAACCCTTCGACTAGTGTCATTTAGCCGCGTGTGCTCTGGGTGGACATTACGCCGGCGCGGAAGAGTGGCGTGCGTTCGCATGTCTCTTCTCTTGAAGGCATCAACCGACGGACCGAGTCGTTCAGAAAGCGCTGAATTGAGGCCCCGAAGGTTCGATTTGTCAGTAATCGCCTCCACGGTATCTGCTGCCCCTTAAAATACTGCCACAAACGCCTTTGTTTTGTCGCTCCAACCAGACTGCAACAAAGGAGAATTAGTGTTTTCCGCGAATCAGGTTGTTCTGTTCAAAAGTGAACCCCTGAAAAACTGTAAGTCGGCAGTAAGGAATTATCCTTGGATATTTGTTGCCCCTGATTAGCGCTGCATTGACTCATTTGCACGTTACAGTGGTGTATTTGAAGAGTGAACCCCTGAAAAATCTCGAACGTTTCGGATAGGAATCATAGTGGAATATTCGCAGCCCCTGATTAGCGCCTTGTTACGCTCCTGCACCATACAGTGGCTTAGGAAAAGTGTATCCCTGATGAAGGGCAGTTAGCGATCGCCTCGGGGTATGTGCTGCTCCTAATTATCGCATTGTAACTCGCATCTACAGCCCTTGAGCAGCGCCTAGTAAGACGCTTACACCCTGTAGTGGAATACTGAAGACTGTGCCCCTGAACAACTTTTAAATTTCGGGTTAAGGATCGCCTCGGGGTCATATTGAAGCCCCTGATTAGCGCCATGTAACACGCCTACGCCGTGCAGTGGTAAACTAAACGATAAACTCCTGAACCACCTTGAAGGCTGTGGATTACGGGTCGCCTTGGAGTATCTGCAGCCCCTGATTAGCGTCTTGTAAGACGCCTGCACTTTGCGGAGATTCCCAGCGCATACGCAGATTTTAGTCTTTTAAGTGACTGTTGTGCTTCAGAGGGATTTGCGACAGTTTGTTCTCTTTCCCCGAACAGGAGTTGGTTTATTGGAGGTGAACGGTGAGAGAAGTTGTTGCTTGGAAACGAGTGATGTGTGTGCATCTCATTTATGTAAACGTCTCAAAAGCCAGCAGTACTGCACCGGGGGAGTCGTGGGGGATTATATAAATGCCACTTAATTATTTCCCACTCGTTCGAAATGCAGTTTCTTATTGATTGCGGTTCTCAAGATACACGCAGACTTTTTTGAGACATTTTAAGTGTGCTGCTTTTGAATCCCTCTGAAAGGGGTTGCTTAAGACAGTGAGGACATTCCTAGCATGGCCAACGTAGATGTTGTAGCACTACTACGGGACAACAGAGTGTTGTTGCAAGAAAATTTCAGTTCGTTGATGTCATGGCGCTGTTCGGTCTGTTCTGGGTGCTCCGCTTGCGGGCGGAGATGAGACGAAAACGCCTGGAGAGCAGCTTGTTCTGCGAGCGCAAGTCTTCCGCGGTCGGGTCAGGGGCTCGAGCATCTGCGCGCCCCCTGGTGGAGGAGCAACTGCTTCCTCCGCCGACTTGTTTCGCCGACTCGCTAATCCCTCCACCACCGCCACCTCCTCGGGACTTCCACGGCGGCGGTCAGTTCAGACGGTGCTGGTTCACAGCCATCCGTGCTGTCCTGATAGGATTCACGGACACTGCAACGCGGACAGTGACAGGGCGGCTTGCACTTGTTCGACCACAGGCAGCGGGCGGTGGAGTAAGGAAGCTGTTCGGTCGGCTTGTTCGGCAGCTCGATCAGCTGTTAGCTGGAACTTTCCTTCTGTCGTATCTACTTTGCCGCGATGCAACCAGTCGAGCGGACACGGACAAGGTATTGACGCTCTGTAGGGGGTAGACAACTTTTAAACAGTGATAACACCGGTGATAACCAGTGATAACATCTTGACGCGGGTCCTCTAATGAAGAGAGCCCCGGCCATGATGAAAAGGGAACTGTAGTGTCCTGGTTGTCAACTTGACAACGCCATGACAGTTTCTTCAGAGAAACTTTCTCTGACTTGGCCGTAATGGTGGATAACATCAGTTTTGACAACATGTGTTATCAGGGGTTATCAGTGTGTCAACAACCGGGGTCGGGACATCGTTTTTTAAACTACTGATAACATTTCGATAACGAGTGATAACACGAGCTTATAAACTTATTAAGCTTTAAGTAAAATAGTATTCTACAAAGCGAGCATGTTGTCAACGTGTTATGGTATTATAATTCCTTAGTGTTTTTGGGTATCAGCTTAGCAGCGAATAGATTTAAGTAGTTAAGTGCAGTGGGAAAATGCATTCATTAAACGCTAGCGTAACACCTGTGCAGTAAAAACCTATGCTAACACATGATAACACTTGATAACATATGATAATACATACCAAACAGGTTGAGAACAAAGCTCTAGAATTTAGTTTGAATGACTTTTCTTACGTATTCTGTCACGCGGACTGTAAGACCAGTGTTTCCACTTTGCAGAGAAATTCCCTGAAAAAGAGGGAAGTGGAGCCTGAAAAGGGGGAAAGAAGAGAAGAGGGAAAAAAGGGAAAAACCTGGAAGCATAGCCGGGATTCTAGCACGGAGGGGAAGAAAGGGAAAAAATGGAGATTGAACGTGTGTAAGGCTGTTTGATAATGTGTGATAACACATTGATAACAGGTACATAATGGTGTGGGTCTTGATTTCTCTCGAGTATTTTGGTAGTGGAATATTTACTAAGACAAGCAAACGAGAAACTAATTGAAATGGCCTCTGCCTGTTCAATTCTATGGAGCGCAGCTCACAACTTTGCATAGTAATTAAGCAGAAAGCCTTTCAGAGTAAACATATTAGTTTGTGCTTACGAGTAGTAATAGTATTAGTAGTAGTAGTGTTACATTAATAGTAGTCATAACAAGATTAGTTCTGAGTAGCAGTAGAAGTAATTTTGCTTTTAGTAGTAGTAGCAGTAGTAGTAGAAGCAGTAGTAGTAGTAGTAGTAGTAGTAGTAATAACACTAGTAGTAGTAGCAATAACAGCAGCAGCAGTAGTCATTGTAGTAGTACACTAGTAGTAGTAGTAGCAGTAACAGCAGCAGCATTAGTCATTATAGTAGTAACAGAAGTAGTAGCAGCAGCAGTAGTTGGTGTAGTAGTAGCAATAGTAGAGTAGCATTAGTAGCAGCAGTCGTTGTAGTAGCAATACCATTCTAACTAGTCATCGCAGAAGTATTCTTACCGTGTTATCATCGTGTTACCGCTGTTATCATCATGTTGTCAATGTCTTCTTTATCTAAAGGACATTCAGTTTGTGTTATCTGATGTTATCACAATGTTATCAGTTGTTATCACCCTTTTTCGGCGCCTTTTATGGAGGATCGCTTAAGTAGTATTGACGGCGCCGTTATTGAAGCGAATGCCTTGCTCTGATTGGTCGATAATTCAGTAAAAAAAACATTTATCTTATTTCTTATTGGTTGCCTCAACCTCAAGGGGTCCGAAACCAAGTAATATAATAGATAACACATTGATAACATGTGATGATAATGTGATAACGTCCTGACAACTTGAAGAGTAAGTGGGTATGAAACTCTTAACACTTTTAAACACTGATAGCAGTAATAACTGCTGTTAGTGGCACCAGCCTGTAATTTTGATAACACTGGTAACCTTTGATAACACTTGATAACACTGATAACGTTGTGTGATGATTATCGAAGGTCATGGTGCGTTGTGGTGGAGAAGTTGAAGTGGCATCGTTAAACTCTCAGTAGATTTTTCATTGAAATCTTCAAGGTTTTCTCTGTTTTCCTCCTTTCCCCCTTTTTCCCTATTTCTTCTTTTTCTTGTTTCCCTTTCCCTTGTCCCTTCTCCGTAATTCCCTTTCCTTTTCCCTTCTCTCGTCTTCCCCCTTCCCCCATTTTCCCTTTACCCTTTATTCCTTTCCCTTTTTCCACTCTTTTCCCCTCTCGTCTTCCCCCTTATCTTTGTCTCTTTCCCCTTGTTCGCCTTTCCCCTCTTTCCCTTTTTCCCTCTCCCTTGTCTCTTCTCTTTAGTTTTCTTTCCTTCTTCCTGGTTTCCTCTTCTCGTTTTTCCCCTTTCGCTTTAATCCTCTATACCTGATACTTTTTCTTCTTCCCCGTTTCCCTTTCCTTTTCCCCTGTCTTTTCCCGCTTTATCCTTTTCTCTTTCCCTTTGTTCCCTTTTCCCCTCTTTCCGTTTTCCCCTTTTTTTCTTTGATCCCTATTGATACTTTTCTTGTATTTAATCCTACTTTGATAAAAGCACAAAAAAGGGAAAGAAGATCAGTTTGAAGAGATTGTGGTTATCAAAGCGCCACATGTTTGGAATAATTAAATTATGACCCTCTTCGTTCTTCTTTTTGTCCCACCAGAAGGTCCATTTTTCTATGCTTTTAAAGGCAAATATAGCCTTTAAAGAACTCACCAGGGGAAAGAAGGGTACCAAACCACAGCAAATCCTTAATACACACTGATGGTGTTATCAGTGTTATCTGTGATATATACAATATTATTGTTATTATTATCATTTCTACTGCTACTACTACTATACTACTACTGCTGCTGCTGCTGGTGTCACTACTGCTACTATTATTGTTATTGCTACTGTTACTACTATTGCTACTACTAGTACTCTGCAACAGGTGTTGCAAGTACTGCTACTACTTCTACTACTTCTACTACTACTACTACTACTTATACTTCTACTACTTCTACGGATAGCATTACCACTACTACTACTTCTACTACTACTTCTACTACTACTTCTACTACTACTTCTACCACTACTACTACTACTACTACTACTTCTTCTACAGATAGCATTACCACCGCTACTACAGCTGTTATTACTCTACTACTACTATTTCTTCTTCTACTACTACTACTTCTACTACTTCTTCTACAGATAGCATTACCACCGCTACTACAGCTGTTACTACTCTGCTACCACTATTTCTTCTTCTTCTTCTACTACTACTACCACTACTACTATTACCACTGTTCGTGCTATTACTGCTTCTACTACTGTTATTATTATCGTTATTGTTATTATCACAGATATTCAGGAATTTTACGAGTCGACACTATTGGACGAATCAAAAAGCGTTTACCAGAAGACCAGCGAAACACTGCAAATGGCCAACAAATGGGAATCCACCGACTCTCTGCTACCGACCAATCGCAAACGACTTCCAGATCCTGGCCAATCAGCTATCGACTACCGAGAGGTAACTACTCTCACTCACTATGCGACTGATAACAAGTGATAACACCAACCATCGTATATACATTTGGGAAAACTTTTCGGTTGAAGGGCAGCCTTTTTAATTCGTGTTATCAGTGTGTTATCACGTGTTATCACTCGATGTCGGGGGTCTGGGGAAGCTATTGGATTATGGTGAACGATAAAAACGGTGAAAGTTGCAAGAAAAACTGACAAAAATGGAAGAAATGAACGATAATAGCAGCCAATTGTTTGAAAGCTTTTTGGCTTTTGCCCAGTATTGATGGCTGCATCTCTGCAATCCAATATTATTTCAGAAATATATATTATAAAGTGGTATTTCGTTTGTATGTACATTTATTTAATAAAATTTAGTTATTATATTATTACAGTTTTAGTCAGTGAAATTTTATGATTAGATTGAATGTATTTAGTTATTTAATCTGTACATATAGTTAACAGTGTAAATAATAATTACTAATAACAGTATCATGTTAGGAATTCAAAATTATTAGAAAATATTGAGAGTTAATTCTAAATTAAGTTTATCTTATTTCAATATATGTAATTGTGTATTTAAATTTTTATGCGTATATATATCCTCCAGTAATTATTTGAAATATTTTAAATTTATTTAGTGCAATTAAATTTAATGTAAAATTTATGGAAGGTGCTGAATAGTGTCATCATTGTGTTATCTACTTGTTATCACCGGTTTACGACACTCTGTGAAGGCAAAATAGTTACGGGGACGCGCAATAGATGGCGCTGGTGTCGCACTGATAATCGCCGATAACAGTGATAACACTGATAACACGTTTCAAAGTAGTTTGATCGGTGTGATTTAATATTAATTGTGGAAGGGTTTATAACACCCAAGGGGGTCCGAAACTTCCAATAATCTTCGTACACCTAGGTCGTGTTATCGCATGTTATCACATGTTATCAAATAATATT
Organism: Eulimnadia texana; assembly: GCA_002872375.1. Classification (NCBI taxonomy): domain Eukaryota; kingdom Metazoa; phylum Arthropoda; class Branchiopoda; order Diplostraca; family Limnadiidae; genus Eulimnadia; species Eulimnadia texana. The sequence goes on along the minus strand of NKDA01000002.1, from coordinate 6,718,369 downwards.
CGTACACTTGACCTCGGAGTTTCGGACCCCTTGATAACGCCCGATAACATCGTTGATAATACCTGATAACAACTTGATAGTGCATTAATAATCGGGATAATAGTTCTGTACAGTTTTGGTAACTAGGCGATAACATTATGGTAACATCTTGGTAACGTCTGATAACACTGATAACACCCTTGACAACAGCTGATAACACACTGACAGCGATGATAACACGCATCCAACACAGATTGGTAACCAATGATAACAGTTGACAACACTTGATAACAGCCGATAACACGCATCGCAACCGCATCGATAACATCAGTAACACACTGATAACACTAGATAACAGGTTGATAACAACTGATAACACACTTGTAGCGCAAGAGTGTAAATAGCCAGGGAACCACCCCCCTCCCCCGTTAGCGTGTGCAGCAGGCCAGCAGCTTAAACCAAAAGGCTCAAGCGCCAGTTGCTTTAGTCGAGCTCCGGTCTCCGCGCACACTGAACCTTGTTATCCATGGTTATCAAACCAGTTGTCTCTCTGTTATCAACTGTTATCAGCGTGTTATCCAGTGCATCTTTGCACAGACTCTCTCAAGACGCGCCGCTTCCAGTGTGTGGAAAATCAATAAATCCCCAACAGAAATGGATCCCGCTTCAATCAATAGATCGCGCCATTGATAACTTTTCAACCTGTTATCAGCGTGTTATCAACTGTTATCTCCCTGTTATCATCGTGTTGTCACATCTCAGTATCTGAGACTTGCTCGCTTGAGGCTAGAACTTTGAAAATTTATCGATTTATTAATCGAGTTTAGCCGAACCAGTGTGTTAGGAATCGGTATATCGATCATCGATTGAAAATGATCGATTGGGTATCGATTGTTCGCCACTCGCAGAGGCGGTTTTCCAATTACATGTACGTGGTGCCGACTCGTGGCAGACGCAGGAAACGCGGTTCGTCTGCTCACCAGAATCACGGGAATCACGAGATTCACGAGAATCAGAATCATGGAGAATCTCTGAGGAACCCCAGAGAGTCTTCGGACGATAGCAACACTCATCGCGCACAGCAGTGCAGCTGTTGTTTCAGAGTAAAAGATCTTTGTGCTATTGTTAGTATAGTTTATACTTGGCTTAAGTAATAGTGGTAGTGGTAGTGGTAGTGGTAGTGGTGATAGTAGTAATGATAGTGGTAGTAGTGATAGTAGTAATATTTAGAGTTGTAGTTAGAGTTGTAGTTAGAGTAGTAGTAAGAGTAGTAGTAGTAGTACTAGCAGTAGTATTTAGTAGTAGTATTAGTAGTAGTGGTAGTAGTATTTAGTAGTAGTACTGGCAGTAGTATTTAGTAGTAGTAATATTAGTAGTAGTGGTAGTAGTATTTAGTAGTAGTAATGGTAGTAATAGTAGTAGTAGTGGTAGTAGTATTTAGTAGTAGTAGTATTAGTTGCAGTGGTAGTTGTAGTATTTAATAGTAGCAGGATTTAGTAGTAGTATCAGTATTTAGTAGTACTAATTGTAGTATTTCGTAGTAGTAGTAGTAGTAGTAATCGTAGTAGTAGTGATAGAAGCAGCAGTAGTAATACTAGTAGTCGCAATAAAAGTAGTCGTGGTAGTAGTACCAGCGCAAATGTTAGCAGTAGTAGACGGAACAGTAACACTAACAGTAGTAATGGTAGAAGTAGTAGTATCAACAATAGTAGCAGTAGCAGTAGTTAAAGAAGCAGTGCTAGTGTAACAAATAGGAGCAGTATTATTCACGCTAACAGCGACAGTAGTAGCAGCAGTAGCAGTAGCAGTAGCAGCAGTTGAAGAAACAGTGCTAGTAGAACAAATAACAGCAGCAGTAGTCACACTAACAATAACAGTAGTAGCAGTACTAGTAGCGCAGCGCATCTTCAGCGCGCTAAAACAACCCGAACTATTGCAATTTTGTTAACCCAGGACAAAATAGCCTTTTAGTTTCTAACCCTCAAACACAAAAAAAATATTTTAAATTTTATTGTAATTAAGTAACTAAGTAAAAAATAGTTTATTTTAAAATATCATTCAATCAATAGAACGAAATCCTTGTCACGTGATTCAAGAGTAACAAAGGAATTCGAGTGCTAAAACCCCAGCGGTGCTCATAAATCGTGCTAACTTAGCCCAGTGTGTCTCGCTAAGACGAGCTAATAGTCTCAAGAAAACACCTGAGAGTCTTAAATTATCCCTTAAGCACGGGTCAAGTTAACCCGAGTCAGCTTAGCCCGGATCAACGTAGCCTGTGTCCATTTAGCTCGGGCCAGTTGAGCACGAACTGTCTAAGCGAGCCAACTTAGCTCGCTTACTTTAGCACAGTAAGGATAAATAGACGCGGGACAAAATATTTAGCTGTTTTAATCACTTATAAAATCATCTTTAATTAATTAATGAAGATAATGATTAATAATAACAGATAATAAATAATAATAATAATAATAATAAATAATACTGAAAATTTTTACTACTACAAAATTATTTTCACGTTTTATATTAGTAATACTACTTATAATTGTTCATTAATATGTTACACTATTAAGTTGTTTTAGTATTCTATGCATTATTATATACATATTATTATTTATACCATGATTAATATATTATTATATAATTAATAAAGTGTTGCGGGTTAGATCGGTGGAAGTGTCTGTGATAATTAATATATTAATAATAATATAATATTAATATAATATAATATATTAATAATGTCGTATATAATTATTTTTAATATATAATTAATATAATATAATAATATATTTGTTTTATATAATTAATAAAGTGTTGCGGGCTAGATCGGTGGAAGTGTCTGTGAATGGGACGATCCACCGGAAGCTAAGCGTCTCAAGTCATCCAAAATAAGCTCATTGGACCGTGTCCAGTTTTGTTCCATACAACGCAGGGGGGGTCCGCAAACCTTCTGAATATCACAGAGACTGTGCTTGTTATCATTTGTTATCACCCGTTATCAAGTGTATGTCAAGAGGGGCTATAGGAACTTTAAGCGTATTCTATAAGGCCTGGTCTTCTTATAGTCTTGTTACTGTAGTAGTAGTAGTAGTAGTAGTAGTAGTAGTAATAGTAATAATAGTAGTAGTAATAGTAGTAGTAGTAGAAGTAGTAGTAGTAGTAGTAGTACAAGTAATAGTTGTGGTAGTAGTAATAATAATAACAGTAGTAGTAGTAGTAGTAGTAGTAGTAGTAGTAGTACTAGTAGTAGTAGTACAAGTAATAGTTATGGTAGTAGTAGTAATATTAACAGTAGTAGTAGTAGTAGTAGTAGAAGTACTAGTAGTAGTACAAGTAATAGTTATGGTAGTAGTAGTAATATTAACAGTAGTAGTAGTAGTAGTGGTAGGCACTACCGTTGTTATCAGTAGTTATTATAATTATCATCAGTTAACGTATGTTATCACAGGTTGTTGAGTGTTGTATTATCCAATGTCATCATGTGTTATCATTCATCGTCATCTGCTATCAACTGTTATCGCTGCATCCTTACGAATGAGACTATTCCTAACTAATTTAATTGTCTTATTATTATTATTGGTGTGGAAACGTAACTGTTTTAATTAATTGTGTTGAATTTGTAGAGTCCGCGTCACGATCGTCGCCCTGGAAACGAGGAGGAAGTTGCCAAGCCGCCGTGCGGATCGCATCCGCTCACGTCAGCCCTATATGAACCGGTCAAGAGGAACGGGGAAACTTTGGAGTCGCGGTCTCGAAACATGGTATTAAAAAACTTAAATAATATTAATAACAGCAGTTGTACCAGTAGTGGTAGTAATATTAATGGTAGGAGTAGTAGTAGTAGTAGTAGTAGTAGTAGTACAAGTACTAGTAGTAGTAGTACAAGTAATAGTTGTGGTAGTAGTAATAATGATAACAGTAGTAGTAGTAGTAGTAGTAGTAGTAGTAGTAGTAGTAGTAGTAGTAGTAGTAGTAGTAGTACAAGTAATAGTTGTGGTAGTACAAGTAATAGTTGTGGTAGTAGTAATAATGATAACAGTAGTAGTAGTAGTAGTAGTAGTAGTAGTAGTAGTACAGTAGTGCTGTAAATCTGCTGATTCGTTGGACAGGCTGCAAAAACGTGTATTAAGAGCTTATAGTTGTCCACAGATTCAACATGTTCATTATTATAATTATTGTTACTACTAGTACCACAACCACCACCACCACCACTACTACTACTGCTGCTACTACTACTACTACTACTACTACTACTACTACTACTACTACTACTACTACTACTGCTACTACTATAACGCCCTCATAATTTTATAAACTAATAATTTTTGAATATTACGTCTTTTCCACTATCTTAATCTTCATTGTCCACGAAGTCGTTGTTATCAATTGTTATCAAGTGTTGTGAAATAATTGGCTGACGGTTTTGGTGAGTGAAAAGAGTGGCCGTGTCCAAGTCCATTAGGCTTGATGAATGGTTTATTTGGAGAAGTTTGCACTCTTTCTAGAAGCTTTTAGAAATAACAAGTGGTTTGAAATAGTAAACGCAATGTCACTGTTTACTAAACAACGAAAATCTAACCAAAGTATGATATAATAATATTTCATAATGTTTAATAATAGTAATTTTGTAGTAACATATTTGATAGGAAATTAAATACTAATCTATAATTGTGAAAATATTATTTAATCATAGCATTTAATAAGATTAATAATTTGAATAACTACTAGTACTAATACTGGTTTTAGTACTACTACTGGTACTACTTCGACTGATATTGCCACTACTCCTACTACTACTAGTACTACTACTACTATTAATATTAGTACTATTCCTACTCCTTTTACTACTCCTACTGCTCCTACTAGTACTACTACTGTTCCTACTCCTACTACTAATGCTACTACCCCTTCCCCCTCCTTCTCCTACTCTTCCTCCTACTCCGACTACACCTAATGTTACTACTTCTGCTTCTACTATTCTTACTCTTCCCCGTCCTACTACTACTTCTCCTACTTTACTACCACTACTAAATTCTATTAACTTGATTAAACTGTGTTACAGGTATCAGGGGACGATGCGTGGGACTACAGCGAGATTCTGCTGGAACGGGGCTCCTCGGGTCTGGGGTTCAGCATCTCGGGAGGGAAGGACAATCCGCACTTTGGTGACGATCCTTCGATCTTCGTGACTAAAATCATCGCCGGTGGAGCAGCAGCCGCTGATGGACGACTTCAGATCAACGATGTCATTCTCAAAGTCAACGATGTCTCCGTGGTCAATGTACCGCACGCTACTGCTGTCGATGCCCTCAAACGAGCCGGAAATTTGGTCCGATTGGTAATATCCTGCTGCCATTCAAAGATTTTGTCTGCTTAGCCTTCTTGTTTGATAAGCCAAAAATAGCACAAGCACAAGTAGTATGGTAGTTATGGTTAGTAGTTGTTTGAATTACTAGTAGCAGCGAGAATTGGGGTAGTTAAAAGATTAAAGAAGATGGTGGGCTGGATGTAGTAGTTTGTAGCACTAGCATAAGTAGTAAGTACTAGCAAGCACAAATAGTACGGTAGTTGAGTTTTGTTGTTAGTGAATTATCCTGCTGCCATTCAGAGATGCTGTCTGCTTAGCAGTCGTGTTTGATAAGCTAAAAATAGCATAAATAGCAAAGTAGCAAGTAGTAGCAAGAATACGAAGTATGATAGTTGAGTTTAGTAGTTAGTCAATTATACCGCTACCATTCAGAGGTATTGTCTGCTTAGGAGTCTTGTTTGATAAGCTAAAAATAGCACAAGTAGCAAGTAGTAAAGAGTAGCTAGCAAAAGTAGCATGATGATAGTTAAGTTTAATTCTTGAATTACAAGTAGCAGCGAGAACTAGGATAGTTGTAAGATTCAGGTAGATAGTGGATGTAGTAGTTTGTTGCATAAGGAGCGAGTATTAAGTCGTAAGTTCACTAATCTGGGAACTGCTAGGTAGCAGTAAATAGTTGTAGTAGTAGTAGTGGCAAGCACAAGTAGTATGGTAGTTAAGTTGGTAGTTAAGTTGGTAGTTAACAAGTTATTACTAAACAGCAAGCACTGGGGTAGTTATTAGAACAAGTCATAGTGGATGTGGCAGTTTGTAGCACAAGCAGCAAGTAGGAGGTAACAAGTTTACCGAGTTTGGCAATAACTGCATGGAAATAAGTAGCACTTCGATAGTTGTACGAGTAGCTTAATAGTCGGTTTAATAGTTGCTAGTAAGGTTAGTAAATTGTTTTAATAATATTAATAATTATGAGCACAAATAGTATTTTTACGTGCTAGTAATATTCAGAAGTAGTAGCGGCAGCAGGAGTAGTTGACGTAGTAGCAGAAGCAGTAGCAACACCAGCACTGTTTAAACTGTATTATTAAATATTAATACTAAGTGTACGTGCTGTAATATTTAAATTAAAGAAGTGACAGTAGTAGTAGTAGTGATAGATTACGTAGCAGCAGAAGTACTAGAAGTAGTAGCAACAACAGCACTTTTGAAACCACTATTACAACTTAACTATACTTTAGTAATACTTACTTAGGGGGAGGAGGAGGAGTAGTAGATTATATAGTAGCAGAAGCACTAGAAGTAGTAACAAAAGCAGCACTTTTTAAACTACTACTTTTCCTACTACTCTGCATGCTACTACTATTTGCTTAAAGCAAACGTAACAAGTAACTCAAAACTGCAATGGTAACAAATACGGTAAACGAAGTGAAAAAAAAGAAAAATTTAGCAGAGAGAGTCTTGTATTCATTGTAATTATTGTCAATTTGAACAGAGCATACGACGACGACGCACTCCTCGCAGCTGGCGCATTGTCGAGCTGGAACTGACAAAGGCTAACAAAGGCCTGGGATTCAGCATTGCCGGCGGATCCAATAATCAGCACGTCCCCGCTGACAATTCAATCTACATCACCAAAATCATGGACGGAGGAGCCGCTCAGCTGGACGGCAGACTGGCTGTTGGCGACAGGCTGATTCTCGTTCGCAATCTGCCGGTAAGTAAACACTAACTATCCCGTCAAATTCTCGAAACCTGAAACGAAAACCCGCATTAAAATGATGGTGCCTTTTGCGATGCCTTTTTATTCTGTGTGGTACAGTGTAAAACACAATTGCTATAAAACGAACGTGGCTATTTATTGCTTGTTGAGAAACAATAAGATTATTTATATTTACCTTTACTTGTAGTACTCGTAATGTATTATTTTCATTCTGTTGGTAGTATTATTTTTGCTCTGTTTAATCTGTTATGAGGGAATATTGCAATATTTATGTTGAACTGCGATTTGTTGTTTAGCTTAACGAATGCGACCTGTCTTGTTTATAAACAAAGTGCAACTGCAAAGGGGAATTAGCAATTAGCACAACCTAGTGGCAAATGTTTAAACTAAATAATATTTTATAATACAAATATATACATATATTGTAACAATATTCATGTTTTTAAATTACATTTTATAATCGAAAATTAATAATAACTAATAATTGTAAAATCGTTTGTTTTCATCGACTCGTTTTAATTATCGATTACTTAAAAAGCGTTCTATGAGAAAAAGAACGCCCCGAATTTTTAATATTTTTTCGTAACAAAAATATTACTGTAGAGTTAATTATATGAAATAATTGACAAAAATTATTTTTAAAAATATTGTTTTAATTCTTTTATAAATTGCGGGTGTTCTCTGTTATAAATAGAGATTTTTTTTTTTATTTACATTGGGTCACGTTCTTGTCCGAATAGGAGACATTCTTTTTCAAATAGAACGCGTTCTTTTCTGAATAGAACGCATTCCCTTTCAGATTCAAAATAAAGCGCGCGCTTTCTTCTCTTGGTCGCACATTCCTCAATAAATTAAGCACCATAGTTTTTTTTTCTTAGCAGTTTCTAATTTTATTAACTTTTCTCGAAAACTAACTAGTTTTATTTTTGTGTTGTGTTATGTAAAAAGACGATGACGGAACGGAACCTGGAAAACGTGACCCATGAAGAGGCAGTAGCTGTGCTCAAGTCAACCTCGGATCGTGTTGTCCTAGTCGTGGCCAAACCTGACTCGTCCTTGACTCACTCGCTGACGCACCCGTTGACTCAGACGGACTTGAATCACGTGATTCCGCCAGAGCCGCGTAAGCAAAAATTTTTTTATTCCGTCTCGTAAACGAGCGTATTGCGTAAAACGCACGCGCGTTTTATGAATATCCTATTAACTCTGCTGATTTGTTTATATTGTATACATTTATTTAAATATGACTCTATAATTTAATGTATATTTTTATAATATTTTTCCTTTGTTTGTCTTTTTCGGAAAAGATGTGGAAACGACTTCATTGAACGCCAGCGAGGAAGATCTCATTGGGTAACACAATTATTATAATATTCTATTTTATTAATATATTTATGTATTATTATTGATTTATTGTATATTATATTAAATGAGTTCGTTAAATTGTATTATTCTGTTTGTTTTCAAAACCACTATTAGTGATAATTTTTAGAATTTTTTTATTAATATTAAATTAATATTAATTAACAGATTAACGAAATAATAAGTAAATAAATGAATTAGTATTAGTTAATAATTATATGTTAAATACTAAAATAAACAGGCAATTATACAAATTCTACAGGGTTATATTACTTATAAATATTTCTAGCGTCTGATTGGTTGCGCTCGGGAGTCACGTGACGTCTGGAGCAAGGGGTCCGAAACTCCGAGGAAAAGTGTACGAAGATTATTTGATAACATACGACAACACGGAGATTACATGGAGATAACAGATTGATAACAGTGATTACACGGCCCAGGTGCACGAAGATTATTGGAAGTTTCGGACCCCTTGGTCTGGAGAATAGTATTTAATATAAATATAATATAATATTATATATAAAGAAAATGGAAATGTCTCATTAAAAGGCACACAGAGGAAGACGTGCGTGTTTGGAATTCATCACACAACTAATAAAACACGATGAAAATAATTTAAAATATATGAAAAATAAAATTTCTTGAATGGAGGGCGTGGTCATAAAAACTGAACTGCTATTGGCTGTTTGCCGTGTAACACTTAATGCGTAGTTCCTTTTTACGAGTCCACAATACAACTGGAAGGGGGTTCGCAAACTCCTTAAAAAATCAAGAATGACTCCCAGTGTTATCAGTGTTATCACTGTTTGTTGGCTGGTTGTAGCTTTTGTGCAAGAGGAAGGGGTTCGCAAACTTCTTAAAAATCAAGAATGATTCTCAGTGTTATCAGTGTTATCACCGTTTGTTGGTTGGTTGTAGCTTTTGTGCAAGAGGAAGGGGTTCGCAAACTTCTTAAAAATCAAGAATGATTCTCGGTGTTATCAGTGTTATCACTGATTGTTGGTTGGTTGTAGCTTTTGTGCAAGAGGAAGGGGTTCGCAAACTTCTTAAAAATCAAGAATGATTCTCGGTGTTATCAGTGTTATCACTGTTTGTTGGTTGGTTATATAGCTTTTGTACAATTGGAAGGGGTTTGCAAACTTAGAAAAAATCCAGAATAAGTGTTATCAGTGTTATCATTGTTTGTTGATTAGTTGTAGCTTTTACAAGAGAAGGGGGTTCGCAAACCTCTTTAAATTCAAGGATCATTCCCAGTGTTATCAGTGTTATCATTGTTTGTTGATTGGTTGTAGCTTTTACGCGAGAAAAAGGGGGTTCGCAAACCTCTTTAAATTCAAGAATCATTCCCAGTGTTATCAATGTTATCATTGTTTGTTGATTGGTTGTAGCTTTTACAAGAGAAGAGGGTTCGCAAACTTCTTTAAATTCAAGAATCATTCCCAGTGTTATCAGTGTTATCATTGTTATCTCTGTTTGTTGATTGGTTATAGTTTAGATCAAAGGGTTTGGTTTAAGGCTACCATCTATTAGTAAAGAAAACAGGAAAAAAGTTATTAAGCTGCAGTGATAGGGCGGTTTGTGAGAAAGAAAAACGAACGGTTCACGGTTCGGTTCAAAAATGATTTTGCACGTCGTCTTGAAATCTATGTGGGGATTCCTGTAGAATGTGTAAACCGGTTCAAAAACGGTTCACGACTCGGAGCTACGGTTCACGGTTCGGTTCAAAAATGATTTGATATGCTGTCTTGAAATCTGTGTGGCGATTCCTGTAGAATGTGTAAACCGGTTCAAAAACGGTTCACGACTCGGAGGTAGGGTTCACGGTTCGGTTCACGCTTCAGTTTATTGTAGCACGGTTATGGTTCAACGGTTCGGTTTAAAAATTTAAGAATTTGTGGGAACTTTGTCTGAACTGTAAACCGGTTCAAAAACGGTTCACGGTTCAGGTTCATCTGTGCAAGGCTCCGGTTCAACGGTTCATTCAACTGAAGACGAGTCATCGGAAAAATTAGTAGGGAACTTTATCGAAATTATGATCCGGTTTAAAAACGGTTCACCAGCTCTGAGTTACGGTTGGGTTCACGGTTCAATCCATTAGACCACAGTTCCTGATCAACAAATCCTGTTCATTACGGTTCCAGTTCAACTGAATTTGAACCGTTCAGCTTACGGTTCCAGTTCAACTGAATTTGAACGTTCAACTTACGGTTCCAGCTCAACTGAATTTGAACCGTTCAACTTACGGTTCCAGTTCAACTGAATTTGAACCGTTCAACTTACGGTTTCAGTTCAACTGTATACGGTTCAAACCGCCCATCACAGTCTGAATATTTTCCAGGATTTCCAGACCCTTCTGGCTACCGTTGTACCGTATATAGCAATTAATGCCGAGTCTCCGCTAGGCCATTTGTCTGAGTGGAACCCGTTGCAACGGACGTGCGCTTATCACCAAACCAAAGCTTCAATTCCCTTAAGAAAAATTCTACAGTTTTCAAACTGTTTACTATTGTGGAATAACGTTATAGCTATTTTCTTCACTGTGTGGTTTATTCCCGATTCGTGATTTATACTGGAATAAGTCCTGCAGTGTTTGCATTAGAAGAAGAGAATAGTTGGAATTTTAATTAGATCTTTAGTTGTTTGATACGAGAAAGAGGATAGTGAAAGTGAATGGCTAAAAGAAAAGTTCACGTTGGAAACCTGTGTGGAGTGTATATGAACTTTTTAAGGTAATTTTTCTGTTAATTTCGTTTGTTGTAATTTGAAAATTTATCTAAAATTTGCAGTAATAATAATATTAATAATAGTGTGCTATTCAGGTTTATTTTTACTATATTAATACGTTTTAATAGGGCTTACTACGTTCATTCATTCATTCATTCATACATTCATTCATACAATTATACTGACTTATTTTAACTGTTACACTTTAACGTTATTGGTTATTTTAAATAAAATAATACGTGATATTAATAATGAGATGCTTAAAACTATTTTTGAAATTATGTTTACATGTTATCCATTATTATTATTTATTCATTTATTTGGTCTGTATTATTACTGCTACTACTATTACTACTACTACTACTACTACTACTACTACTACTACTACTACAATTCTCTGTAATTTTCTTGTGATATTCCGTTGACCCATGGAAGAATGTTATCAGATGTTGTCATCGGTTATCATTTGTTATCGCGTGTTATCATACGAGTTAGATATCCGTTAATTTTTATGTGATTTTTTTTGTGTAAGGGAACTGTTTGGTCGTGTGCGTTTATTTGTAAGGCTTTGTGCTGGACATATGTTGTTGACGTTGTGCATTGTCCCGTTACGTCAAAAAATAATCCATTTTCATTAAATACTTACTAGCTTTTTATATTTTAAATATTCGTAGTAGTTGATAGTATTTGACAGTTTTTATACAGACCAGATTATCTTATCAATGCTTTATAATGCATTATCATATTAGTATTATTAGTAGTAACATTAGTAGTGATAGTAGTAATAGTAGTAGCAGCAGCAGCAGCAGTACTAGTAGTAGTAGTAGTAGGGTACTAGTAGTAATACTATTAGTAGTATCTATATGCGTGATTAAGTATATTTTGGATTGGATATAGAATCATATGGTGTTTATCATTGTTATCGACATGTTATCAATGTGTTATCACTTTATCATCCTTAATAGAACTTCTCACCCTTGCTGTGCTAGGGGTAGGGGGTGGTATTCCCCCGTAAAACGGATTTGCTGTGCAAATCTCATTTTGTGGGCAAGTTCAGAAAAAATCACGAAAAACAAAAATAGTGCATTTGAAAGGTTTCCTTGTCCTAATATTGTTCATCGATATTACTGTTGTTTTTACTTTTAGTAGTAGTAGTAGCAGTAGGATTGGAAGTAGTAGTGGTAGTAGTAGTATTAGTAGTAGTGCTAATAGCTGAAGAAGTAATAGTAGGAATAGGATTAAAAGTAGTGGTATTAGTAGTAGTAGTAGTAGTAGTAGTGCTAATAGCTGAAGAAGTAATAGTAGGAATAGGATTAAAAGTAGTGGTATTAGTAGTAGTAGTAGTAGTAGTAGTGCTAATAGCTGAAGAAGTAATAGTAGGAATAGGATTAAAAGTAGTGGTATTAGTAGTAGTAGTAGTAGTAGTAATGCTAATAGTTGAAGAAGTAATAGTAGGAATAGGATTAAAAGTAGTGGTATTAGTAGTAGTAGCAGTAGTAATAGCAGTAGTGGGAGGAGTAGTAGTGGTAGTACTAGTGATAAAGTTTCTTTTATCTATGGTATCTGTGGACAGAAGTTGAAGCGCATACAAACGGATCATAGGTGTCCGCAGATTTGGCAGATTTACGTTATTGATAAATTTATTACTATTTTATTGTTATTATTATTATTATTATTATCATCGTCATCATTTCTATTAATTATTCATTTATCCGTTGCAGGGGAACGAAAACGGTGGTACTGGAACGCGGGGTATCCGGAGGATTAGGATTCAACATCATTGGAGGAGAGAACGGGGAAGGGATCTTCATTTCCCACGTCCAGACTGGGGGTCCCGCGGATTGCAGTGGCAAAATCCACCGTGGGGATCGCATTGTGGCAGTCAACGGACAGGACCTACGATTCACTAACCACGAACAAGCGGCTCTAATCCTCAAAGTAATAATAGTGGCAGTAGTAGTAGTAGTAGTAGTAGTAACAGTAACAATAACAATAACAATAATAAATAATTAATAATGAGTAGTAACAGTAATAATAATTAAAATAACGCAATAATAATAATAACATAATAAAAATCTTAAGTTCTAAAATCACGACTAGTATAATAATAATAACACAATAATTACGTTCATGATTTACTACAGCATATATAATTAATTATTTTTCGTATTATTATTATTATTATTATCATACTAACACTATCTTGTCTTTTTTCACGTACATCTATGGTTTCTTCAGGGTGCGGGGAACTCTGTGTCACTCACGTTGCAGTCCAAATGTGGATCGGAGTATAACTTAGCCGAGAAGAGAGCTCGGGAACTGAGGCAACTGCAGAGTATGGCAGGGACGGGTTCCCTCGTAAGGACTTCTCAGAAGAAATCCCTCTATGTCAGGTACTATTGTTGTATTGTTCTTACAGTAAACCTGTCGAACAGTCGGATACTATAGTCATTCATCCATATAAATTTATGGCGTGTCCAAGTGCTCGACAGATTCTTATTAGTATTATTACTGTAGATCTGTCGAATAGTCGGACACTATAGTCATTCATCCACATTCATCTATGGCGTGCCCAAGTATTCTGCAGATTTTTATTACTGTTATTGTTCTTGCAGTAAATCTGTCGAATAGTCAGCCACTAGATCCACATTCATCTATGACGTGTCCAAGTATTCAACAGATTCTTATACTGTTATTGTTCTTGCAGTAGATCTGTCGAAAATTCGGACACTATAGCCGTCTGTCCACATACATTTCTAGCGTGTCCATGTATTCATCAGATTCTAATTACTATTGTTGTTCTTGCAGTAGATCTGTCAAATAGTTGGACAGAATAGTCATTCATTAACATACATTTGTAGAGCGTCCAACTATTCAACACATTCTTATTACTAATAATGTTATCATAGTAATCTGTCGATTAGTTGGGCACAGTAGCCGTCTATCCACATACATTTGTAGCGTGTCCAAGTATTCAACAGATTCTTACTGATATTCTTCTTATTATTTAATATTACTATTATTGTTATGAATTATTATTGCTGCATAAAATTAGATTTATAATATATTTCATTCCGTTCAAAACTCAAGTTTTGTTCATCTGTCTATTTGCTATTCTTTTTTTGAAGATTGTTAGAGAATATGCTTTTGTTTGGCTCCTTTGATTCGGTTATGGATTCCTTTTCAGCACAGTTACTTGTACAGTTATAAGACTTGAAACATAATTAAAGTTCTCTGTATCCCACGCAGTGTTTCCACTTTTCAATTTTCCCTTTCTTCCCTTGTCCTTCCCTTTTTCCCTCTCTGTGTTTAGAATATACAGGGTCTTGATTTCTCTTTTCCCCTTCTTGTCTTAGTTTTCCCTTTTCAGACTCCATTTTCCGTTTTTTTCCGGGAATTTCCCTGCAAAGTGGAAACACTGATCCCCCATCAAGGAACAATCAGAACGATCAACTTATTTCAAATTTCTTGTGGAATAAATAATTTTAAAAAAATAGTTAGAACAATATTTGAACAAATTTCAATTAAATAAATATTTGAAGTAATAGTTAAAATAATACTTTAAAATTAAATTGAATAAATAATTATACCAGTAATTAAAGTAATTTCATATAAAATTTGAATAAAATAAGAAATTAAATGAAAATTTTTCTCTTATGATAGGGCTTTATTTGATTACGACCCGAACAAAGACGACGGCCTGCCGAGTCGAGGCCTGGCGTTTAGATACGGGGACATTTTGCACGTTACGAACGCTTCGGATGACGAGTGGTGGCAGGCAAGGCACGTCTTGAGCTCAGGACTGGAGGAAGGTGTAGGGATCATCCCCTCGAAGAAACGCTGGGAGAGGAAGCTCAAGGCTAGGGACAGGACTGTCAAGTTCGAGAACAGAAGTCCCTCGCAGGAACGGGTAAGGAGGAGGAGGAGTAGTAGTAGTAGGAGTAGCAGTAGGAGAAGCAATAGGAGTAAGAGGAGGAGGAGGAGTAGAAGTAGTAGTAGTAGTAGTATTCGTAGTTTCATAGTCGCGGTACTAGTAGTGGTAGTAGTCTAAATAGTAGTAGTCGGATCAGTGGTGGTAGAAGTATCCGTATCACTCATAGTATTAGTAGTCGTAACAGTAGTAGTGGTGGTAGTAGTAGTAATAGTTGCATAGTCGTAGTAGTGGTGGTAGTAGTCTACATAGTAGTAGTTGAAGCAGTTGTGGTAGTAGTATCCCTATCAGTCGTAGTATTAGTAGTAGTAGTAGTAGTTTCATAGTCGTGGTAGTAGTAGTGGTAGTAGTCTAATTAGTAGTATCCGTATCAGTCGCAGTATTAGTAGTAGTCATATTCGTAGTAGTAGTAATAGTAATAGTGTCATAGTCTCGGTAGTAGTAGTGGTATTTGTCTAAATAGTTGTAGTCGGAGCAGTTGTGGTAGTAGGAGTATCTGTATCATTCGTAGTATTAGTAGTCGTAGTTGTAGTACTTTTTTTTTAAGTTATATGTTAATATTACGTGAGACTAAAAGTTTGTAATTAAGAATTGAATTATTTTTTTTGTGGTCTTATGAAGCAATCGACTCTGGAAAGGAAGAAGAAGAACTTCACGTTCAGTCGAAGGTTCCCATTCGTCAAGAGCCACGAGGATCAATCAGAGGAAGGGTCCGATCACGAACGTAACAGTTATTATTATTTATCATAAATTCGAAACTAACAAATGAATTTTTTAAAATTTAATTAAACGTCTTAAACCAATTTTTCTTATTGTTTTGTTTTCTAAATTACAGCTTCGTTGATGACCCCGTCGGAAAGCGACTCAGCGAGTCTAAGTATTATTATTATTCGCATAAAAATCTGAATTTAACATTAATATTTATTAATATAATTAACTAATAATGTTTTAATTAAATAATCTTGATAATGTAGTTTAACTGTTTAAAAATTAACTACTTATATTACAAAAATATTTCGAAATAAATTTAATTTCTGTATATCTGTTGTAGTTAAACAATCCGAATTTTTGATGAATTTTTCAGAAGAGGATTGCGTGTATTCTTACGAAGCAGTGCAGCAGATCCAGATATCCTATGCTAGGCCTATTATCATTCTGGGGCCTCTGAAGGACCGTATCAACGATGACCTTATCGCAGAGTTCCCGGACAGATTTGCTAGCTGTATTCCACGTAATTGCAATAAATAGCACTGGGTTACGAAGTAGTAGTAGTAGAAGTAGTAGCAGTATTAGTAGGAGCCGTTCCAGTTATTAGTATCAGTAGTCGTAGCAGTAAGAGTAATAGTACTAGCCGTGGTCGTGATAGAGTAGAAGTAGTAGCATTAATAGCAATAGTAGTATCATAGCAGAAGTAGTAGTAGGATGAGTAGAAGAAGTAGTAATATGAATAGTAGTATTAGTTGTAGCAGTGGGAATAGGAGGAGGAGTAGTAGTGTTAGTATTAGTAGTAGCAGTAGTAGTAGCAGCATCAGTAGGGTAGTAATAGTGTAGTAGTGGCGGTAGCAGGATTACTAATAGTAATAGTAAAAACTTGATATGGTAGCTCTTGTTGGTAGAGATCAGTGCTACTGTTGCTATTGTTATAGCTTTAATATTAATAAAAAGAGCAGTTCTATTCAACCTTAATAATTATATTATTGGTTATTGATAATTATTGTTAATGGTGTATTATTATTTAGATACGACGCGTACAAGGCGAGACTACGAAGTGGACGGTCGGGATTATCACTTCGTCACGTCCCGAGAGCAGATGGAGCGGGACATTCAGAATCACATGTTCATCGAAGCCGGACAATACAACGAAAATCTCTATGGCACTTCCATCATGTCTGTCAGACAAGTCGCAGAACAAGTAAACTATCACCCTTACGACATTCTGTTACTACTACAACTTGTTGTAGTTATTGTTACCTGTTGGTGTCAAAGTTTAGTATGTTAGTCTAGTACTACTTTAGCCGTACTACACTTGTGAAACTACTACTAGTAGTATCAGTAAAACGGTCGCTAATATTACTACTATTGTTTTGTTAGTACTTATAGTATTACTAACCCTCCAACACCTACTACTCTACTACGGTTTCTGTTACTGATACTACATTTACCAATACTACTACTACTACTACTACTACTTTTACGAAAACAGTTGTACTGTTGGCTAGTGTTGTTACTATTAGCACTATTGCTTCTTCTTCTTTTACTCCCATTGTGCTACTATTACAGTTTTACTAAACTACTAGTATCACTATTACTACTGGCAATAGTACTCCTACTGCTACTAATACTACTACAGTTGCTACCACTATACTAAAGTTATTATTTTTACTGTAACTACAAACTGTGAAATTCGCACTAATCCTATTACTATTTTTACTAATACTTCTACTACTGCTGCTATTGTTACTACTTTCGTTACTGTTACTCCAAATCTTCACTACTGTTACGTTAGTAGTATTCCTACTTCTGCTACTTCCCTTACAGCCCTCCCTGTTCACATAGCACAAAATAACACAAACATCTTTATATTTCTATATTATTTTAGTTATTTTATTATCTAAATTACTGCAACTAACTAACTAATTCAGCAAATTTTCCGTAATAGGGCAAACACTGCATTCTGGACGTTAGTGGAAACGCCATCAAGCGACTCAAAGCTGCGCAGTTGTACCCCATCGCCATTCTGATCAAACCCAAATCTGTCGACACTATCATGTATAATTATTATCATTATTATTATTGATAAACTTATTGTTATTATTATTGGTTAGTATTGAATATTTTTTAAATCATATTTTACTGTTTATAATTACTCTTCATTTATTGATATTGAAGTTAATGAATCGTAATCGCCCTTTTGATCAAACCCAAATCCGTCGATGTCATAGTGTATTGTAATTATTATTATAAACTTATTACTATTAATGTCAAATATTTTTTATCACGTTATAGCTCTTTATCATTATTTCTTCATTTATTAATAATAAATATTAAAAGTAAATTCTATATTATTATATTTTATATTATATTCATATATATGTATATATTATATACATATATATATATGTATATATTATATACATATATATATATTTATATTCTATATTATTAGTAAATTATTATATTATTTTATTGTTTATTGTTTATTACATCCCGGCTTAGGCTAAGAGCCTATTGCCATATAACATAGTTGTACATTTCACACACACATATATGTATGTGACAAAATTTTTACGACTAGTTCTACTTTTCTACATCTATTCCCTGACTAAGCTACTCCACCACCATTAGTGATAATAATTAGCGTTATTGCTATTGTTTGTTTTTTTCTTGTACTAAATTACCCTTATTCCCATTGGCTGATTATTTTACGATAATACTTTCTCTGTTACTCTATTGGTGGAACAGGGAGTGGAACAAACGAACCACCGAAGACCAGGCCCGCAAAACTTACGACAGGGCTTTCAAACTTGAACATGAATTCGCAGAATATTTCACTGGTAATTATTATATATATATATATACATACCACCACCACTACTACTACTACTACTACAATTGCTTACACTACTGTTATTACTACAGCTACTACTGGTACTATTACTACAATAAGTAACACAACTTTTATTACTACTACTACCGTTAATACTGCTACAAGAACTAATACTGTTGTTACTACTTCTACTACTACTATTAATACTACTACAATCGCTAACTCTACTGCTGTTACTACAATAACTAACACTACTGTTACATTACTACTACTGTAAATACTACTAAAAGAACTAACATTGTTGTTGTTACTACTACTACTACTACTACTACTATTGCTTCTACTCCTACTGCTACTATTGTTACTGCCACCACTACAGCTATTCCTACTAGTAGTACTACTACTATTGCTTGTACTTCTGCTGTTACTGTTGTTACTGCCACTACTACAGCTATTCCCACTACTCCTACTACTATTACTATATTAACTACAACAATAGCGAATACTACTGTTATTGCTATTGTTACTTCTACCACTACAATTATTCCCAATACTACTTCTGCTACTATTACTACTACTACTATAATCCTGAAGTTTAAACCACCGGGAGAGTAATCTTGCTTTACGTCTATTTCAGCTGTAGTACAAGGCGACACTCCCGAAGAGATCTACGCCAAAATTAAGGATGTAATCCATGAACAGTCAGGACCTTCAGTTTGGGTGACAGCCAAAGAAAATCTTTAAAAACTTTTGCATTTCTCACTTCCAAAAGGGAAGAAAATTTCTCCAAAAAACGAAGCCAAACAAACATAACAACAAAAATGTTTAATTAATTAAATAATTTAATTAAGTTAAATTATTTTAATTAAACAGAATCTATGTCTGGAAATCTCCCAAAGATCCAACAAAATCATTAACAGAATATTTTGAAAATTTTTGGTGTTAGCAAAACGCAATTTTTTAAAAATTAAATTAAAGATTAAAATTGTGATGTTATTTGTTAATATTCATAAAAATTCAAAAGACAGAAAGTAAAATTATTTATACTTAATGAATGTTATAATGTGTTTAATTGTCGATTTCTCTCTATATTTGATGTGTCATGTACATGGACAAAATATAAAAGTCCAAAAAAATATATATATTTCATTGGATTTTTTTTGAAATTTTAATAAGATTTATTGGTTGTTCTACTATTCGGTCTTCATAACTATACAAGTTTACAGATAAATGTCATTCTTTTCACATCTCATATCATGTGATGCTTTCTTGATGTTGCAGGAAACTTAGCTTAGAGGAAGGCTGTGAGACTATTTGTACTACAACATCCAAGTATACTGTAATATACTATTGTTATATAGAATACTGATTCTAAAAAGTTTTAGTGGTCTCTTTTTATAAAGGTAATATGATTGGATTTCTAAAGAACTCGGCGAAAACCAAATCAGACTTCCACGTAATACGTGGGCAACACTAGCGTTAACACGTTTGGAAGACAAAGAGAAAACTCTCTTCAGTCGGATGTGCCTAGGAAGAAAAACAGCAGAGTCTCTTCGTTTTAGTGTGCTTTGCAAAAGAAAGAGCAGATTCTCTTCGTTCTAGTGTGGTCTGGAAGAGAAAGGGCAGATTCAGTTCGTTGTAATGTGCTTTGGAAGAGAAAGAATTGAATCTCTTCGTTCTGGT
This sequence comes from Eulimnadia texana, assembly GCA_002872375.1. Lineage (NCBI taxonomy): Eukaryota > Metazoa > Arthropoda > Branchiopoda > Diplostraca > Limnadiidae > Eulimnadia > Eulimnadia texana. Next base: position 6,698,121 of record NKDA01000002.1, on the reverse strand, counting down.
GTGCCTTGCAAAAGAAACAGTAGATTCTCTTCGTTCTAGTGTGGTCTGGTAGAGAAAGAGCAGAGTCTGTTCGTTCTAGTGTGCTTTAGAAGAGAAAAAGCAGATTCAGTTCGTTGTAATGTGCTTTGGAAGAGAAAGAATAGAGTCTGTTCGTTCTAGTGTGGTCTGGAAGAGAAAGAGCAGTTTCAGTTCGTTCTAGGGTGCTTTGGAAGAAGTAGCTTTTTCATTTTGAACTGAGCTGAAAGAACTTGTTTTGATTCTGTGTTTTGGAAGAGTTTAGAACTAGAGTCTTCCGATTTGCGGAATCTTATGAAGAAGTTAAATTATTTCCAGTTAATTTTGAGTACATTCACCTCACTTCCAGTATATTCTGTTTTATGCACTGTACATAGAAGTACGATCCCAGCAGCTTTTCACCGCTTTGATATGTACAAGTGAATGTTCATCTCCTGCGTGGAAGGAACCTTTACAGTTGCTGTATCAACTTACTCTAGCAGTTCAAGATTTTGCGTCATGGCTTCCCACTTCCCGTCACTTTGTTTCGTTACTTCCATCATGCATTATTAATTTACTTGCAGATCTTTGATACGTTTTATATTTCATACGTGTGTAACAATGTGTACCTTCATGGTGTACATTAACTACTTTTTAGGAATAGTTGTAACTGAAGGTCCGACTTCAACCAAAGAGAGTTTAGATTTGCCGCCCCAAGTTGTTTGATCTCTTCGGTAAGTTTAAATTTCTTTGTTTAGGTTCCCTTTGTTAGGTTAGGTTTAAGTTTCGTAAATCTTTGTTCTGTTCATGTATTACGTTATTATTGCATACTGAACTGTTATATCCGTTTTTATATCAGTAGTTTTCGTAAGTAAAGTAAAGATTTATAAAGCAAAGATGGCAGATATTCGTATTGCATTCGCTGTACACTGTACACATTAGAAATTAAGCGTATAATAAAAAACCCATGTTATCCAAATAATCGATTAGAAATTTAAAATTTAGGCTTGGCAAGTTGAACTTGTGTTAAGATGTGAGGTCTTCACAGTACTGGAGAATCGTGTTATCTCCGTGCCGATACCAGTCGAGAACGTGGTCGTCGACTTTCACTCGTTCCATGCATCCAGTGAATCCGTTGTAATACGGTGATGGTAAACCAACAGGCAAAAGACCGTTACCACCTGAGAAAAAAATAAGGATGACAATACTACTACTACTACTAAATACTACTACTACTACTACCACCAATAATAATAATAATGACAATAATAATAATAATATACTACCTATCCACAGCTTGCCGCTTATATTGAGTACTGTCGCTCCGTGTTCAGCGATGACTCGAACAGGTTTTTCGTTGTCGACTTGTATCGTGGCTGAACGCTTTTTGCGTTCCACGACAACCGTGTGCCAGTGTCCGTCACTGACATTAACCTTGATGATGAAAGTATTTTAATTAGTTTTACGATTGGTGAGAATTAGTGAGAAGTAGAGAAATTTTCCACGCTGTCGGAAGAGTCGACAGATTTGGTATAATACTAATGGTAGTAGTAGTGGTAGTAGTAATAGTAGTATGAGTAGTGGTAACGAACCTGTCGAATCAGTGGACAGGTACTTTGGATAAATAGACCCGATAACTACCGTCCAAGAATTCGACAGATCAGCAAAATGCTTCTTCTACTACCACTACTATTGCTACAACAACAACTATTACCTTTGCTACAACAACTACTCCTAATACCTCTTGCTACTGCTTAGTACCACTACTACAACAAGAAGAACAACTACTACACTTACTACTACTACTACTGGTACTGTACTACTACTAGTGATACTACTAATACTAACTTCTTACTGCAACAACTACTACTGCTACTTCTGCTACTACTTCCTACCACTATAACAACAACAACAATAACAACAACTACAATTACCACTACTACTTCTACAACTACTACCACTACTATTACTACTAACCACTACTACTAGTGCTACCCTTATTACTCCAAGTACTCCTACTATTACTGCTACTACTGCTGCTGCTGCTGCTGCTACTACTACTACTACTACTGAAATTACGTGTGATCGCGCAGTGAGGAAAGAGTTTTGTTTCCCCAGGTTGAATCCGAGCTCCACGAAGGAACGAACAACGGCCACAGCGAAGTAATCCGCTTGCGAGGAACGACCCCGACTCAGCCACAGTATAAGTCCATTTGCGGATTCGGTCCGGAACCGAATCTCGAAACGATTTGTTCTATGACTTTTGGCGCTAAAATTCAAAATTGATATTAATGTAAACCAGAAATTAGACGAACTACTACTACCAAACTACTAGGACTATTACTGCTACTGCTACTACTACTACAACTACCACTACTACTAGTATTAAAACTGCTACTTTCTACCTTTACTACCGCCACTACTTCTAATACTGCCACTACTACTGCTACTACTACTAGTATTAGTACTAGCACTGCCACTACTTCTAGTGCCACCATTTTTACCACTGCTATAACTACTACTACTAGTAAATAACTGCTACTACTACTATTACTGCTTCTGCTACCCTTAGTAATACTAGAAGGTGCTACTACTAGTGCAATTATTATGCCAAAATTGTTGAATCCTTACATAATAACTATTGATCTAAAGGCTCTGTCTACTGATTCGACAGATCTACTACTACTACTACTACTCCTCTTATTGCCACTACTGCTAGTACTACTACTTCTTCTTCTGTACATATGTAATTTATCATGAATAAGTACTAATTTCAAATTTACATGCGCTTGATTTGGTTGGGGAACTTGAGGAAAGTTTTGCCGTTGAATCGAACTGTGCTGCGATCAGCTTCATTCAAACCTAAATGAAATAGAGTTCAATTAAACAATTAATTAACATAAACATCCTTACATATTTAATTACGTTTAACATAATATAATACTGACTCTGACTGACAAGAAATAACGCCCACATTTTTAACGTGTTATTAGAAATTTCCATAAACTCAAAATAGTACAGTTCAAAAATATATATCAATAAAACATATATATATGTTAAGAGGAATAAACGCCAGACGTATAATATATATTATTATAACATATACAGTGCAAAATATATTTTTTTTTTGCAGTTTAAATTAATTAATTACCGATACGTTTTTCACAGCGTTTGCCGGTGAACCCATTGGGACATTTGCAGACGAAATTGGCAAGAAGGGGCTGGCAAAGACCACCGTTGAAGCAGGGGCTGTTGTTCGCCTATTTAACAGTAATATTCAAACGGGCTGAATTATTCATTTGTATTATAACTATTAGCAAAGCTACCGTTGAATAAACTGGAGCTGTCGAGTGTGTAGACAGAATGCGAAATAGACAGTTACACGTTACGTCTGTCCGCTTATTCGACATATTCAACATTACTACTCCTCCTACTACTAATTCTTCTACTCCTATTCCTTCTACTACTATTCCTACTCCTACTACTACTACTCCTACTACTAATAGTATATAACTATTACTACTACTACAACTACTACTACTGCTACTACTACTACTGCTACTACTCCTACTACTACTCCTACTACTACTACTACTACTACTACTACTGCTACTGCTACTACTACTACTACTGCTACTGCTAGTACTACTACTACTACTATATTAAATAAAGGATTTTTCTTTTTACCAGGGAGGATGTACGTGAATTGAAAGTGACAGGCCAATAGCCACAAGGTGGACCTCGGTAGACGTTGACACCTTCACGCTGGATGCTGCTGTCTATCAGCTTGTCGAAGACTTCCCCGTTGATGATCAGGCGCTGAATGGCCCCTTGGAAAGCAGCCAACTTGGGAACGTCCCGTGGAACAGAGACGTTGGATCTGCAATTTGTTTTAATTCAGAATAATTAAACATTTTAAATAGTTGATGAAGTTTGAGTTGTGCTAAATAGGATAGCAATAATAATAGCCATATTAATAATAATCATGTTCATCAGTAACACAATATATAATGATAATGATGTTAATAGTAATCTGTCGAATGGGTGGACAGATCCGTTGAAATCTATGGACATATAACACACTGTCCAAAGATTCGTAGTAATAGTAATACTGCAATACATTTAATAATATTAATCGTTTTACTCAACTACTAAATTTGCTACTTTTACTATGACTACTACTCTTATTACTATTACTTCTAGTATTACTAGTACTATTATTTTTACTATTACGACTACTCTTGCTACTACTACTACTATTGCTTTTGCTACCAACACACTTACCACTCTTATTCCTATTATTACAAAAACTACTACTTTTACTACTAGTAATGATAATACTTGAGTCCTCCTATGTAGAATGGAGTATCCAAGTTAAGCTCGGAGAGAGGTCCCAGGGATCGTCCTTGATGACTGGATCGGTCGTCGAGTTTCAGTGAGGCGTCCTTGCCTCTCCTGCTCACCAGAACTCGATGCCACTCGTAAAGCGTAACTCTTTCAGAAGACCTTCACCAATGATAATTATGTCAATAATAATAATTAATTTACTAAACTACTGCTATCACTACTACTACTACTACTACTACTACTACTACTACTACTACTACTACTACTACTACTATTACTACTACTACTACTACTACTACTACTACTACTACTACTACTACTACTACTACTACTACTACTACTACTACTACTACTACTACTACTACTACTACTACTACTACTACTACTACTACTACTCCTACTACTACTGCTACTACTACTCCTACTACTACTACTACTACTACTACTACTACTACTACTACTGCTATTACCACTACTTCCCCAAGTAAAACTAATACTAATAAAAAAATGTACAATACTAATTAATTTGCTTAACTACCACCATCATTACTATTACTATACTACTACTACCACCGGTGCCACTATTATTACTGCTACTACTACTACTGCTACTGCAACTACTACTGCTACTGCAACTACTACTGCAACTACTACTACTATAATAATAAAAATAATAATAATATACGTCACGACGCCAGCTCCGCTTCCCAGATCCCAGCGGAACTGGATCCTTCCTCCCAGGATTCCCAGCCAAATGAAATCTCCACGTCCATTAAGATCCTGTGCAGCGTAGACAAGGATCCCGTCCGAGGATCGCGTCAGGAACCAGACTTCAAGGTCCAGATTAGTTGCCAGCTGGAGCGATCCTTGTGGTAGGGCGATGAAACTGTGGACGCCAGCCATGAATTCGGGAACGACAACTTCGTGTTTTGATCCATCAGCTGAAAGTTTCAATGGATTTAGTAACTATGTAAACTGCTTATGAAATTGTAGTTAGCTTAGAATACTAGATGTTGTGTTAGTGGCTAAATTGCTGATCGACTGACTTAGTAGCTAGCAACCTGCGTAATAGATTAGCTTTCTAGTTGAATTGTTTAGAATTTGCTAACCGCTTACTCGACAAGATTCTGTGTTGGTTGCCAACTTGCTAACCATTTAATTTAGTAGCTAGGAACCTATGTGATGGATGAGCTTGCTAGTTAACTTGCTTATGAATTTGCTCGTTACCTAATAAAGAGTAGGTCCTTTTGTAATGTTAATAATTAAATAGTTTTTTAATGTTAGTAATGCGTTAGCCTGCTACTTACTTACTTATGAAACTGCTAACTAGCTAACCCGACTAGATCTCCTGTTAGGAGCTAACTTGCTGACTGACTAACTTGGCAGTTAGCAAAATAAATAACATAGTAGGTTGCTAGTTAACTTACTCATGAATTTGCTAACTAGCTACTATCACTACTACTATTACTAACGTTACTAGTTACTAGTGAATTTTTCAGTTAGCTAACGTGCTAACCGACTTATTTAGCAAATAACTAACCAACGAATTAGTTTCCCAGCTAACTTGCTTACCAAATAGTAAACTAGCTAGCTACTCACGTACTCAGCTACATCGTTGTAATAGTAAACTACTAATAAGATACTTATCTAGATAGCCTAGTTACCTATTTAGTTAACTACTACTACATTTCATACTATTAAGTATTTAATGTTCAAAATTGTACACTCATTGCAGTGAGTTCCCTTCTTTCCTTCGGGACACTTGCAAACGTATCTTCCGTGTAGAGGAACGCAAGTCGATCCTTCAGTGCAAGGATCCTTAGCGCAAGGATTCAGTATCGTCTCACAGTATCTTCCTGCAGTAAAAAAAAATCAAATTTCTATTTAATTAAATAACTCAATCCAATTTCATACGAAAGAAATTAAATAGTAATAAAATAATAATTAAAATAAATTCTATAAAAAAATTGATAAAATACAATACACGATACATACGAATAAATATTACATATATTAATGTAAATGCTGGTTTAACTGAAGTAAGGTTAAAAAGATAATATTTTGCAAATGTAAGATATATTTGAATAAATAATACAAATATAAAAAATAATATCAATAACGGTTGAATTTAAATTGAGTGTTAATAAAATTATGTTTATTGATAAAAAATACTATTAATCAAATTATGAAATTCACCGCCAAATCCTTCTTTACAGCTACACGTAAAGTTGTATCCATTTTTCCACAGGCAGGATCCGTTGTTCATGCAAGGATTTTTCCTGCAAGGATTTTCTCCGCACTGGGTTATTCCACTCATTTTGACAACGTTGCTCTGCTTCAGCGGATTAGCGAAAGATTCAACATAATTCCGCTGCTTGTGGTCCAGATTGAAATTTTTGCGTCCCTCTGCAGGAATCCGGAAGGAAATAGATTTCCGGCCGAACTTGAGACGCCGGATACAACCGACGAATCCGGAAATAGTTCCGATATTTTCGTAAATCCTTTCAAAAGTTATTTAAAAAATTATTTTTCTGGAATAATAATAGAGAGAATAGAATAATAGATAATAATAATAATTTTACCTGGTGTTGACTGATTCAACAGGAACGCTACCGAGGTATACGCTACCGTCGAGATCAAGCGACTGGTGAATACCTGGAGAAGTAGCAGCAATATCTTCGTCATTATCGACTCTCAGCCATCCATCTTGACGGTATCTTTGAGCCAAGACCCTATGCCACTGCCCTAACTTGATTGGTGAAAAGGAACGCAGGACTACCGGACCGTTACCCACGTCGAAACGAAATTCCACGTGGCTGCAACAAAATTGAACTTAGAAAAATTTATGAAAATAAAATATGTATAGCAAAACTAATATTATAGACTGATTTAAATTTGCTCATTTCATTTGTAATTAATTATATTGCAATATTTATCTAATTTTTATTCGACTACAATTTTTCAATAAATTTTTACCATTTATTATAGATAACTGTATTCTGTCATTTTACTTTAATTATTTTATACATATTTATTCATTTATTATTATTATTATTTTTTAAACAAATTTTATTTTATTTTCTTATGGAAGAAATTTACCCAGCAACGAGGGCTAGCGACAAGTAATCCGCGCCGTTACGGTTCTGCTGGGAATACATGATGATACCATCATTGAGAAGACTTTTGAATTCCAGTTCAATGCTGAGTTTATCCAGGGATTTGATCCTCTTCAGTTCCACGTAAGACTGGCCGTGAAACGCGGGAGTCTCCCAAGGTTCCGCTTCTTCGTCTGGAAAACGATAAAGTGAAATTTCATTTCACTTATTAAAGTTAATTGTTTCAATTCTCGTTTTTCCCTTTTTCCTCCAAAAGGGCTCTGATTTCCTTTTTTTCCCATTGGATTGAAAATATCAGTTTTCTCGTTTTTCCCCTTGGTACTAGGATATAGAGCTATGGTTCTGAACTTCCCTCTTCCCTTATTTTTCCCTTTTTCCCCTCAATGCTAGAATGTAGAACTATACTTCTAAATTTCTCTTTTCCTTCTTCCCTTATTTTTCCCTTTTCCCCCTCCATGCTGGAATATAGAGCTATACTTCTTAATTTCTCTTTTCCCTCTTCCCTTTTTTCCCTTCTACGCTAGAATATAAACTACTCTACTAAATTTTTCTTTTCCCTCCCTTTCCCTCTTTTATCAATTTTCCCTTTCTTCCCCTCAAGGCTAGAATATCGAACTAAGCTTTTAATTTTCCCATTTCATTCATTTTCCCCTTTTTCCCCTTTAGTGCTATAATATAGAGCTATACTTCTAAATTTTGCGTCTTCCCTTATTTTTCCCTTTCAATACCCCATTTTCCCTTTCCCAGGGAATTTCCCTGCAAAGTGGAAGTCTGGAGGTACTGCTTAAAGTTACTGTGTTTCACAACTTCTTAGTTCTTTCTGTTCGAGTTCTGTTTCAAATCCTTATCCGGCTCTTAATAAAGTTTTTACATTCTTAAAATATCGTCTCTGGCTTCATTCATTCCGTCATATAACATTATTAATTAATACAGCATGATTAAAAATGTTGTTCGTTACCTTCGCCTGCAATCCTTCGTTCGCATAATGATCCAGTCCGTTCGGGAGGGCAAATGCAAATGAAGGATTCAATCCCTAGAGGTTGGCAGCTCCCACCTCCAAGACACGGAGACGAGTTGCACGAGGAAAGACTCGCTTCAACAGCCACAGAAGGTAAATTCTCTATTTAACAAATAAAAACATGAATATTAATTATAATTAGTTAATTATTAATATAATTAATATATTTTATGTATACAATATTATATACATTAATTGTAGTATGAAAACAATCCGAAAAGAGTTTGTCCCTCGTTAAAAATATTAACATTATTGTTAATAATAGCTGACCATGCTAAAAATATAGAGTATTAACTAACATTGGTGAAATCTGTCAAATATTAATATTACAAGATACGCAGGTTAATTCAAATAATATATATTAATAAAAAGTAAGAAATTATTTGTTGAATTTAAATACCAAGTATTACAAAATATCATAATTAATAACAACTAACATGAATAAAAATGTAGATTACTAACTAAAATTGGTAAAATCTGTTAAATATTTAAGATTACAAGATATACTTTTACACTATACGATAAAGGGCAACTCCGGACAACCTGGAAAAAACATACGTTATTGAACTTTTTACGCTGATTCCGAATATATATGGTGTCCCTATCTCAATTTTGTACCGTTTGGCGGCTAAAATTAATTGAAGTTTGAAAATGCACGTGGCAACGCTGGAAAAGGAGCGGAGGATCTGATTGGTTCGCACTGGTCACGTGATCAAAACAGCCAGTGAGAAAGTTTGTTGCCTCCTAGTAACAGACATGAAGCATGTTGTAGAGAGTAAACTGTAGTACGAAATTGTCTGCTACTAGGCGACAAACTTTCTCATTGGCTGTTTTGATCACGTGACCAGTGCGAACCAATCAGATCCTCCGCTCAATTTCCAGCGTTGCCACGTGCATTTTCAAACTTTCATTAATTTTAGCCGCCAAACGGTACAAATTTGAGATAGGGACACTATATACATTCGGAATCAGCGTAAAAAGTTCAATAACATATGTTTTTCCAAGTTGTCTGGAGTTGCCCTTTAATTCAAATATTATAAATGTAATAATAATATAATATATTTAAATTTCCAAATACCAAGGCATTGTCTCTTATCCAGACTGCCAGCGTATCCATCAGTACAGGCACATGTAAATTCCAGGCAAATGCTGTTGCTTATGGACAGACAGTCTTCATTCACCGAACAACGATCTCCAAGATGACTGCGCAAACGAACTGAAGTCACTGATGGGCGTTTCACAACCTGGAAATGATTATACATAACACTTAATTGAATTAAAGTATACTTTACTAAGTATCAATGCTTCTACTTTGCAGGGAAAATCGCTGAAAAAGGGAAAATGGGGTCTCGAAAGGGAAAAATAAGGAAAGAGGGAAAAGGCAAATATAGAAGCATAGCTTCACATTCTAGTACCGAGGGGAAAAAATGGGAAATTAGAGCCTTGTTTAACGGAAAGGGGAAAACTGAAAGTGGAAACGCTGCTAAGTATACATACTGTTTTCAGAGCGATAACGTCAGGTCTGTCCCATTCAGGTGAAGATATCTCAGCAACGTGTCTGGTGGCTTTAGAGACTCCAGTATCTCCTGCAGGTTTGAAGTTGGTATCTTCCATGCAGGGACCTTCATACGCCACGTCGATGCTGGTTTGCCTGCTGCAAGCAGCCAAACGTAGATCGCATTCCGAAGGATAGGTAAACGAATCGCTACCGCAGACCGAATGCTCTTCAGACGCTTCGGGACAGTCCATGGGGCACAGACAAACTGCTTGGCCTCCCAGATCCTTAAAAGAATAATACGATATAAAAAAAAACACTGTAAAAAGTAAAAAGGCACCATTGCAGTGCCTTTTCGTATTTTCTCAATTTCTTTTTACAGTGCCTTTCACATTGGCCTACATCGCTCTAAGGCGTCCTTGTTTTAAACAACGTTTAGTCGCCCAGTTCTAAATCACTAAAAAGGCACCGCAAAAGATACCGTCATTTTTATGCGGGGATATACAGTGCGTTTTTACAGTAGCCTTACATCGCCCTAACGCGTCCATATTTCAAACAATGTTCAGACCGACAGTTCATGGCCACCAAAAAGGCACCGCAAAAGGCACCGTCATTTTTTTATGTGGGAATACCTGACAAATGGCGCCAAATCGGCAATTGAGATCAGAGCAGTGTTTGGTTTCCCGTTCTGCAGTTTCGGTTAATCCGCATCCGTCTTGCGTTTCGTCGATGAGGCGTCCGTTTACGCAGCGGTCGCATTTGCTTGACGTCGCTTCGGATTTGCAAACGCAGCGACCCGTCATCTGCTCGCAGTCGTCACGAAGAGAACCCAGTCGATGGCACTCGCAAGCTGTTTAAGAAAATCAACAATATTATTTTACCGGAGTTATAGAGTAAATATTATTGAAATATATTTCTACAAAGTAATTTCAGCTAAATGCCAATTTCAAAGGATAAAATTTTATAATTAATATATTTACGTATTTAAATAACAAATAGGGAACATAAATATAAAATAATAATTGACAATTCGAATAGAATAAATAAACTTGTCCACTAGTACAAATTAATTTTAAATAAATCTAAAAATGTGATAAATAAATAATATAATAATAATTTATCAATGTTAACAATATTTTTAAAAAATACTATTAATTTAATGCAGAATATTGGATAGGTTTAATCAAAGGTTAATTATACGTTGGCATCCGCTATCGTTGACGTTGAGATGAAGTCCCCAGAACCCCGGCAAACAGCGATCGCATTTGCGGCCTGCGACTCCATCTTTGCACGGACACTGAAGAGTCAGTGGATCGCATGTGTTGTTTAGAGATCCTGCAATGAATCATTAAAGTTAAGCTAAATAGATAGAAAGGTGGGTAGGTAGATGGATGGATGGATGGATAGATAGATGGATGGATGACAGAAAAAGAGAGAGGGGAGACAGACAAACAGACAGACTAGACAGACGGAATCCTATAATACATCAATCAAAATTAATCTAGATAGATGGATACATAGATAAAAGAGAAAAAAAAGAATGAGAGACGGGCAGATATATACACAGACAGACAGACAGACGGTCAGAAAGACAAACAGATAGACAGACAAACAGACATACTAGGTAGAGAAACTGGGAGACAGACAAACAGACAGTTAAAAAGACTAGATGGAGGAGAGACAGAGAGACAAACAGATAGGAAGATTAAATAGATTGATAGATGAATAGTGAGATAGATAGACAGACAAACGGACAGGGACAGTCACACAGGCAGATAGATAGAAAAGAGAGATACAGATTTAAGATTTTAATATACAGATCTTACCCAGCTTATTGCAGTTGCACTTTCTCAGCGGGAACCCCTCGAGAAGATTTTCAGCGATAGCTGCCGAACACGGTCCCGAGTGGACAACGTGGAGAGCAGCTTCGATATCGCAGGCCGCTTTCTGCATTTCGCATTCACTGGAATACGAGTTACCGTCACTTCCACAGATTTGGCCATCAGACGACTCGGGACAGTCTGTAGGGCAAACACAAGTCCCGTCTTCGCAGCGGGCACCGTTCCGACACTGAACGTCTTTACACAAATCTATGGAAAGCAATATTTAAAATTTAATTAAAGTAAATTCAGTTAATTGTATTGATAATTAAGTTTTATAATGGTATGAAATATATGTATTAATAAATAAATAGATAGTAAAACAAATTATAAATGCTATTGTAATAGTGAATAAATTTCATAATTTAACTAACAAATAATTATAATTTTATTCATATTAAGTACAGAATAACATAAAGTATACACAGAATATAACAACTAATAAGTTGTAATAACAGTTAACTCAAAAGTTAGTTAATTAACTTCAAATCATTTTAATTGAATATTTCAGGTTCGATACCGCAGTCTCCGGATGAAGCAGCAATAATCAGCTGTTGCTTACGGCAAGAAGCGGATTTCAGTTCGCATAAGTTCCGGTAAGTTATTCCGTCAGTTCCGCAAACCAGCGACTCCAGTTCCTGTAAGAAAATAAGTAAGTCGCTTTTAAGCAATATTAAATATTTGAACAATTAGATAAACTAAATCTAAGTTAGTCTGGTTAGTGACGTAGGAGTCTGTTTCCCACGTAAAAACGAGTCCGAGTAATGGTGCTTTTACGCTATGCAAAACACTATGAAAAGGCACCACAAAAGGCACCGTCACTTTTATGTGAGTTGTTATCCAAAGTAACACTGGTTTAACATATCAGGATTTGAAGCTGTATCTTTTAGCCACTTAAAACTTCATGTGTTACTATTTCTGCTAGTACTACTGGCACTGCTGCTATTCCGTTAGCAATACAATATACAGTGGTGCTCCTGCTACTACTACGACTGCGACTACTACTACTACTACTGCTACTACAATACCTCCGTGCAGTTATCGGGACAGACACACGTCGCTTCTCCGGTCTCATCCACAGCACACTGCGAATAGAAATCGCACTCCTTCTTATCGCATCCATCTTTCCCGTTACAAAACAAAATTAATAAATTTAATTCATTATATTAATAACCTAAAATACTCACTGCACATTCCTTTATAAGCTGATCTGATAGTTTTATTCAAACTACAATTTTCCAGATTCAAATGACAGAGATTCGTGTAAGTTACTCCATCGGATCCGCACACAGGATCCCATTCATTTCCACAGGGCAAGCAATTGCATTGTGGCTTCCCATTCATTTCAATGCAAAATCCTCCTTCCGGACATTCAAAATCCGCACAGACATCCGAAGATCCTAATTTCATCAAATTAAATTTAATAAAGCAAATTATTTAATTACAGTTTGCGTTAAAAATTCAAACCGCATTGTCCTTCGTAAGCAATCGTTAGATTCCGGCGATGGACGCAAGATTGACGCTTCAGTTCGCACAGAGACGCGTATGTCGATCCGTCGGATCCGCAAACGGGACGGTAGACGGAAGGACAAGCTTCCGGACAGACGCAACGAGCGATTCCTGTTTCCGCAACCTGGCAGGATTCTTCCGCAAGGCATCCAGCAGACTCGCAAGGATTCGATCCTGATTTTAAGCAAATCTTGTTGTATCCCAAGTAAAAATTTACAATAGCTGTAAACTATAGTGTGGCACTCGAGTATTTTTGCAACATAGTGCACTATAATTTTACTACAGTTTTGCTATAGGGCACTATAGTGTTGCTGTAGTTTTACTTTAGTGCAATGCTATAGTTTTTCAACTATAGTGTGGGACTATAATGTATTACTCTAGTATTTTACAACATAGTAAATAGTTTTACTATAGTGCACTATAGTAAATTTTTACTTGGGATAATCTATTATGATTAAAGAACAGAACTCGAAATACCGCTTTCGCATAAGCCTTTATAGAGGATCCTTAAACTGCGTCCTGTTCTGCAGGATTCTTGTGTCATGTGGCAACGACTTGCGTAGCTGCAGCCATCAGATCCGCAGACGGGATCGAAATTGTTGGGGCACGAGGTATCGCAAAGACATTGCGGGACTCGATCAGAACCCAGAACGCAGACCGAGGGAGCGGGACAGTCCAACGAGCTGCAGGGATCTTTCAGACATACAGCAAAGTTAGAAAAGAGTAAATAAATTAAATTATTATTATTTTACCACACGACCCTGCAAACTGGATCTGAATAGTCTTATTTGCCAGGCACGAGGCTTTGTGGAGCTCGCAGAGACTCGAGTAGTCCTTCCCGTCCGAGCCGCAGATAACGTGGGACGAACTTCCATAACTCGGACAACTATGAATGAAAGTATTTAAGTCTATCGTTTACTATTTGCAGAGTTATTGCATTATTTTTCTACTACTACTGATACTAAATAATGCTATAAACTAATATAAAACAGTACGTGAATCTTATATTTGTATTACAATGTCGGGCAGCGGCACGAGGCTGTTTTTCCGTTAGATTCGACGAGACACTGAGCTCCGGGTGGACATTTCAGATTAAGGCATGGATCGATTTTATCTGCGAAAAAGTACGACAAATAGTAATCATAATAAACAAAGCATAACAAATTACTTTTACCTTCTACCGAGGTTTGTCGAAGTTCTGCGGAATCTGCGAAAACAACAAACATTGAAATTAGATTCCTGAATAATTTATTCATTGGAGTCTTTGTTTACAGTGCTAATTAAACAATTTATGTATTGCTTTTTTTCCCTCTTAACAAATTGACTTACGGGTTACAAACTGCCACGAATAATTGATTGTAGGAAAAATAGATTGGGAAACGAGTAGGCCGGACCTTCATCCATAAAATTTACATTCAAAACAAACAGGCGCAGATTTTGTTGTTTTGTTTTCTGATGGAAAGTCAATAGAAGGAAAGTGGCCAGCGTTGCAGTGCTTCCACTTTCAGTTTTCCCCTAAAGAGGGCAAGGTTTTCCCTTATTTTTCCCTCCCCTTATAGATTTTCATGCATCCTTTTTCCCCTCCATCTTGGATGTTTTCCCCTTTTGAGACCCAGTTTTCCCTTTTCAAGGGAATTTCCCTGCAAACTGGAATCACAGCAGCGTTGCCAGCTTGCGAAAAACAACAAAAAATTTCAATATTTTTTACAAAAAAGTATAAAATTCATTAAAATAATATTTTAATAGACTTCAATTTAGTTTAATTGAAAATTAATATTATTTTATGATTATTTATCAGTTTAAATTAAACAAGTTTTGATAGAACGGTTTAAACCGGCTTGAACCGACTGATTATGCGATTTTTGTCAGCTGTCATTTGGGTGAAGTAAATTAATTAAAAAAGTGATCGGTGGGTTGTGATGGATTGACTGTTGACCTGTTGACCATAACGACCTTTGACCTGTCACCCGGCCAAAGCAACGGACGTTTTCAATAATAGGATCAAACGACAAAGCAGCTGGAAAGTTTTCACAAACAGGATTATTTTATTTAAGTTAATTAATATTAAATTTTACTATAATAGAGTTAAATATGATTTATAATAATATTGAATTGTTACTTTTGGCTTGTCTGATTGAAATGGCCACCTGTGGTTTTTTATTTTCGCTTGTCAAAAGTATCGATACGAAGCAACGTGAAAAATCGATTCCAAGCAAAAAATTTACCGACTGAAACATGAAGATAACAATCGCTAAAAGACTAACTTATGCTCTACTCTTATATGCAAATATTTATGTACACGTATAGACCTTATTCCAAAAAGGCCCTTGTAGACCATCCCTTTACTACGGACGCTCGTGTAAAATAACCTAGTCAATGAATCGACTTGAAAATATGTCTAAAAATCTTCAAAAAATCTGAGAAACACTTTGATACCCAAAAAAGTGCAAAATTTCAATAAACTGATTTAATAGAAGTGTCCGCTATAGTGAGGCGCGCCTTTGGAATAGGTTCTATAGACCTTATTCCAAAAAGGCCCTTGTAGACCAACTCCTCTACTACGGACGCTAGTGTAAAATAACCTTGTCAATGAATCGATTTGAAAATATGTCTAAAAATCGTCAAAAAATCTGAGAAACACTTTGATACTCAAAAAAGTTCAAAATTTCAATAAACTGATTTAATAGAAGTGTCCGCTATAGTGAGGTGCGCGTTTGGAATAGGCCCTATAGACCTTATTCCAAAAAGGCCCTTGTAGACCATCCCCTCTACTACGGACGCTCGTGTAAAATAACCTTGTCAATGAATCGACTTGAAAATATGTCTAAAAAACGTCAAAAAATCTGAGAAACACTTTGATACCCAAAAAAGTCCAAAATTTGAATAAACTGATTTAGTAGAACTGTCCGCTATAGTGAGGTGCGCCTTTGGAATAGGCCCTATAGACCTTATTCCAAAAAGGCCCTTGTAGACCATCCCCTCTACTACGGACGCTCGTGTAAAATAACCTTGTCAATGAATCGACTTGAAAATATGTCTAAAAATCTTCAAAAAATCTGAGAAACACTTTGATACCCAAAAAAGTGCAAAATTTCAATAAACTGATTTAATAGAAGTGTCCGCTATAGTGAGGTGCGCCTTTGGAATAGGCCCTATAGACCTTATTCCAAAAAGGCCCTTGTAGACCATCCCCTCTACTACGGACGCTCGTTTAAAATAACCTTGTCAATGAATCGACTTGAAAATATGTCTAAAAAACGTCAAAAAATCTGAGAAACACTTTGATACCCAAAAAAGTGCAAAATTTCAATAAACTGATTTAATAGAAGTGTCCGCTATAGTGAGGTGCGCCTTTGGAATAGGCCCTATAGACCTTATTCCAAAAAGGCCCTTGTAGACCATCCCCTCTACTACGGACGCTCGTTTAAAATAACCTTGTCAATGAATCGACTTGAAAATATGTCTAAAAAACGTCAAAAAATCTGAGAAACACTTTGATACCCAAAAAAGTGCAAAATTTCAATAAACTGATTTAATAGAAGTGTCCGCTATAGTGAGGTGCGCCTTTGGAATAGGCCCTATAGACCTTATTCCAAAAAGGCCCTTGTAGACCATCCCCTCTACTACGGACGCTCGTTTAAAATAACCTTGTCAATGAATCGATTTGAAAATATGTCTAAAAATCGTCAAAAAATCTGAGAAACACTTTGATACCCAAAAAAGTTCAAAATTTTAATGAAATGATTGAATAGAAGTGTCCGCTATGGTGAGGTGCGCCTTTGGAATAGGCCCTATACACTCAGTAAAGGTGAGTATAGAAGTAATAAAGTTAGAAGAAGGAAAAGTAGTACAGTGTTGCTAAACTGTCGAATGTGTGGACAGAACGTAGATCCACCCATGTGCTGGATTGCTCTGTCCACTGATTCGACAAATTTGTTATTATTATTTAAAATATCGTAAAAACTGTTCAACCGTGTGGACAGACCATAAAGTATCCACTGATGTCCTTGATCTGTCCACTGATTCGACAGATTTGTTTTTATGGTTATCACTATTATTAATTTTTATGATTTTTAAACTTTAATCATTTTAATTTAATATTTTACTTTTTTTATAATAAATAAATAAATAATAATAATAAACAATAATAAATAAATATGAAATAATTTTAATTAATTTATTTTAATAATAAATCAGGAAATTTCCCAAAGATTTTCCCCACAGTTCCCACGACCGTCCAGATTTTCCCACGGTGACTTTTTTGGGTAAAAATCCCTTTTATCAATCACTGAATCCCGTAACTTTTTCTACAGATGCATCAAGTTCTGTCCACACGATTATGACACGGTCATCTTCGTCCAGTCGGATGATGTTATCAGTGTTGTCAACGTGTTATCAGATGTTATCAACATGTTATCACAAGATATAAGTAGCGAGATTTACTATGATACAGTAGAGTAATAATAAAAATGATAATAATAATGTAATACTACAACTACAGGACTTACGATTACTACTTTTACTACAATTGCTACTACTACTGCTAGTTCTGCTATTACAGATAGATTGTTATCGTATTAGTACTTATTGCTGCTACTACTATTACTACAATTACTACTACTACTGCTAGTTCTGCTATTACAGATAGATTGTTATCGTATTAGTACTTATTACTAGTGCTACTATTACTACTATTGCTACTAATACTATTACTACTGCTACTACTACTACTTTGACTATTGCTACTACTACTACGACTGCTGCTACTACTACTAGTACTATTCTTGCTTATGCTATTACTGTAGCCGCTACTGTTGTTATACCTCCACTACTGCATCTACTGGTACTACCACTGCTGCTACCACGACTGCTACTATTACTATTACTTCCACTGCTACTGCTACCGTTGATGTACTATTAATATTACTACTACTGCTACTACTATACTGCTTCTTCTATGACTACTGTTAACTATTACCAGTATTAGAGAACTAGTACCTCAATTGTTGTTATACTACCACCACTACTACCATTACTGCTACTACTTCTGCTACCACTACGACTACTGCTACCAAAACCACTACATTTACGACAGCTTCTATTACTACTGATATATTGGCATTACTATCAATACTACAGTATCATATTGCCACTACTACTACTACTATACTACTATTACTACTACACTTTCGAAGCTTTTTATCCATTACTTGATATGCAATACGTGTACGAAACCGGATCAGCTTGTTACATACAATGCGGTTTACTTGTTAATATACGATAAGACTGATAGTGATAGTTGATAGTTGATAGTTGGTTGATATGATGAAAAAAGAGAGTAGAAAACCCTGTCGTTTGTCGCAAACCGGCAATTAACCAACAGACAAACAAGGGCAGGGCTTGCTTGTCATGTCATTGTGTCTGTGCAGACCCGGTTACTTTCGAAAATTTTAAATTTAAATTCAGTTTTTATTCAATTAAGTCAGTTTTGGTCTGTCGATATCAGTGTTGCCACTTTTCAATCTTCCATTTTTCCCCTCTTCCCTTATCTTTCCCCTTTTTCCCCCTCCGTGCAAGAATGTACAGGGTCTAGATTTCCTCTTTTACTCTCTTGTCTTCGTCTTCCCTTTTCAGAGTCCAATTCCCCCCTTTTTCAGGTAACTTCCCTGCAAAAGTGGAAACACTGGTCGATATGTCAGACAACAGACAAGACTGACAGTCAACTTTTTTTTTTAAACTTGCTTAAGTGTCCGGTTGATTTAAATTTAGTTTCCAGTGTTTCCACTTTTGCAGGGAAGTTCCCTGAAAAAGGGGGGAAATGGAGTCTGAAAAGGGAAGACGAAGAGAAGAAAGTAAAGAGGAAATCTAGACCCTGTATATTCTTGCACGGTGGGGGAAAAAGGGGAAAAAAGTGGAAGCACTGGACACAGTGTTTCCACTTTTGCAGGGAAGTTCCCTGAAAAAGGGGGGAAATGGAGTCTGAAAAGGGAAGACGAAGAGAAGAGAAGAGAGTCAAGAGGAAATCTAGACCCTGTACATTCTTGCACGGAGGGGGAAAAAGGGGAAAAAAGTGGAAGCACTGGACACAGTGTTCCCACTTTTGCAGGGAAGTCCCCTGAAAAACGGGGGGAAAAGGAGTCTGAAAAGGGAAGACGAAGAGAAGAGAAGAGAGTCAAGAGGAAATCTAGACCCTGTACATTCTTGCACGGAGGGGGAAAAAGGGGAAAAAAGTGGAAGCACTGGACACAGTGTTCCCACTTTTGCAGGGAAGTCCCCTGAAAAACGGGGGGAAAAGGAGTCTGAAAAGGGAAGACGAAGAGAAGAGAGTAAAGAAGAAATCTAGTCCCTGTACATTCTTGCACGGAGGGGGGAAAAAGGGGAAAGATAAGGGAAGAGGGGAAAAATGGAAGATTGAAAAGTGGCAACACTGTTGGTTTCAATCAGATAATAATGTGATTGGTTATAAGAAGTCACTTTCTGACCAATGGTCAGTTTTGGTTTGTTGAGATGTCAGACATCAGACACGAATCACCGCAGACAGTCAAATTTTTTTTGCTTCTTAACGTTTTTGATCTAAACTATACTTAAATATTCCATTCATGTTATAAACCCAGCAGAAAATTTAGGGTAGTTTCAGGACCCTGAAAATATCCTGAAAAAGACATTTTCAGGATGCCAATCAGGATTCTGAGTGCAGGTGAAATTGGCCCACTTCCAGGGTGTTCAGGACCCTGACATTGCAATACCTGAATAATACATGTTTAGGGTACTTAACAGCGTCCTGAAAAAACGCTTTTCAGGATACTTAATGGTGCCTTCAATAATCAAGATTCACAATTCTCAGCACAGTATTTTCCACTCATCCAAGATCGGACGTGGTTCTAGGATATTCAGGATATCGTTCAGGATGTAGCCGACATCCTTAATTTTCCGCTGGGAATAATTTTTATGATCACTGAACAGCTTGAAATAATATTGATTATTATATTATTATTTATCCGATTTCTTTATTTCAAGGGGTCGGAAACTTCTAATAATCTTCGTACACCTAGGCCGTGTTATCACTGTTATCAACCTGTTATCTCCATGTTATCTCTGTGTTATCACGTGTTATCAAATAATCTTCGTACACTTTTCCACGAAGTTTCAGACCCCTTGATATATTTAACAGTTCAACTATGAAATATATAAACTATAAATATATAATATATATACATTTATTTAAAAAAAAATAAATATTTGACTGACACTTTGTGTTGATTTTTTCAGTGTGTGTGTAATGTAATCTATTGAATCAGTCGCAGTTTTCCATTAGGATTTGACAGTTGAAGGTTTTCTCCGTAAGCAAAAGAGATCCTGATAAAGCAATAACATACGACTGAACTCAAGCCCTAAAAGTTTCTTGATATGATTAATTATACCTTAATTATTATTTAATTATTAATAATATATTAATTATTTAAAATTAATAATTAAGTAATTATTATTGATGAATGAATTGAGTAATTTAGTGTAACGTAAATATTATGAATAAATATTATATTTAAATGAAGTAAAGTAGAATATACTAGGAATTAGTAGTAGACTAAAGTTAGAAGTGAATCTGAACTACCACTACTAGTTTTACTACTACTAGTAATTATTATTGATGAATGAATTGAGTAATTTAGTGTAACGTAAATATTATGAAGAAATATTATATTTAAATGAAGTAAACTAGTATTTACTAAGAATTAGTAGTAGACTAAAGTTAGAAGTGAATCTAAACTACTACTACTAGTTTTACTACTACTGTCGCCACCCAGCGGAAAATTAAGGATGTCGGCTACATCCTGAACGATATCCGTAACATATCCTGAATACCCTGAACCACGTCCGTTCGTGGATGAGTAAAGAAAATTGTGTTAAGAATTGTGAATCTTGATTACTGAGGGCACCATTAAGTATCCTGAAAAGCGTTTTTTCAGGACGCTGTTAAGTACTCTGAACATGTATTATTCAGGTATTCCAATGTCAGGGTCCTGAACACCCTGGAAGTGGGCCAATTTCACTGCGCTCACAGTCCTGACTGGCATCCTGAAAATGTCCTTTTCAGGATATTCTCAGGATTCTGAAACTATCCTTGACTACTACTACTACTAATACTAGTGTGCTACTACTGTTGCTATAACAATAACGACACAAACTACGATTCTGAGATTACTTATACTCATCCTACTATTACAACAACAACTACTACAGCTGCTACTACTGTTACTGCTATAACTACGGCTACTACTACACAAACAACTGCTACCACCACCACCATTATTATTATAATTATTATTAGGAATGGTAACACCCTTTGATAATAACTTCATTAACTAATCTAGAAACTATCGATCAAGATTCTATAAAAAAATTATGAGAATCTTAATTATTCTCAGCTTATTTAATCTGGATTGAGTTATCGCGTGCTGTTAAAACAACCAAACCGGTTGATAACAGGTCGATAACAGAGTGATAACATGGTGATAACATTGATTGATTGCATGGCATATTGGGAGTTTCAGATTAATTTGATCTCTAATTGATCCAGCTGAGTTAATTAACAGATTTTTGTGCAAATTTGTTTGCTGAATGTTCAGCTGTTAATTAATAGAGGAATTAGTGTAGTTATTCTAGTAGTAATAGCAGAATGAGTAGCAGTGGTAGTTGTAATAGGAGTAGCAACAATAGTAAAAAAAAAAACCTGATCGTAGTTGTTGTTTTAGTACTAGAAAAAATAGTAGTACTAGTAGTGGTAGTGGTAGATGTGGTGGTAGTAGCGGTAGTAGTATTAGTAGTAGTAGTAATAGTAGTAGTAGTAGTTGTTGTAGTAGTAGTAGTAGTAGTAGTTGTTGTTGTTGTTGTAGTTGTTATTGTTGTTGTAGTAGTAGTAGTTGTTGTTGTTGTAGTAGTAGTTGTTGTTGTTGTAGTAGGGGTAATATTAGCAGTAGTAGTAGTAGTAGTGCTAGCAGTAATAGTAGTAGTACAATATTAATGAATCTGCCGAATCAGCGGACACGCGTGAAATATTAAGACAGACTTAATCTTCTGTCCACAGATTCGGCAGATTTATTACATCACACCAACAACAATAATAAAATTTATAATAAATATTTCATTCATCTTCCAGAATCATTCTATGAGAGTCCCAGATTCTTTTAAGAATCATCTCATGAATCTTAAGAATCTTATTAAACGCACTGACCAGTCCCTTATTGTTTGTATTAATATGCAAAGCACGTGGAAAACCGTAATTTTCCGGCAGTTTGAACTTATCTGATAAGCCATGATAACACGTTGATAACCCTGATAATATCAGCAGTTCGAATAATGAATAAAGATTGTTTGATAAGTCGTGATAACACCGTAATGAAAGAGTGGCCACTGCCTAAATTAAGTGCGTTAACCTGTGATAATAGATTGATAAGCAGTGATAACAGTGATAACAAGGTTGATGACAGCGTTGATAACCCTGATAACATTAGTAGTTCGAATAATGCATAAAAATCATATATGATAAGTCGTGATAACATAGCAATAAAATGGTGTGCGTGGTCAGTCTGAATTATAGTGTATTAGCCTGTGATAATAGATTGATAAGCCTTGATAACACTGATAACAACGCTGGTAACAGTGGTGATAACCCTGATAACATCAATAGTTCGAATAATGAATAAAGATTGTGTGATAAGTCGTGATAACACAGTAATGAAAGAGTGGCCACTGCCTAAATTAAGTGCGTTAACCTGTGATAACAGATTGATAAGCAGTGATAACAGGTTGATAACACTGATAATAAAGTCGATAACAAGGTTGACAATACTGACACCACTAACAGCAATATCGATAACACTGATAACAATGCTGATAACATCGATAACAATATTGATAACACTGATAACAAGGTTGATAACACCCATGACATAGTAGATAACAGTAGTAACATTGACAATACTGTTTTTAATAATAGTAATAATAATAATAATAATATCGATAACACTAGCCAAGGGGGTCCGAAACTCCGAGGAAAAGTGTACGAAGATTATTTGATAACACGAAGATAACATGGAAATAGCAGGTTGATAACAGTGATAACATGGCATAGGTGTATTCTATGTGTGTCACGTCCTGAAAGTTTTACGATTTTGCGCGGGTCGATTTGCATATGCGGCCTGAGAGATTTGGCGCTAAACGCGGCACATAAACTTCTACCCTGGCGACTCTTCTCTGTCGATCCAACACTCTGATTCCAGTTCTATCTTCTATGTGTGTGTTTTTTTTTTAATTTAGTATTTGTTTTGTAGTAATAATAGTAATAATAATAATGATGATGATGATGATGATAGAAAGAAGTATGAACGAATCTGTCGAATGTGTGGACATGTATGAAGAATAGATAAAATATTGATTTCTTGTCCACAGATTCGACAGATTTAACTGAATACTACTACTACTACTACTACTACTAGTACTAATAATAATAATAATAATAATAATAATGATGATGATGATGATAGAAAGAAGTATGAACGAATCTGTCGAATGTGTGGACACGTACGAAGAATAGATAAAATATTGATTTCTTGTCCACAGATTCGACAGATTCGACAGATTTAACTAAATACTACTACTACTACTACTACTACTACTACTACTACTACTACTACTACTACTAATAATAATAATAATAATAATAATAATAATAATAATAATAATAATAATGATGATGATGATGATAGAAAGAGGTATGAACGAATTTGTCGAATGTGTGGACACGTATGAAGAGTAGATAAAAACTTTATTTCTTGTCCATAGATTCGACAGATTTAACTAAATAATAATAATAATAATAATAATAATAATGATAATGATGATGATAGAAAGAGGTATGAACGAATCTGTCGAATGTGTGGACACGTACGAAGAATAGATAAAATATTGATGTGTAGAGATTGGACAGATTTAACTAAATAATAATAATAATAATGATGATGATGATGATGACAGAAAGAGGTACGAACGAATCTGTCGAATATGTGGACACTTATGAAGAATAGATGAAAACTTTATTTCTTGTCCATACATTCGACAGATTTAACTAAATAATAACAATAATAACAATAATAATAAAAATGATGATGATGATGATAGAACGAAGTATGAACGAATCTGTCGAATGTGTGGACACGTATGAAGAATAGATGAAAACTTTATTTCTTGTCCATACATTCGTCAGATTTATCCAAATATTAATAATAATAATAATAATTATAATAATAATGATGGTAGAAAGAAATATGAACGAATCTGTCGAATATGTGGACACGCATGAAGAATAGATAAAAACTTTATTTCTTGTCCACACATTCGGCAGATTTAACCAAATACTAATTATTATAACCATAGAAAATTAAAATACTTTAACCTACTTTATAAATTTCTCGATGTCACTATAAACTAAATTAAAAATTAAGTGAAAAAATAAATTGTATTATTAAAATAAATAGTTCCTAGAATAGTTAATAGTTAATAGTTAATAGTTAATAAATATTAATTTGAGTAGTAGTAGTTAATTTTTAGTGACGCTTTGAAATTCCTTATTGGCCATTATCGCTCGGATCTCGCGTGTCCAGTAATAGGCCAAGGAGGTGTTACAGCTTCCTTGGTAATTTTCATGTTAATTCTGCTGATTAGTGGGACAGTGTTCTCACATGTTAACACTGCTATCACTCTATAATCGGATAGCCTGGATAACCCTAATAGAAAAAGATGCGCTAGTCAAACGTCAGAATGACCCTCTGAATGGTGGATGATTTACCCGGGATTCAGCTAGATGATAGTGTGAAATTGGCCCATTTTCACACGGTTCGTACGCCTGAATCTGTTAAGAACTTAGTCATACAGTATTCAGTCCTTTATTCAGAGGGTTCAATTTTAGCAACTAAAGTCAGTTCAGCTACTATTCAGCTAGTCATTCAGAGCGAAGCTAGTGTTCAGCTACCTAGTCATTCGATACTCAACCGTATGACTTTTCTACAGGATAGCTTGGATACTGAACTTTGGTCAGTTAAAAGTTAGCGTGAAAACGTTACAAAATCTCCTATGGTCTCAGGTAACGCGGACATCTGTTGACGAGCGTGTCGCTGTCGCGGCTAGTCAAGCGTACGCCAGCGATCACCACGCGCGATAACGCGCGACATGCAAATCACTATGCCTCTCCCCCCTAGACCTCGTTTGAAAGTAGAATGATGCCTGTAAGTAGTAGTAGTAGTAGTAGTAGTAGTAGTAGTAGTAGTAATATAAGTAGTAGTAGTAGTAGTAATATAAGTAGTAGTAGTAGTAGTAATAGTAGTAGTAGTAGTAGTAGTAGTAGTAGTAGTAGTAGTAGTAATATAAGAAGTAATAGTAGTAATAGTAGTATTAGTAGTAGTAATACTAGTATTAGTAGTAGTAATACTAGTATTAGTAGTAGTAATAGCAGTAGTAGTAGTAGCAGCAACAACAGTAGTAGCAGTTTCGCGGATTAAACCGTTTCCTTGTTCAAGCCGGACCGCTGAACCGTTACAATTCGTCCAAAACGCATAAACCGAACCGAGCTGAACCGCTGAACCGTTATAAAACTATTAATATTAATTATCAAATTACCTTGTACTGCAGCGCGTAGTTTCTGCAAGGTTCGCAAATTTACCGCCAGCAGTTTGAAATTGGCGCGCAATTTGAGTTTGTCATCTCCGCCGCTAGATGGCGTTGAGTAGTTAGCCAGAAAGATGCGGGTATCTCTCAGTCTGACTTTATTACCGTGACAGTAACTATTAACTATTCCTTCGATAGTTACTAATCGGTTCTCCAGTAACCGGTCTCCCTTGATGATACGTTTGACGCGGACCCGGAGAACCGGACCCGGAGTAACCGTTCCCGAAGCGTTATTCGTTCTCGGATCCTCTGGAAAGTACGACTCGATGATTCCAGAAAACACTAGAACCGACTGCCGTTCTCGTTCTTCCAGTGGAGGTTCTCCAGCGCTGGAACAAGCGCGCTGGAACCGGCGTAAACTTCTGGAACGAACTTGGGCGCGCGTTGAAGTCTCCGCAACGAAAATGTATAGCAGAAAGACTATAAGCTTTAAATACTGCATTTTTCCTGTAAAATATTCAATATATTATTTATGTAATTTATTATAAATATATCAAATATATTTATATTAATATAATATTTTATGTAATATAATATTACTATTATATTATCTCATTATATTATATATATATATATAAATATTGTATATAAATATTATATTTTATTATTTTATATATATAATAATTATAATATATATTTATATTATAATTATTAAAAAGCTCGAAAGAAGTACCAGAAAGTTTTTCCAGTAGAAAAGTTATACGGTTGAGTACCGAATGAATAGGTAGCTGAACACTAGCCTCCCTCCGAATCACTAGCTGAATGGTAGCTGAACTTACTTTAGTTGCTAAAAGTGAACCCTCTGAATAAGGGAGTTGAATACTGCATGATTTAGTTCTTGAAAAACTCAAGCGCATGAACCGTGTGAAAGTGGACCAATTTCACTCTATCATAGCTGAATCCATGGTAATCATGCACCATTCAGAGGGTCTTTCTGACGTTTGACTGGCACATCTTTTTTCTATTGGGTCTAGGATCATTCAGCTGCTTTTTAAAAGGGTTTAGAAACTTTTGTAGTGATCATAGAAAGGTCTGATGATGTTATCAGCTGTTATCAAGTGTTATCAAATGTTATCAGGTGTTATCAAAGTATGTGAGGGCCCGACATTTAAAAAGGGATGATAATAATGGAAGCGGCAGGTAAGAAGTGGATTGACAAGCTGCCATAAGGGATCAATAAAAGATTTAGACCTGTGTTATCAGTGTTATCATCATGTTATCAAGGTGTTATCATCATGTTATCATTCGTAAAAATTCACTCAGTACTGGAATAACAAGAACTGACAACATGGTGATAACATATGATAACAGATAATGTAGGGATTCTTCAGGATTCTTGATTCTCCGCCATGATTCTTGATTCAAGATTCTCGGGAGTTGCAGACCCCCTCGCAAGACTCTTCATGAATATTTGTCCAAACCAAATGAAAAATCACAAAAAAATTTGTCCAAATTACTAAATTCAATTCTGAGCATGAATCTTCAAAAAAAACTAAGAATCTTAAGATTCACGAAGATTCTTGAAGAATCTTATAGAATCTTAAATTATTAGTTAGATTTTAATTAACTTTTATTATTATTAATATTTTATAATTATATATTTTTAAAAATTTGAAAATTACCACAAAAATTAGAGGAAAAAAATCCGTGATTTTAATCAAAATCTTGATTGAATGAATTAACTTTAATTGAGTTTTTAAATTTTGATTGTAAAATTCACAATAGCATTTTTGGGAGAGACAACCTCTCTGGTCGGAGGCTGGAAGCCAACTGAAGCTTTCGCTGTTGGTGAGGAACTTGAAGGTACTCCAGTTCTTCTTGGTTCTGTCCAGTGCTTCCACTTTTTTCCCCCTTTTTTCCCCTCTTCCCTTATCCTTCCCCTTTTTCCCCCTCCGTGCAAGAATATACAGGGTCTAGATTTCCTCTCTACTCTCTTCTCTTTTTCTTCCCTTTTCAGACTCCTTTTCCCCCCCTTTTTCAGGGAACTTCCCTGCAAAAGTGGAAACACTGTGTCCAGTACTTCCCCTTTTTTCCCCTCTTCCCTTATCCTTCCCCTTTTTCCCCCTCTGTGCAAGAATATACAGGGTCTAGATTTCCTCTCTACTCTCTTCTCTTTTTCTTCCCTTTTCAGACCCCATTTCCCCCCTTTTTCAGGGAACTTCCCTGAAAAAGTGGAAACATTGTGTCCAGTGCTTCCACTTTTTCCCCTTTTTCCCCTGCGTGCTTAAGAGTAAAGCTACATCAGTAAATTCACTTTATCCTCCGCATTTCCCCTTTTTCCTCTTCCCCATTTTCCTTATTTGAGGGAATTTCCCTGCAAAGTGGAAGCACTGCTTCCGTCCAACATGAGGTGATAACATGATGATAACACAGTGATAACGGCACACGGAACAGTGGATAACAAGATGATAACAAGATTTAAAAATATTGATAACGGCACAGGGAATAGTGGATGATAACGGTGAATAACAAGATGATAACAATATATCATGATTAATTAACTACTGAACTATTTTATAGCAATGTTAATATACAACTATAAAATACAATAGTTTTATTAATAATAATTGTTATTATTAATAATTAATAATAATATTATTAATTAATAATTGTTAATATTAATAATTGTTAATTTAATTAATTATTAATAAATTTAAATAAATAAATAAATTCCATTGATGTCTTCATCGTAGCTGGCCCGAGCAAAAAATTAAGGATAGTTTCAGGACCATGAAAATATCCTGAAAAGGACATTTTCAGGATGCCAATCAGGATTCTGAATGCAATGAAATTGGCCCACTTCCAGGGTGTTCAGGACCCTGACATTGGAATGCCCAATAATACATGTTCAGGGTACCTAACAGCGTCCTGAAAAAACACTTTTCAGGATACTTAATGGTGCCCTTAATAATCAAGATTCACAATGCTCAACACAATTTATTTTTACTCATCGAAGATCGGACGTGGTGCAGGATATTCAGGATATGTTATGGATATCGTTCAGGATGTAGCCGACATCCTTAATTTTCCGCTGGAGCTTTATAACTATCACAGTGACTAATAGCTTCTTACTATTTTCCGTATCTAAACTATTATAGAAAACTTGTTGTTTAACCCCGAAACGCAATTCTATTGTTCGCAATTGATTTTTTTAAAATCTCAGTTTGAAACTTTTCTGGACAAATTATCTCAGAATAGCCCATTAGTGAAGCCATGGAACACGTAAAGGCTTTCAAAATGGTCAAAAAAGGTTTAAACCGAACCGAAAAGCCTACACACACATACAAAACTCATGGAAAAATTGGAGAAATTTCAGATTTTTTAAATATAAATAATTATATTATTTATAAGTATTATAATAATTATTATATATTCATTTCAGTTTGCTTTATAAAAGTTTGGATTAAATTTTACTATATAGTAACATTATAGTAAAACTATAATATATAATAATAAATATAATAATAATATAGTAATAAATATATAATAATAAACTATAATATAGTAAACACTATATTATATATTATTTATATTATAAGCAATTCAGTTTGCTTTATAAAAGTTTGGATTAAATTTTACTATAGTAACATTATACTAAAACTATAATATATAATAATAAATATAATAATAATATAGTAATAAATATATAATAATAAACTATAATATAGTAAACACTACATGATATATATTATTTATATTATAAGCAATACAGTTTGCTTTATAAAAGTTTGGATTAAATTTTACTACAGTAACATTATACTAAAACTATAATATATAATAATAAATATAATAATAAACTATAATATAGTGAACACTATATTTTATATTATTTATATTACATATTAATATTTATATTATGAGCAATTCAGGTTGCTTATGAACGTTTGGATTAAATTTTACTACAGTAACATTATACTAAAACTATAATATATAATAATAAATACAATAATAATATAGTAATAATTATATAATAATAAACTATAATATAGTAAACACTATATTATATATTATTTATATTATAAGCAATTCAGTTTGCTCATAAAAGTTTGGATTAAATTTTACTACAGTAACATTATAGTAAAACTATAATATATAATAATAAATTATAATATAGTAAACACTATATTTTATATTATTTATATTACATATTATTATTTATATTATAAGCAATTCAGGTTGCTTATAAAAAGTTTGGATTAAATTTTACTATAGTAACATTACACTAAAACTATAATATAATAATAATAAATATAATAATAAACTATAATATAGTAAACACTATAGTAACTTTATAACAGCGTTAGACAGGGCCTTGGGAAAACCGTATGGGAAGTGAATGGGAGTTCGTGGGAAATTTGTGGGGACTTCGTGGGGAGTTTTTGTGGTTTTTATGGTTGAGTTAAGGTTGGGGGGGCCCCCCCGTGTGGGAACTACTGATTGGATTCTGCGATAGACCTTATTCCATAAAGGCCCTTGTAGACCATCCCCTCTACTACGGACGCTCGTGTAAAATAACCTTGTTAATAAATCGACTTAAAAATATGTCTAAAAATCTTCAAAAAATCTGAGAAACACTTTGATACCCAAAAAAGTTGAAAATTTTAATAAACTGATTGAATAGAAGTGTCCGCTATAGTGAGGTGCGCCTTTGGAATAGGCCCTATAGACCTTATTCCACAAAGGCCCTTGTAGACTATCTCCTCTACTACGGACGCTCGTGTAAAATAACCTTGTCAACGAATCGACTTGAAAATATGTCTAAAAATCGCCAAAAAATCTGAGAAACACTTTGATATCCAAAAAAGTTCAAAATTTGAATAAACTGATTTAATAGAGGTGTCCGCTATAGTGAGGTGCGCCTTTGGAATAGGCCCTATAGACCTTATTCCAAAAAGGCCCTTGTAGACCATCCCCTTTACTACGGACGTTCGTGTAAAATAACCTTGTTAATAAATCGACTTAAAAATATGTCTAAAAATCTTTAAAAAATCTGAGAAACACTTTGATATCCAAAAAGTTCAAAATTTCAATAAACTGATTTAATAGAGGTGTCCGCTATAGTGAGGTGCGCCTTTGGAATAGGTTCTATAGACCTTATTCCAAAAAGGCCCTTGTAGACCAGCCCCTCTACTACGGACACTCGTGTAAAATAACCTTGTCAATGAATCGACTTGAAAATTTGTCTAAAAATCATCAAAAAATCTGAGAAACACTTTGATACCCAAAAAACTTAAAAATTTCAACAAATTGATTTAATATAAGTGTCCGCTATAGTGAGGGGCGCGTTTGGAGTAGGCCCTATAGGGTATATGCCGAATACGTGCCCCTCTATAGCGGACATTGTTATTAAATCAACTACACAAAATTTTCAAATTTTCTTCACATCAAAGTGTTCCGCAAATTTTTCTGTGAATTTTACATACTTTTTAAAAGTAAAATCTCCAGTAGAAATATTTTATTCTAGTGGCCGTAGTAGAGAGGTTGGTCCCTCAGTAGGCCATATTGGAATAAGCGCTTATAGGAACCCCCATTTACCGGGTTTCCCATTGAGTATGTCATTTATCTGTGTTCCATTCATTCAAGGTCAGTCAAGGTCATTCAAGGTCATGTCAGGTCAAATGACAACCGAAACGGTTAGTTAAGTTCCCTCTGTATAACAATCGCCTGTCAGATATACAGAACCGCTATAGTATTGTTATAACGAATCTGTCGAATCCTTGGACAGTGTTTAGTGTGCCTGTTGATCTAAATTGTCTGTCCACATATTCGGCAGATTTATTATTATTGTTATTATTATTATGACAAATCTGTCGAATCCTTGGACAGTGTTTAGTGTGCCTGTTGGTATAAATTGTCTGTCCACATATTCGGCAGATTAATTATTATTATTATTATTATTTTTATTATTATGACAAATCTGTCGAATCCTTGGACAGTGTTTAGTGTGTCTGTTGATCTAAATTGTCTGTCCACACATTCGGCAGATTAGTTATTATTACTGTAATATTGTTCCAAATCTGTCGAGTAGTTGGACATTGTTTATGTTCTCTACTGATCTGAATGATCTGTCCACAGATTCGACAGATTTATAGATCGTATTAGTAATATCATATTTAATTTACTTAGACAAAACGTATTATTATCAGTGTTTCCCCTTATTTTCCCTTTTTTCCCTTCGTGCTAGAATACAAGGCTGTACTTCCAAATGTTCCCTTTCCCCTCTTCCCTTTCCCTTTTCAGACCCCATTTTCCCTTTTTCAGGGAATTTCCCCGTAAAGTGGAAACACTGACTATTGTCCACTCTTCCCTTACCCTTTTCAGACCCCATTTTCCCCTTTTTCAGGAATTTCCCTGTAAAGTGGAAACACTGACTATTGTCCCTCTTCCCTTTCCCTTTTCAGACCCCATTTTCCCCTTTTTCAGGGAATTTCCCGTAAAGTGGAAACACTGACTATTGTCCACTCTTCCCTTACCCTTTTCAGACCCCATTTTCCCCTTTTTCAGGAATTTCCCTGTAAAGTGGAAACACTGACTATTGTCCCCTCTTCCCTTTCCCTTTTCAGACCCCATTTTCCCCTTTTTCAGGGAATTTCCCTGTAAAGTGGAAACACTGACTATTGTCCCTCTTCCCTTTCCCTTTTTCAGACCCCATTTTCCCCTTTTTTCAGGGAATTTCCCTGTAAAGTGGAAACACTGATTATTATTATTATTATTATTTGTTATTATTTATTCTTATAATGGTATCATTATAAAACTATTTGAGATTGTTTGCCATAAAACACTTGGAAGTGGAGGGCCATCTTCATCTTTCAGCAAACAACTGGGAAACAACTTAAAAAGAACCATAAACCCAACGGGAGACTCCCAAATCCCAGAACTACAAAACAAATTTATCTAATTTTATTATTTTAAATTGAATTTCATTTATTATTATTATTATTATTATTATTTATAGTAGTAGTAGTAGTAGAAGTAGTATAGGAGTAGGCGTAGCAGTAGTCATAATAATAGCAGTAGTAATAGTGATAGCAGTAGTTGTAGCAGTTCTAGTATGAATATTAGTAAAAGTAGTAATTGCATTTTATTATTATTATTATTATTATTATTATTTACAGTAGTAGTAGTAGAAGTAGTATAGTAGTAGGCGTAGTAGTAGTCATAATAGTAGCAGTAGTAATAGTGACAGCAGTAGTTGTAGCAGTTCTAGTATGAATATTAGTAAAAGTAGTAATTGCATTTCATTTATTATTATTCTTATTATTATTTATAGTAGTAGTAGCAGTAGAAGTAGTATAGTAGTAGGCGTAGTAGTAGTCATAATAGTAGCAGTAGTAACAGTGATAGCAGTGGTTGTAGCAGTTCTAGAACTAATAAAATAAAAAGTAGTAATAGTAGTTCTAATAAAAATGGTAGTAGTAATAGGACAGCAGTAGTAGTAGCGGTAGTAGTAACAATAATAATAACAACAATAGTAATAGTAGCAATAGTGGTAATGGCATTAATAGAAGAAACAGTAGTAGTAGTAGTAGTAGTAGTAGTAGTAATAACAATAATAGTAACAATAGCAATAGTAGCAATAGTGGTAGTAGTATTAATAGAAGATATAATAATAATACAAATAGTAGTAGTAGTAGTAGTAGTAGTAGTGGTACTAGTAGTAGTAGTAGTGGTTTAAGCAAGGGGTTCGAAACTTCCAATAATCTTCGTACACCTAGTCACATATGTTATCACTGTTATCAACCTTTTATCTCTATGTTATCTCCGTGTTATCACATGTTATCAAATAATCTTCGTACACTTTTCCTCGGAGTTTCGGACCCCTTGAGTGTAACGTTACGGTTGATATTCGGTGGGACTTTTTTTCTACCATATTATCACCATGTTATCACGGTGTTATCAAGTGTTATCAGTTATTATCACATGTTATCAAATAATCTTCGTACACTTTTCCTCGGAGTTTCGGACCCCTTGAGTGTAACGTTACGGTCGATATTCGGTGGGACTTTTTTTTTCTACCACATTATCACCATGTTATCACGATGTTATCAAGTGTTATCAGTTATTATCACATGTTATCAAATAATCTTCGTACACTTTTCCTCGGAGTTTCGGACCATTTGATACACAGCAAGGGGTCCGAAACTTCTAATAATCTTCGTAGACCTAGGCTGTGTTATCACTGTTATCAATCGGTCATCTTCATGTTATCTCCGTGTTATCATGTGTTATCTTCTTTAAAGCATCCCTTACCTTTGGCCCTTGTAGCAGGAGCTAGTAATCAAAGGGACTATTGTTATCAATAGGGAAAGAAATATAGTGACTTAGAAGGCGTAGTCTTCCGTGACCCAGCATGACCTCACATTACGCCCATTACACAACCACAATAACTATTATTATTATTATTATTATTATTATATTGTTATTATTATTATTATTATTATTATTATATTATTATTATTATTATTATTATTATTATTATTATCATTATTATCATTATTATTATCATTATTATTATTTATTTAAATCATTAAATTTTATTTATTTATTTATTATTATTATATTATTATTATTTATTTATTTATTTATTTCTTCTCGGCTTAGGCAGTAGGCCTATTGCCACATAAATAAATAAATTATTATTATTATATCTTCGATTAATACCACTACCACTATTGCTACTATTACTATTGTTACTATATTGTTATTACGACTACTACTACTACTACTACTACTACTACTACTACTACTACTACTATATTATTATTATTATACTATTATTATTATTATTATTATTATCATTACTATATTATTATTACTATTATTATTATTATTATTATTATATTGTTATAATTATTATTATTACTATTATTATTATTATTATTATTATTATTATTATTATTATTATTATTATATTAATATTAGATTTAAAATTCACGTTTAAATCCACTTATTATTACTTTTAGCATTTTTTATTAGTTAATTACAGCGGGGGTCCGAAACTCCCAGAACAAGTGTAAGGAGATTATGTGATAACATGCGATAACATGTAGATAACAGGGAGATAACAGGCTGATAACAGTGATAACACGACGTAGGTGTACGAAGATTATTGGAAGTTTCGGACCCCTTGGTTAATTATTATTTATCTGATTTAGTGTTTGATTAGCAGATAATCAACTTGCACTTTCAGACGGTGTTATCAACTTGTTATCAGCTTGTTATCAAATGTTATCGTTTGTTATCAGATTTTCATGAAGAGGTTTCGGACCCCCTCTCCGTTTGGCTAACACAATAAGGCGCGGCTTCTAATAAATTAGAAGAGCAACTCGGAACACCCAGAAAAAGGCGTCCTTTCCACCCCAGATAGACCTAGGTTGATAACATGATGATAACAGCTTGATAACCACTGATAACAGGTTATTAACAACTGATAACAAGGCCTCAGTGGTCGTATGGACCTCTTGTACTAAGTTAATGGTTTGATAACAGCTTGATAACCACTGATAACAGGTTATTAACAACTGATAACAAGGCCTCAGTGGTTGTACCGACCTCTCATAGCGAGTTCATGGTTTGATAAAAAGTGATAACCGCTGATAAGAGATTAGTAACCACTGATAACAGGTTATTAACCACTGATAACAAGGCTTCGGTGGCTGGGGACCTCCTTCTAGTGAGTGAACGGTTTTGATAACAGCTTGATAACCATTGATAACAGATTAGTAACAACTGATAACAAGGCCTCAGTGGTCGTATGGACCTCTTGTAGTAAGTTAATGGTTTGATAACAAGTGATAACGACGATAACAGCTTGATAACCACTGACAACAGGTTATTAACAACTGATAACAGGTTAGTAACAACTGATGATAAGGCTTCAGTGGTTGCGGATCTGTTATATAGTAAGCTAGGGTTTGATAAAAAGTGATAACATGACGATAACAGCTTGATAACTACCGATAACAGATTAGTAACCAGTGATGACAAGGCTTGAGTGGTTGCAGACCTCTTATAGTAAGTTAATGGTTTGATAACATGATGATAATAGTTTGATAACATGACGATAACAGATTAGTAACCAGTGATAACAAGGCTTGAGTGGTTGCGGACCTTTCATAGTAAGTTAATGGTTTGTTAACAAGTGATAATATGATGGTAATACTTTGGTAACCTCTGATAACAAGGCTTCAGTGGTTGTATGGACCTCATAGTAAGTTAACGGTTTGATAGCATGGCGATAACAGATTAGTAACCGCTGATAACAAGGCTTCAGTGGCTGGGGACCCCTTATAGTAAGTTAATGGTTTGGTGATATGATGATAACAGCTTCATAACATGATGATAACACTTTGATAACCACCGATAATAAGGCTTCAACGGTTGCGGATCTGTTATAACGGGTTAATAGACTGATAACATGTTACTAACATGATGATAACACAAGGATATCACCAACCACCAACAGGGCGGCTCTTAAACTAGAATATATGACATTGTGATTACATGATAACACGTTGATAACACGTTGTTAACCACGGATAACAGCACTTTGACCACTACTCAACACCTTTCCATCACCAACTATCAATAGACCGGCTCTTACACTAGAATATATGACACTTTGATTATATGATAACACGTTGTTAACCACGGATAACATCGCGCAGTGCGGTCTGCGCACAAAGGACGGTTTAAACGCTCGCATAAATAGTTCAGCTCTTAAACCTTGATAACAACTTGATAACACTAGGATAACACGTTGTTAACCACGGATAACAGCACTTTGACCTTTATTTTACACATTTCCAGCTTCAGCCATCAACAAACGGGCTCCTAAACTGAAATAACACCTTGATAACACTATGATAACATGTTGTTAACCACGGATAACATCGTGCAGTGCAGTCTGCGCACAAAGAACGGTTTTAAACGTTACCGTAAATAGCTCAGCTCTTAAGCCTTGATAACAACTTGATAACACTAGGATAACACGTTGTTAACCACGAATAACACCACTTTGACCTACATTTTACACATTTCCAACTTCAGTTATCAACAGATGGGCTCCTAAACTGAAATAACACCTTGATAACACTATGATAACACGCTGATAAAACGATGTTAACCACGGATAACAGCACTTTGACCTATCTTCAACACTTTTCCATCACCAACCATCAATAGGCCGGCTCTTAAACTGAAATATATGACACTCTGATTATATGATAACACGCGGATAACACGTTGTTAACCACGGATAACAGCACTTTGACCTCTACTCAACACCTTTCCATCACCAACCATCAAAAGACCGGCTCTTAAACTAAAATATATGACACTCTGATTATACGATAACACGTTGTTAACCACGGATAACAGCACTTTGACCTTTATTTTACACATTTCCAACTTCAGTTATCAACAAACGGGCTCCTAAACTGAAATAACACCTTGATAGTACCTTGATAACACTATGATAACACGTTGTTAACCACGGATAACATCGTGCAGTGCAGTCTGCGCACAAAGGACGGTTTTAAACGTTCCCATAAATAGTTCAGCTCGGACAGCATGAGATCCTCCGAGTCGATAAAGACCTTTTGAGAAACTTATCGCCTCTCCAAAAGCCGCTGAAAAAAATTTTTTTGCAATTCAAGAAAAATAGTTCCAACTATTTCTATCAACTATTCAAACGGCAAATAGTTCAGCTATTAAACCTTGATAACAACTTGATAACACTATGATAACACGTTGATAACCACGGATAACAGCACTTTGACCTCTACTCAACACTTTTCCATCACCAACCATCAATAGACCGGCTCTTAAACTAAAATATATGACACTCTGAGTATATGATAACACGTTGATAACACGTTGTTAACCACGGATAACAGCACTTTGACCTCTACTTAGCACTTTTCCATCAGCAACCATCAATAGACCGGCTCTTAAACTAGAATAGATGACATCTTGACTACATGATAACACGTTGATAATACGTTGTTAACCACGGATAACAGCACTTTGAACTCTACTTAACACTTTTCCATCGTTAACCATCAATAGACCGGCTCTTAAACTAGAATAGATGGCATTTTGATTACATGATAACACGTTGATAATACGTTGTTAACCACGGATAACAGCACTTTGAACTCTACTTAACACTTTTCCATCGTTAACCATCAATAGACCGGCTCTTAAACTAGAATAGATGACATTTTGATTACATGATAACACGTTGTTAACCACGGATAACAGCACTTTGACCTCCATTCAACACTTTTCCATCAGCAACCGTCAATAGAACGGCTCTTAAACTAGAATAGATGACATTTTGATTACATGATAACACGTTGATAATACGTTGTTAACCACGGATAACAGCACGTTGACCTCTACTCAACACTTTTCCATCACCAACCATCAATAGACCGGCTCTTAAACTAGAATATATGACACTCTGATTATATGATAACACGTTGTTAACCACGGATAACAGCACTTTGACCTCCACTCAACACTTTTCTATCACCAACCATCAATAGACTGGCTCTTAAACTAGAATATATGACACTCTGATTACATGATAACACGTTGATAACACGCTGATAACTTTTAAGATAACACTGTAATAGTTTTTAAAAAATAGATTAAATAATCAAGTACATGCTACTTTATTGGCAGCTATTATACTATATTATTATTATTATTATTCAATTAATTAATTATTATTATTAATAAATAAAATTTATATCATATTATTATTATATTATATTATATTATAGGTTATTATATTATTATGAACTATTAACTATTATTTAGACTATTTCATTGGGAACTGACTATAGTTTGTGCTACGTAAGTTTAGGAAAAATTAAAATTTATATTATTATGATTATTATTATTATTATTCAATTAATTAAATTATTATTATTATTAAATAAAATTTATATTATAGTATTATTATATTCAATTATATTATATTATAGGTTATTAATTAATTAATTAATTAATTTAATATTAATTAATTAAATTATTATTAATATTTTATTATTAAATTATTAAATTTATATTATTTATATTATTTATGAAAAAATTTTTTTTGACAGTTTTTTTTTGTGAATTGTGAAATTTTTTGGGTTTTTGTGTTGGGATTGAATGGCGAAAACGCGTAAATTTGTCACCCAATGGTGCGAAAAAGACAAGGGGTTCGAAACTCCGAGGAAAAGTGTACGATAACATATGATAACACGGAGTAGCATGGAGATAACAGGTTGATAACAGTGATAACATGACCTAGGTGTACCAAGATTATTAAAAGTTTCGGATTATTAAAAGATTCCACTACGGCCCAGTGCGGCCCGTTCGTTAGGGATGCACTGGGCCGTAGTGGGGTTATGTTTTTTAGTTATTTAAGTTAATTATTTGATAGAAATGTTTTATTACACTGGGATTCTTTAGCAAGATTGTTCGTTACTTGTATACAAATTCCATAGTTTCAAAACCCCACTACGGCCCAGAACTGCCGTTCGTCGGGGGTGCACTGGGCCGTAGTGGGGTTCGTAATTCTAAGTAACTTAAACTAATTATTTAATAAAACTGTCTTATCAACCAAGGTTTTTTTTTGCAAGATTGGTTGTTACATGTAACATTCCATACTTTCAAAACCCCACTACAGCCCAGTGCACCCCTTATGAATGCGCCGCACTGGGCCGTAGTGGGGTCTTGAAATTACGCACCCCAAGAACCTTTCAGAGCTCATTGGTCTTTACCAAGATGGATTCACTTGTTTTGGCGATGAGAGAGACCTGATAACACGTTGATAACATAATGATAACACTGATAACACAATTGGCGATGTGCGGAAGTTATCTATTTTAATTATTTACTTCCGGATCAAGAATACGGAAATTTTAAGAATGACTGATAACAATTGATAACAAGTGATAACATGGTGATAACACTGATAACACTAATCAATTATTTCCAATCATTTATTATAAACTACGAATCAAGGGGTCCGAAACTCAGAGGAAAGGTGTACGAAGATTATTTGATAACACGTGATAACACGTAGATAACAGCTTGATAACAAGCTGATAACAGTGACCACATGACCCAGGTGTAGGAAGTTTATTGGAAGTTTCCGACCCCTTCAGGGGGGTCCGAAGCTCCGAGGTCTCGTGTACGAAAATTATTTGATAACACGTGATAACACGGAGATAACAAGTTGATAACAGGCTGATAACAGTGATCACATGACCCAGGTGTACGAAGATTATAGGAAGTTTCCGACCCCTTGCTATGAATTAACTATTACTATTAACATTAATATAAATATTAAATATAATATATTTATTTAAATTATTTATAATATTTATAATATAATATAATAAATATTTAATTTCTTACAAGAATTTTTGGGAATTTTTTTATTTTTTGGGCGGCCATGATTTTTTCAACTGACGCGACGTAAGCTGACGTCAATTGACGGCCACAAAAAGTTAATCCTCGATGAAATTAATCCAGAATTAACTTAAATAATCAATTATATTAATTATTTATCAAGATTTGTCAACTGGACTTAAATAATCTTCTCAAAAATTTTTTTCTATGTATATAAATAATTTATAAATATATATATATAATATAATATACAAATAATATAAAATTCATAAACAATAGTTTAATTGAAATAAATTATTCATTTAATTAATTTTAATATAATTAATCCGGAATTAACTTAAATAATCAATCACATTTGATATTATTTATCAAGATTTGTCAACTGGACTTAAATAATCTTCTGAAAATATTTTTTTTAATCTTGTACGTGTATAAATAATTTAAATATTAATATAATTTAATATTTTAATCGAAATTAATTATTATATTTAATAAATTTTAATATAATTAATCCAGAATTAACTTAAATAATTAATATAATTTAATATTTTAATTGAAGTTAATTATTAAACTTAATTAATTTTAATATAATTAATCCGGAATTAACTTAAATAATCAATCACATTTGATATTATTTATCAAGATTTGTCAACTGGACTTAAATAATCTTCTGAAAATATTTTTTTTATCTTGTACGTGTATAAATAATTTAAATACTAATTAAATTTAATATTTTAATTTAAATTAATTATTAATTTAATTAATTTTAATATAAATATTTTTCAACATAATTAGTTGGAGTTATAGGCCTGTAAGGCCTGTATACCCGTCACGGGAAAAATAAATAAATAAATAAATAATTTCATAAGTTAAAATATTATTTATTGAAATTCAGTTGTACTATTTGTATTTTAATGATTTAGTAGTATTAATTATAATAATATATCATTAAATTAATTACTAATTAATAATAATAAGAATAAGAATAAGAATAAGAATAATCGACTGTTTCAATCCCGGAGTAAAACCTTCGCCCCGTCCGCCCGGAGAACAGTATCAGAGTTGATCGACGACTTCGGTACAAACCCTCCTGAACGTATCCAAAAATCCCCGACTCAGACCCCACCCTGGAGTGTGTCCAAGTCCTTCACGATCTCCAGTGAACATTCTAGACCCGAGTCGTATAACCTGTTCCCCCTAACGGTACAGTTAGGTTCTTCACCGATGGCTCCAAAAACGACTGCGGCGTCGGGTTTGCAGTTATCGTTTGCAACTCTAACGGAGTCACGGCCATCATTCAAGGGAAACTTCCGGACTTTGCAACTGTTTTCCAGGCGAATGCGCAGCTATTCATAAGGCACTGGAATATCTTCGACAGCTTCTCGATAAGGATACCTATGAGCGAGTAGAAATATTCACCGACTCGCAAGCAGCACTCCTAGCACTTCGTGCTAAAGGGCCGATCTCCGAAATGTGCTTGCAAACGCGTCATTTAATTGAGGGAATGGATATCACAGTCCATCTTGCCTGGATTCCGGGCATGCTGGTTTCGCTGGAAATGAATTAGCCGATAGTACGGCTAAGGACGCAACCAGATTACCTGAAACGACAGACCATATCCGTCCCTCGTTAGTGCACGCAATGCACACAATCAGAGATCGACTACGCCACGCTTGGAACTGCGAATGGGAAACCAGCCTCACCGGAGATACGACTCGCCGTTTCTTCCCTACCGTCGCTGCTGCACAAACGTCGTCACTTCTCCACCGTCCCTCTATCCCGCACAGCACTATTCAGCTTCTGACAGGTCACTGCTTCCTGAAGGCATACCTGTCACGCTTCAACATTATTCGCACTCCGGCTTGTGACTGTGGAGAAGGACCAGAAACAGTGCAGCACTTCCTCTTCTGCTGTCCCCGCTTCGAGATGTCCCGTCGATACTTCAGAGAAGACGTCAGGAGATCCGGGACACCATGGCCTCCCAGTCTTCAAGCTATCGGTCAGCAGCAAAAACTTTGGACCGCATTAGAAAAATTTGTTCGCGCAACGGGAAGGCTCGATATTAACGCTCAGCAGCAACTGATCTAACAATTGTCTAGTTTTCTTTTTCATACATTTTTATCTTTTTCACTTTGTCAGTTTTTTTTTTTGATCTGTTACAGTTTACTTATTTGTTGTTTGTCTTGCATCAACTTTCTGTACATATCGTAGTCTTTACTAATTTTGTTTATTTTTTCTCGATTACTAACTAGCGCGTTTCAACGATTCATGTCCTTTGTTAGTGATAATCTAAAATTGTTAATCTTTGTTCCTAAATTTTTGTCATTCATATATATATCTTATATTATTCACCATTTTTCTTTATCACTAAATGTATATTTTAAACTGTTTTTCTTAACCATGTATGAAGTTTTTGTGGAAATTCAAATAATACAGAAAGGGGATTACACTCAGTGTTTCCACTTTCAGTTTCCCCGTTTCCCCCCCCCCTCTTCCCTTGTTTTCCCCTTTTTCCTCTCCGCACAAGAATACAAAGCATACTTGCAGATTTTCCCTTTTCCCTGTTTCCCTTCTCAGGCCCCATTCTCCCCTTTTTCAGGAAATTTCCCTGCAAAGTGGAAACACTGATTACACTCCAATAGGAGTATGTCCCTCCTCCGGAAAAAAAATATATAGGCCGGTAGTTGTTGAGCGGTGTTCTTTACCGGATGGAACATTCTTCGCTTGATTATTAAATATTAATAATATTATTATTTTTTATTCTTATAATAAATTCTATCATTTTATTATTAACCAAAACTATATATTCAAAATAATATATAAGT
This sequence comes from Eulimnadia texana, assembly GCA_002872375.1. Classification (NCBI taxonomy): domain Eukaryota; kingdom Metazoa; phylum Arthropoda; class Branchiopoda; order Diplostraca; family Limnadiidae; genus Eulimnadia; species Eulimnadia texana. The sequence goes on along the minus strand of NKDA01000002.1, from coordinate 6,654,805 downwards.
ATTATTTAAAATAGTATATATAGGCCGTTAGTTGTTGAGCGGAGTTCTTTACCGGATGGAACGCTCTTCGTTTTATTTAGTAATATTAATAATATTATTATTATTCATTATTATAATAAATTCTATTATTATTACTAAGCATAAAAATATTTTTTTCAAAATTATTTTGCTTTTAAAAATAGCAAATATGGGCCGTTAGTTGTTGAGCGGCGTTCTTTACCGGAATGAATGCTCTTCGTTTTATATATTAATATTAATAATATTATTATTATTAATTATTACAATAAATTCTATTATTATTACTAAGCATAAAAATATATTTTTTTAAATTAATTTGCTTTTAAAAATAGCAAATATAGACCATTAGTTGTTGAGCGGCGTTCTTTACCGGAATGAACGCTCTTCGTTTTATTTATCAATATTAATAATAATATTATTTTTTATTTTTATAATAAATTCTATCATTTTATTATTAACCAAAACTATATATTGAAAAAAAAATATAAGTATTATTTAAAGTAGTATATATAGGCCGTTAGTTGTTGAGCGGTGTTCTTTACCGGATGGAACATTCTTCGTTTTATATATTAATATTAATATTATTATTTTTTTCATTATTATAATAAATTCTATAATTTTATTACTAAGCATAAAAATATATTTTTAAAAATTATTTTGCTTTTAAAAATAGCAAATATTGGCCGTTAGTTGTTGGGTCAACCTGGTGCTGTTCTTTACCGGATGGAACGTCATCGCCTTGAGGCTGTGGCGCGCGTTTCAAACGACTTTAACAGCCGTTTCCGAAACAGATTCACAAACACTCGCCCAGTATTTCCTTCTGTAATAATAAACAACTAAATCACCCAATTAACCAATAATAATAATAATAATAATGCTTAGGCCTACATGCTAGTATGACATACAAAAAAAATAATAATAATGATAATGATAATGATAATAATAAATACAAACTGTCGTATCAGTGGACAGAATGAGTTTGTGAGCGTAAATAATAATAATAATAATAATAATAATAATAAATACAAACTGTCGTATCAGTGGACAGAATAAGTTTGTGAGTGCAAATAATAATAATAAACATAAACTGTCCTATCAGTGGACAGAATAAGTTTGTGAGTGTAAACCCAGCGAGAAATTAAGGATGTCGGCTACATCCTGAACGAAATCCGTAACATATCCTGAAGATCCTGAACCACGTCCAATCGTGGATGAGTAAAAAATAAAATTGTGTTGAGAATTGTGAATCTTGATTATTAAGGGCACCATTAAGTATCCTGAAAAGCGTTTTTCAGGACGCTTGTTAAATACCCTGAACATGTATTATTCAGGCATTCCAATGTCAGGGTCCTGAACACCCTGGAAATGGGCAAATTCCACTGCACTCATAGTCCTGATTTGTATCTTGGAAAATGTCCTTTTCAGGATATTTTCAGGGTCCTGTAACAACTATCCTTTAATTTTCTGCTGGAATAGTATACATGCTGTCCTCATATTCGACATTTATAGTGTTGATAATATACTGATAACACCTGATAACACGTATATCTAGACAGTCGTAGTTGTAAATTTGGCCTTTGTGTAGTCGTAGTTTTCTTGTGTAGTTGTGAACTATCATCAATCGTGGTGTTAGTTTCAAACTATCATCAATCTAGGCGAGGCCCTAGGAAAATCCTAGACGAAAAATTTCTCCAGATTTTTAAACAGATAGTCCTGGAATCAGAACTGGCCATCGCTAATTTGTCTATTTAAGAAACTATCAATTATTATTATTAGTATTTATAATATATTTAATATTAAATATAAATAATAATTTACTGAATAATTTGAATTCAGGATAGATTTTTAAACAGATAGTCCTGGAATCAGAACTGGCCATCGCTAATTTGTCTATTTAAGAAAACTATCAATTATTATTATTAATAATTTATTTATAATATACTTAATATTAAATATAAATAATAATTTAATGAATTAATTTATGTATAATAGACTTAGTATTAAATATGATTGATAATTTATTTATAATAGACTTAATATTCAATATAAATAATAATAAAATGAGTAATTTGAATTCAGGATAGATTTTTCAACAGATAGTCCTGAAATCAGAACTGGCCATCGCTAATTTGTCTCTTTAAGAAACTATCAATTATTATTAATAATAATTTATTTATAATATATTTAATATTAAATATAAATAATAATTTAATGAATAATTTGACTGGCCATCGCTAATTTGTCTCTTTAAGAAACTATCAATTATTATTAATAATTATTTATAATATTTATAATTTTGAATATAATTATTAACTAAAATATTAAAAAACAGTTAATAAGTAACTGTTATCCATAGCGATAAATCAGTATATATCAAGGGGTCCGAAACTCCCAATAATCTTCGTCAGTGTTTCCACTTTTGCAGGGAAATTCCCTGAAAAAGGGGGGAAATGGAATCTGAAAGGGGAAGACCAAGAGAAGAGAGTACAGAGGAAATCTAGACCCTGTACATTCTTGCACGGAGGGGGGAAAAGGGGAAAGATAAGGGAAGAGGGGAAAAATGGAAGGTTGAAAAGTGGCAACACTGATCTTCGTACACCCGGGTCATGTTATCACTGTTATCAACCTGTTATGTCCATGTTATCTTCGTGTTATCACGTGTTATCAAATAATCTTCGTACACTTTTCCTCGGAGTTTCGGACCCCTTGGTAAATATCAAGGTAACATTTGCTTCCTTACGAAGTATGATTGTATGATGATCCTATGATATTATAGCGGAAGACTCGTTACGTATGATTCGTCATAGTAGTGGTAGCAGTGGTAGTAGTAGTAGTGTGAGTAGGAATAGTAGTAGTAGTAATAACAATAGTAGCAAATGTAGTAGTAGTAGTAGTGGCAGCAGCAGAAGTAGTATTAGTAACAACAATAATAGCAAATGTAATAGTACTAGTAGTACTAGTAGTATGAGTAGGAATAGTAGTAGTAGCAAAAATAGTAGTAGTAGTAGTGGAAGCAGCAAAAGTAGTAGTAGCTATAACAATAGTAGCAAATGTAGTAGTGCTAGTAGTAGTAGTAGTAGTAGTGGTAGTAGTAGGAATAGTAGTAGTAACAAAAGTAGTCGTAGTAGTAGTGGCAGCAGCAGCAGTAGTATTAGTAACAACAATAGTAGCAAATGTAGTAGTAGTAGTAATAGTAGTATGAGTAGGAATAGTAGTAATACCAAAAGTAGTAGTAGTAATAGTGGTAGCAGCAGAAGTAGTAGTAGTTATAACAATGGTAGCAAATGTAGTAGTGCTAGTAGTAGTGGTAGTAACCGTCGCATATTAGCACCTGCTGCTTATAACAGTAATAACGTTAATAAAGGTCAAATTAGCGTGTTCTGCTTATGATTAATAATCCCTATGATACTTCCCATGATGTCATAGCAGTAGGCTTAGGACCCATGATTCGTCATATAGGCCTACCATTTAGAAATAATCGCATTAATAAAGGTCAAATTAGCGTGTACTGCTTATGATTAATGATCCTTATGATACTTCCCTATGATATCACAGCAGTAGGCTTATGACGCATGATTCGTCATATAGGCCTACCATTTGGAATAATCGCATTAATAAAGGTCAAATTAGCGTGTGCTGCTTATGATTAATGATCCTTATGATGTTCCCTATGATATCACAGCAGTAGACACGTGACAAATGGTTCGTCATAGGCCTACCATTTAAACGTGAAGACAGAAAAATCTGTCGTCGCCTAGTCCTCGCCATATGTGGTAGGCTTTAAAAGATTCCAGTTTTCACAATAGGCGCGGTTTTCAAACCAAAATCCTAGGCCTATATGGACAAAACTCCAATCACCGTACAAAATCTATTTTTAAAAAATTTAAAAAGAAAATCTAGTTAATTAAAATACGAGAATAATAATAATAATAATAATAATAATAATAATAATAATTAACTCAGCAGAAAAGTTAAGGATGTCGGCTACATCCTGAACGATATCCGTAACATATCCTGAAGATCCTGAACCACGTCCGATCGTGGATGAGTAAAAATAAATTGTTTTGAGAATTGTGAATCTTGATTATTGAGGCACCATTAAGTATCCTGAAAAGCGTTTTTCTCAGGACGCTTGTTAAGTACTCTGAACATGTATTATTCAGGTATTCCATTGTCAGGATCCTGAACACCCCTGGAAGTGGGCCAATTTCACCTGCATTCAGAGTTCTGACTGGCATCCCGAAAATGTCCGTTTCAGAATATTTTCAGGGTCCTGAAACTATCCTTAATATTCTGCTGGGAAATTGATAAATTATAGAAAATAATAATAATGAACTTAGTCTAAGTATACAACAGAACCTGAATAAATATATATAATAATATTAATTATAATAATAATATATTATAATTATAAAAATAAATATATTGAATAAAAAAATATATAAAATAATTATTGGATAATTTATTTATGTTATTAATATTAATATTAATCAGTTAAAAGTAGAAACAAATATTCAGAAAAAAATCATTCAGAGTCCTGACTGGCATCCTGGAAATGTCCTTTTCAGGATACTTTCAGGGTCCTGAAACTATCCTTAATTTTTTGCTGGGAAATTTATAAATTATAGAAAATAATAATAATGAACTTAGTCAGAGTATACAACAGAATCTAAATAAATATATTGAATAATATAAATTATAATAATAATATATTATAATTATAAAAATAAATATACTGAATAAATAAATATATAAAATAATTATTGGATTATTTATTTATGTTATTATATTAATATCAATTAATTTAACAATATTATTACAGAACAATAATATTAATAACAGTAAAATAAATAAATTTTTATTATATACATATATAAAAATACATATGTAAACATATATAAATTTTATTTATATTAATATAATATATATTAATATTAATTAGTTAAAAGTAGAAACAAATATTCAGAAAAAATCATTAACATTGGGCGTTCTGCTGTTTTCTTATGGAAAAAACGCAGCAGAACTCACACAGGGCATAATCATCAGGAATTTCCAACTTTTTGCCGCAAAAAAATCAAAGGGGGTCCGAAACTTCCAATAATCTTCGTAGACCTAGGTCATGTTATCACAGTTATCAAACTGTTATGTTATCTTCTACCTTAATGCAAACTTGCATGCTGCTTTTTGTATGTTATCTACCTTATGTTATCTTCGTGTTATCGTATGTTATCAAATAATCTTCGTACACCTAGTCGTGTTATCACAGTTATCAACCTGTTACCTCCCACGTTATCATCATGTTATCGTATGTTATCAAATAATCTTCGTAGACCTAGGTCGTGTTATCACAGTTATCAACCTGTGACCTCCACGTTATCATCGTGTTATCGTATGTTATCAAATAATCTTCGTACAACTGGGTCATGTTATCACAGTTATCATCAACCTGTTACCCAATGTTATCTCCGCGTTATCGTATGTTACCAAATAATCTTCGTAGACCTAGGTCATGTTATCAAGTTATCAACCTGTGACCTCCATGTGATCTCCGTGTTATCGTATGTTATCAAATAACCTCCGTAGACCTGAGTCATGTTATCACAGTTATCAACCTGTGACCTCCCACGTTATCTCCGTGTTATCGTATGTTATCAAATAATCTTCGTACACTTAGGTCATGTTATCACAGTTATCAGCCTGTTACCCAACGTTATCATCGTATTATCATATGTTATCAAATAATCTTCGTACACTTTTCCACGGAGGTTCGGACCTCTTGAAAAATCTCTTGTTTAAATTATATATTATGAATAATATAATAATAAAATAAACTAATTAAAATATATTTACTTATTGTACATATTCAGTATGCATAGAGATCAGTGTTGCCACTTTTCAATCTTCCATTTTTCCCTTCTTCCCTTATTTTTTCCCCCTTTTCCCCTTTTTCCCCCCTCCGTGGAGGAATGTACAGGGTCTAGACTTCCTCTTTACTCTCTTCTCTTCGTCTTCCCTTTTCAGACTCCATTTCTCCCCTTTTTCAGGGAACTTCCTGCAAAAGTGGAAACACTGTGTCCGGTGCTTCCACTTTTTTCCCCTTTTTCCCCCCTCCGTGGAGGAATGTACAGGGTCTAGACTTCCCTATACTCTCTTCTCTTCGTCTTCCCTTTTCAGACTCCATTTCTCCCCCTTTTTCAGGGAACTTCCCTGCAAAAGTGGAAACACTGTGTCCGGTGCTTCCACTTTTTTCCCCTTTTTCCCCCTCCGTGGAAGAATGTACAGGGTCTAGACTTCCTCTTTACTCTCTTCTCTTCGTCTTCCCTTTTCAGACTCCATTTCCCCCCTTTTTTCAGGGAACTTCCCTGCAAAAGTAGAAACACTGATAGAGATCATTATTATTAAACTAATTATATTAATATTAATTTATCAAAACTGTAATGTTCTTTAATTATGTTATAGTAAATGAGACTGTCCTTTTCTGTGTGATTACAAGTTTTCTACTTTCCCCCATTTTCCCCCATTTTCCCCATTTTCCCCCATTTTCCCCAGAATGAAACTTGGAGTTTCATGCACTTTCCCGCTTTGTCACTCTTATCTTAGAAAAACAAACCGTAAAAAGTAACTATTGCAAGTATTTCAACCTTCTCTCTTCATTGAAGGTACTTCTCTTAGGTCGTAATTGCCCTTCCCCATTTTTCCCCTTTTCCCCCCATTTCCCCCCATCTTCCCCTAAATGGGAGAATTTCCCCCCATTTACTGGACTTGCTGGATGATGATTACTAAAAATAATATAAAAGAGTTTACGATGCATTAGCATAGCGTGTAGCGCGGACTCCCCGTAAGAATGGGTGCGGTTTCACTTGCAACATTTCTGCATATAAATCAATGGCCCCCCCGTCCCCACCAAAAATTGAGACTTCTATTGTTTCCCTTAATAATAAGTAATAAATAATTTTAATAATAAATCATAATCAGATTAGCAACTGACTAATTAATAAATCAATTAAACAATGGATGAATGCATCAAGTCAGTCCACTTAATACATCGCTCAGTTCATCAGTTCCCATAGAGAAAATATATTTTTTCAAAGGTAACTCTGGAGAATTGGAAAAAATATATGTTGTAGAACTTTTTACGCTGATTCGGAATATATATAGTGTCCCTATATCAATTTTGTACCGTTTGGCCGCTAAAATTAATCAAAGTTTGAAAATGCGCGTGGCAACGCTGGAAACTGAGCACGCGTTCTGATTGGTTCGCACGGGTCACGTGATTAAGACGGCCAATGAGAAAGTTATAACATGCCCTATAACATGCTGCATGTCTGTTACTAGGAGGCAAGAAATAAAAGATTGGCTGTTTTGATCACGTGACCCGTGCGAACCAATCAGATCGTCCGCTCAGTTTCCAGCGTTGCCGCGTGCATTTTCAAACTTTCATTAATTTTAGCGGCCAAACGGTACAAAATTGATATAGGGACACTATATATATTTCGAATCAGCGTAAAAAGTTCTACAACATATATTTTTTCCAATTCTCCGGAGTTGCCCTTTAACTTTTTCATTATTTATTATTAGTTATTTTATTTACTATATTTCAGTCAACATGTATTAAATGTAAATAATTCCAACAAATAGTTTGAAATAGTTAATTGCACAGAAACAATGGGGACCTCACAGGGAGGGATATCCTCTCAAAAGCAAATTACTATCAACTATCAACAAATATTTAATATATTATTTTATTATATTTAAATACATTTCTTAGTAATATATTCTAAAATATTAAAATTAAATATTTATATTGTAGTAATTGCTTCTGGCAGCAGAAAAGCTCCACCCAAAAGTGGGATATCCTTTCGTGTTAGCAGCCGAACTATCAAACTACTACCAAAAACTATCAACTTATACAACACGAGTCCTTCATTATCATCCACAACTATTCAAACTATCAGCAGTCGCCCAATACGTTTGAAATTATGATCATTCTCCATTTTCCCAATAAGGGACTGTATGTTTCAATTGATCAGCTGATTTAAAAAGTCTCAAAATATTTATTTTATGTTATCTCCGTGTTATCGTATGTTATCAAATAACCTTCGTACACCTAGGTCATGTTATCACAGTTATCAACCTGTTACCTAATGTTATCTTCGTGTTATCGTATGTTATCAAATAACCTTCGTACACCTAGGTCATGTTATCATAGTTATCAACCTGTTACCTAATGTTATCTTCGTGTTATCGCATGTTATCAAATAACCTTCGTACACCTAGGTCATGTTATCATAGTTATCAACCTGTTACCTAATGTTATCTTCGTGTTATCGTATGTTATCAAATAACCTTCGTACACCTAGGTCATGTTATCACAGTTATCAACCTGTTACCTAATGTTATCTTCGTGTTATCGCATGTTATCAATAACCTTCGTACACCTAGGTCATGTTATCACAGTTATCAACCTGTTACCTAATGTTATCTTCGTGTTATCGCATGTTATCAAATAACCTTCGTACACCTAGGTCATGTTATCACAGTTATCAACCTGTTACCTAATGTTATCTTCGTGTTATCGCATGTTATCAAATAACCTTCGTACACCTAGGTCATGTTATCATAGTTATCAACCTGTTACCTAATGTTATCTTCGTGTTATCGCATGTTATCAAATAACCTTCGTACACCTAGGTCATGTTATCACAGTTATCAACCTGTTACCTAATGTTATCTTCGTGTTATCGTATGTTATCAAATAATCTTCGTACACCTAGGTCATGTTATCACAGTTATCAACCTGTGACCTAATGTTATCTTCGTGTTATCGCATGTTATCAAATAATCTTCGTACACCTAGGTCATGTTATCATAGTTATCAACCACTTGATCAGATTGATTAATTGATTGACTGATTGATTGATTGATGAGCTGATTTAAACAGTCTCAATATATTTATTTTTACAATTTTCTATGCAATTAAAAATCGATTTAAACTTTTTGTGTGTGTGTGTGTGAATCGATTGGATGTAAAGGTGTGTTACAATCACGAACTGTGACGGGTTACGCGCTTTGTAATCAGAGGCTGTTTAGCAGCAACCCGACAACCGTTACAGCTCCCGCCTAATAATAGCCCGCGCCTTTCCTAAAGCCACGTTTTCTCCAAACAAAATAAGCAAATTTTTAAAAAAATAACAATAATATATAAATAACAGTAATTATTTAATCTTTTTAAAAAAATTAATTCACAACCTAGCGATTTAGTATAACTAGAGAAATACGTTGTTGTTTTTTCAAGGGATGCGCGTGGCGGAAGTGCGCGCAGCCGCCATCTTGGATCACGTGCTCCTGGCGATTTATGTTTCAATCAACCACGAATAATAACAATAATTCAAGTATTAATCAAAAATAAAATATAAGTTATAAAAAAATATTATTAGTAGTAAACAGAAAACAGTGTTCCCACTTTCAATTCCCCTTTTCCCCTTATTTCCCCTTTTTCCCCCTCCGTATTAAAATATAAAGCATACTCCAAGGTTTTCCCTTTTCTCTATTTCCTTATATTTCCCTTTTCAGGCTCCATTTTCCCCTTTTTCGGGAAATTTCCCTGCAAAGTGGAAACACTGAACGGAAACTTCGGCGAATATTCAAGGGGTGCGAAACTTCTAATAATCTTCGTACACCTAGGCCGTTGTTATCAGAGTTATCAACCTGTTATCTCCATGTTATCTCCACGTTATCATATGTTATCAAATAATCTTCGTACACTTCTTCTCCTCGTAGTTTCGGACCCCTTGCGAATAATAAATCTTTATTTGCAAACCTAGAGATTTTTAACACATAATACACACACACGTAGGTACACATGTATGGATTTATATGTTATATCTATAATACGTATACGGCCTATTCCAAACGTTCACCTCACTATAGCGGACACCTCTATTAAATCAGTTTATTAAAATTTTGAACTTTTGTGGATACCAAAGTGTTTCTCAGATTTTTTGACGATTTTTCAGACATATTTTTAAGTCGATTCATTGACAAGGTTATTTTACACGAGCGTCCGTAGTAGAGGAGTTGGTCTACAAGGACCTTTTTGGAATAAGGTCTATAGGGCCTATTCCAAAGGCGCACCTCACTATAGCGGACACTTCTATTAAATCAGTTGATTGAAATTTTGAACTTTTTTGGATACCAAAGTGTTTCTCAGATTTTTTGATGATTTTTAGTCATATTTTCAAGTCGATTCAATGACAAGGTTATTTTATACGAGCGTCCGTAGTAGAGGAGTTGGTCTACAAGGGCCTTTTTGGAATAAGGTCTACAGTGGAAAGGAGATGGTCAACAAGGACCTTTTTGGAATAAGGCCTACAGTGGAAAATAATTTTCAAGGGCTTTTCTGTTGGCAAATCACATAACAAAGTCTGCCGAAAAGTGATCAGCTTTCCCGATAAACTTTCAGGTATACAAGTCCGCGATCCTGTCACGCGTTACCAATCGATTCCTTCAACCTGAAAATAAATTGTAATAAAATAATTAAAAATATACAAAATACAAAATAAATTGAAATATGGTAGAAATATAATTATACAATATATATATTAATATATTAATACAATATATAAATATTGTAATTAATGTATAATAAATTGTAATTGTAATTTAATTTAACATTATATAGTTTATAATATATATATATATATATTTATATATTATGAATTAATGAATAAATAAATGATTTAAAAACAAAACTTATTAATACAGTATTAGATACTAACGGCCTCTCCTAGCGGAAAATTAAGGATGTCGGCTACATCCTGAACAATATCCGTAACATATCCTGAATATCCTAGAACCACGTCCGATCGTTGATGAGTAAAAAACAAAAAAATTGTATTGGGAATTGTGAACCTTGATTATTAAGGGCACCATTAAGGATACTATAATTATAACATTATTATTATTATTATTATTATTATTATTCATTTATTTATTTATTTATTTATTATTATTCACTACTGTTAACTATTATTTTCATACATTTAAACAAGATTTGAATCTACAAATAAACTTTTTTTCTTAGAATCTTTTTAAAGTCCAATAAACTTGTACAAGGTTTGTAGGAGATTTAATTTATTTATTTGAATTATTTGTAGGAAATTTAATTTATAACTTTTATGGAGATTTAATTTATTTATTTATATTATTTGTAGATTTAATTTATTTATTGATATTATTTCTAGGAGATTTAATTTATTTATTTATATTATTTGTAGATTTAATTAATTTATTTATTGATATTAATTATAGGAGATTTAATTTATTTATTTATATTATTTGTAGATTTAATTTATTTATTTATTGATATTAATTATAGGAGATTTAATTTATTTATTTATATTATTTGCAGGAGATTTAATTAATTTATTTATATTAATTATAGGAGATTTAATTTATTTATTTATATTATTTGTAGGAGATTTAATTTATAACTATTATTTTCATGCTTTTAAACAAGATTTGAATCTACAAATAAACTTTTTTTCTTAGAATCTTTTTAAAGTCCAATAAACTTGTACAAGGTTTGTAGGAGATTTAATTTATAACTTTATTATTCCCTCGTGGGCGATAGTTGCTGATAGTTGGTTGTTGTGCAGAGGAAATAAAAAAGTAGTTAATTTATGTGGTATAGGCAGCAGGGAAATTCCCTCAAATAGGGAAAATGGGGAAAAGGGAAAGGGGAAAATGGAGGGAAAAGTGAATTTACAAACGTGGGCTTTATGTGCTTTGTGGCTTATCACGGAGGGGGAAAAAGGGAAACTGATATTTTCAAGCGGAGGGGAAAAAAGGGGAAAAAGTGACAACACTGGATACAGGGCATATAACCCTACGCTTGCCTCTCTATAGCGGACACCTTTATAAAATCAAAGAAAAATAATTTTGCAACTTTTTTTTATATGAAAATGTTTGTCGAATTTTTCTGTGAATTTTAGAATATTTAAAAATTCAAATTTTTGCACGGGAATATTTTAAACGGCCGTCCGCAGTGGAGGGGTTGGTCTACCAATGTTTCGACTTTCAATTTCCCCTTTTTCCCCTCTTCCCTTATTTCCCCTTTTCCCCCAACGGTACTAGAATATAAGACTGTACTTCAAAACTTTCCCCCTTTCCCTTATGTTTCCCTTTTTCAGACCCCGTTTTCCCCTTTTTCAGGTAATTTCCCTGTAAAGTGGAAACACTGTGGTCTACAGTGGGGCTTTTTGGAATAAATATATTATATTGTATTACATTATTTATATAGTATATTATATTATATATAAATTATATTTTATAATAATATTGCGTTTTGTATACGGTGTCCCTTGATAAGATTCTCGGGGAAATAAATGGCGATTCACCAAATATTTCGGGTGGAGTCCACAAACTCAAACGCTTCGGGGCTAAAAATTTCTCCCCCGACAAAAATTCAAATTTTAATCAAAAATAATTATATTTAATATTATAGTTAATTAAATTATACATTAATTTTAGAATTATTCATTTCAATATTAATATTAATTAATTAATTATTTAATATTAAATATCAATTTAAATATTATTAGTAATACTGATGGATAATTTAGAAAGCTATACACCAGCGGAAAATTAAGGATGTCGGCTACATCCTGAACGATATCCTGAATGTCCTAAAAACCGCGTCCGATCGTGGATGAGTAAAAAAAAAAATTGTATTGAGAATTGTGAGTCTTGATTATTGAGGGCACCATTAAGTATCCTGAAAAGCGTTTTTTCAGGACGCTGTTAAAAACCCTGAACATGTGTTATTCAGGCATTCCAGTGTCAGGGTCCTGAACACCCTGGAAGTGGGCCAATTCCACCCCACCCAGAGTCCTGATTGGCATCCTGAAAATGTCCTTTTCAGCATATTTTCAGGGTCCTGAAACTATCCTTAAATTTCTGCTGGGTAGCTCTTTCATTTGGAACTTCTTTTTAAGGTTATTTAAACATATTACGATAACAGATTGATAACACTGATAACACTGCAACTAGAATGCAGTTTTATTATTTCTAAAGAATTTTTGGGAAAACCAAAAAAAATTTAAAGGGAAACTCCCATTGGAATTTTTACGATAGATTGGCTGTTGATAAGACATTAGCGCCTCTTCTGGCGACTATAAAAGATAACAGGTGATAACAATTGATAACCAGATGATAACAGGACCACGTAAAGGTCCCTTTAGGTTTCATACGGCCTTCAAACCTATTATTTCCTATATAAATTGAAATAATAATTATTAATTTTAATATAAACAGTAAACTATTAAATTAAAATTGAAATTAAAATTAAATTTAAAATTAAATTATTAATTTAACAGTAAACTATTAAATCTTCGTAGAATCTTTTATTTTACTCTCAAGAAATGACAATTAAATTTTTTTTTGCTGCAATATTAATGAATGAATGTGCTAAACTGAACGGGAGTCCCTACATAAAGCGCCTGAATCTACAAGTTTTCTAATGTGTGGGACAACCACATCTTGTCACCCGACAACAACACTTATACAACAGTAGTAGCAGACGAGCCAGAAAATTATTGTTCCATATAGCAAATGATTAAAAAAAAAGAAATTACACAGTTACTACAACAGCAAAAGCCGAGACCATCTTGGTTCGAAATCCTGGGAAAACTGGTACTACCACCCACACGACAACAACTGTTGTAGCTACAACTAAAAACAAAATGGTCCATGTCCTGTTTTCTACTTTGTGCTGGCGATTTTAAGTTAAAAATTTCCCAAGATTTCCCCAAATGGTATCAGCTTTGGTTGTCGGTTGTTGTAGGTGTAGTAGTCGACTACGGAATATTTAAACGACGTAAAGAGCGTAAGACGATGAAACCCAAGGCTGTTGCAGCAGCCAGGCCTACAACAGCACGCATCCAGACTACTCCAGAGGTTTGATTCAGCAGCGATGGTCTCCACGTCCTATAAAAAAAGTTTATTAAATTAAAATCAGACTTTAGGAATGTTGATTATTCTAATGGGAGTTACGGATATGCGGCCATTGTAGCGATTTTGATGAAAATCTCCGATTGGATGCGACCGGTTCGGGCAGAGAAAGGCTGAGGAGGAGGCAATCTGATCAAATAAACGAGATTAGTAGTGGCAATAGTAGTAGTAATAGTAATGGTAGTAGTAGTAGTAGTAAAAAGTAAACGTAATAATAGTAGTAGTAACAAGAGTATTAGTATAAGATTAGTAGTAGTGGTATTGATAGTAGTAGTAGTAATAGTAGAAGTGGTGGCGGTAGTAGCGGCAGTAGTAGTAGTAGTAGTAGTAGTAGTAGTAGTAGTAGTAGTAGTAGTAGTAACAATAAAAATGGGACCCATAAGAGTCAACTCTTAATTAACCAAACTAACTGGGTTAATTAGAATCGGTTTTTCACATTTTTCAAACAACAATACCTGTTTTTGCGGCAAAAAGTTTCTGGCTGTTGTAGATATTCCTGTCTGACTGCTCCCATTTCCCACTTGGAGGCCACAATTAACACGGGAATCGTAGTTTCAGCAAAGTACTACAATAATCAATAACAATAATAATAGCTAAAGGCCAAAGCCAAGAAGAATAAATAAATATAATGACAATAGTGATGATAATAATAATTATAAATAGTAATAATAAGGGCGCTGGTGACGCAATGGTTAAGACCTTAGGTCAAGACCATCGCCCTGCACCGACTCCAAGTGAGGCCTTTCCCAGACCAGCGACCCTTAGCAGTTCAATCTGCAATCCCTCCCCCCGGGGTCATGGGCTAACGCCTGCATACCCGTCAGTCAGATCAAATAATAATAATAATAATAATAATAACAAATTTTATCCTCCAAGATCTACTGCATATTATAAATTAAACAAATATACTAAATATAAAATGACTGAGTCGTGGAGTAAAACCTTGAGGTAGAGTCGAGCGACATGCTCAAAGGAGTGCGGGTCGCTGGCATCGTAGACGAGGCAGGCCACGTCGCACGACACCTGCTGCGGGGAGAGTGAGTCGGCGCCCAGGGCGTCGACGTCGTGAAGCAGCAGCACCTTGTGCTGACCGAACACCGCCAACTGTCTGGCCGTGTACCGAGGAAGCTCGGACCATAAATTGCCTCCGTCAATCTCCTGCAATCAATACCATTCATTAGAAACTTTACTATTGTAAGTGACAGTACTACTCGCGGTAGTAAAAGTAGCAGTAGTAGTAGCGGTAGTACCATAAATAGTAATAGTAGTAGTGAGGGTAGCAGTTACAGAAATTGGTGCTAGTCGTAGAAGTAGCAAAAACAATACTAGTGCCTGTAGTAGTAGAAACAGCAGCAGTAGTAGTAAGTAGTAGAAATAGCAGCAGTAGTAGTAATAGTGGAAACAGTATGAACAGTAGCGATGGTGGTAGTAGTAGTAGTAAGTAGTAGACATAGCAGCAGTAGTATTAATAGTGAAAACAGTATTAACAGTAGCGATGGTGGTGGTAGTAGTAGTAAGTAGCAGAAATAGCAGTAGTAGTAGTAATAGTGGAAACAGTACTAATAATAGTGACGACAGTAGGAGACGGAGTAGTATCAATAGTATTAGTTGTAGAAATAGCAGCAGTAGTAGTAATAGTGGAAACAGTACTAACAGTAATTATGGTAGTAGTAGTGGTAGTGGTAGTAGTAGTAGTAAGTAGTAGAAATAGCAGCAGTAGTAGTAATAGTGGAAACAGTATTAACAGTAGCGATGGTAGTAGTAGTAGTAAGTAGTTGAAATAGTAGTAGTAGTGAGAGCAGTATGAGTAGTAGAACATCGGAAAATATGATTTATGAATTTTTAACTAGAAAGTCCTACGCTTGTTTCGCGTGTACAATAACTCTTTTATTGCATACTTTACTGATATTATTTTATATTTTTTACGATATCTGATTGGCCGATAATAAATAATGGGGTAATTACTTCGATTGTTCTGCCAATAAGGGCTTGACAGAAGGTACTTTTCCCCACACCGGGCGGTCCAATGACGTGTCCCATGAAGACGGAACGGGCCGAGCGTTTCTTCGACTTCTCCAGGCGTTTTTCTTTGACCACGGATATGGCGGAGGCTTGGGTATCTACGCCAGCAGTGTGGTAGCCCAGATACGCCAGCAGTTCCGTAGTTCTACGTACGTCTAGGAAAGTTGTCAGACTCCACTGAGCGATGTAGCCTTTCAGCGTAGGCCAGCCCTATCACAGTAATCCATTAAGTATGTTAAATGAGTATAAATATTTAAAAATAATTTGAAACACCAAATAAAATATGAATTTTTAAATTAAAATATATACAAACCTTATATTCAATAGCAAGACAATTAAATAGAAGTAATTTAACTATAGTAAATAAAATAAGTAAATAAAATTTAATTCACGGAATACAGATAAATTAAATATAATCATAATTACAGGAATATAATTATGATTATATTTAAATTTTTAATGCCTCGCAACTGAGCCACTTTTCCCTAGCCTTGTAAAAATTTTTCAGTGCTATTACAAAATGTACCTCGATGTCAAAGCTAATTAACAATTCTAAAAAAAAAAAAAAAAATTTGACGCGTAATATTCCAGCAGTAGACCTTAGAAAATCAATTAACCTTTCCTTCTAATTGTTTCGTAGAGCTAAGTACATTTTTGTAAAATATGTATATGTGGCATTGTACGTGGCAATGGGCTGAGTAGCCTTCGCCGAAAATAAATAAATAAATAAATAATTACAGGAATAATAATCTAATAATAAATTTAAATATATAAATTGATTTATAATAATAAACAGATAAACTGCAATAAACATAAATCAGCAATCAATAGCAAGATAATAGTACTAGAAATAATTCATTTACAGCAAATTAAGTAGTTGAAAATGAATTAATAGAAGAATACATAAATAAACGAATCATAGTTTGGTAAATAAATACTGCACTTCGGCGCTGGTGGCGCAATGGTTAAGACCTTAGGTCAAGACCATCGCTCTTCCACCTCTGGGTCTATGGGTTCGATCCCACTCGACTCCAAGTGAGGCCTTTCTCAGACCAGCGACCCTTAGCAGTTCAATCTGCAATCCCTCCCCCCCTCCCCCGGGTCATGGGCTAACGCCTGCATACCCGTAAGATTAAAAAATACTGCACTTCATATAATTAAAATAAGTAATACTAATAATAATAAATATTGGACAATTAAAGCACTTCCGCACTTTTCAGTATTGTCTTGTGTTAGGTTGCTTACTGGACCGCTTTGATTTCAGTTAATATGTGACTATTCAAAATTTCCATGTTCCAGAATATGTTATTTGAAAAGCGTATGTAAATTTTGTGTGGCAATGGGCCTACGGCCTTGGCCGAGAGGAAATAAATAAATAATTATGGCACAGTTTAAGAATTTGATGATTACATTTTCTCGTATAAAACGTTGATATTTAGTACCTGACGTGTTGTGGGGATTGAGTATCGCAGCGTGTGACCCCACGGAGCTACGGGACAAGGCGAGAACAGCGAACCGAGTTCCTGGTCGTTCAACGCGCCGTCCTTGTCGCGATCGTGCTGCTCGAAGAGCTGCGTCAGAAAGTCCCATCCCGTGGCCGACAGCTCGGTACAACAGCCAGGAGGAACTCGTAATCTGTGAAAAATTTAAAAAAAATACAATTTATAATAAATACACAGTAGAATATACAATGTACGTTATAATACATAAGATAAATACTGATAAATGTACGATACGATAGATGATTTAAATTATAACAATATAGAATAAATACTTATAGATATATAGTACTTTAAAATGAGATTTTAATAATCCATAAAAAAGACTAGTAAATATACAATCTAATTCATAACTAATAACTTAGACTACATAAGACTTAATAAATAACTAATAGTAAATAGTCAAATGAGTAATATGTATCATACGGTGGATGCAAGTAGTCTTTGCAGAGCTGAAGGTTGTCGTCGTAGCCAAATTTGCGCAGCACAGTCCACGTCGTTTCGTGACGGCCTCGTTGAATGAACAAACAGTGAAGAAAAAGAAACCCTAAATAAAATGTTATTACATTAATATATAATAAAACCCCATAGTCGTAACATTTCACATTAATGTACCGTGTACGACTTCTCTCTATGTTTTTCACTTTCTGTCTCCAATTTAAAAACAATTTTATCTGCACATACGCAAAAGAAAAATACTTAGTAATATCGTTGTTACTTAGAGCAGCTCTGCATCATTTCTATATCACAAAGTGTGGTGTTGGGTTTTCAATACAGCCGTATATACCTTAGGTTCTGTTTCAAGTTATTTTCTTTTTCAGTGTTTTTTTTTACTTTTCGTTTTTTTCTCTTCTTTATTAGTCGCATCTACTAAAATAAATTTTCACCTAAATGTTGAAATTTTGTTTCTTATTGCAGTTTGGTAGTTCAACTTTGTTCTTACTGTGCTGTAGAGGCTACGATTCCTAAGTGGATTCAAAGCCCTTATACACGCTTTAATAATATACAATAATTATTATTGTTATTATTGTTATTATTATTATTATTATTATTATTATTATTATTCAAATTAAGTTAAATTCACAACAACAAAAAATCTAAAAACCTTGAAGATTAAGTCCCTGTGGTGTTACACCGTCCGGCTGGTGTCTACGCACAACATTTCGCACGTCTTCTAACGCCCGCTGCTGAAGGGAAGTCCCGAAGCACCTCTGCTGGAAAGCGTTTAACTCTGAATCGCTTAAAACTCCATCCCCGTCTTTGTCGCATATCTTGAAGATCCTCGATAAAGCACGTTTGCATCTCTCAGTCAGCTGTAAATAATAGTCAAGTATTTAACTCTTTCCCACTAATAGTAATTCCAATTACAAGATAACTGCATTACGGATGGAGTCGAGAAAGTCATTCAGAATAACTACAACTGCTCTCCGTTTACTTTTTATCGAAATAGTAAGACTACAACCTTTACAACAACAGTATAATACTAGTGAAAGTGCTGGTTGGATACTACAACATTAGGACAGTCAGCTATAAATAATACTCGAGTATTTAACTCTCTCCCATTAATAGAAATTCCAATTACTTTTATTTCTGTTATTCAATATAATTTTTATTCATTTATTCGTTGAAAATTTTTATTTATTTTATTTTATATTTATTACTTTATTCATCTAATTTTTAATTAGTTTTTATCAATTTATTTTTATTCATTTTGGTTTACTATCTAATTATTTTTTAATGAAATTTTAATTTAAGTAACTCACATCTCGCTGTTCGACAACGTACAGTGGGGCGGTAGGATGGAGAACAGCCTTTTGAGCGTAGTAGAACATTTCGGAAATATTGCGCAGAATTTTGGCCGAGCACTGAAAGATTTGTACGAAAAAATTCAAATTTTCTAATATAACATTATAAAAAGGCAATATTTATAAAATATATTTATATTTTAAATAATACATAAAAAAAGAAATATACATAAAGCTTCTAATTGAAATAACTCTACACTTACTACTAATACTACTACTACCGCTACTACAGCTACTACAACAACTACTGCTGTTAAAAATATGAATATCGTAACATAAAACTTATACACCCAACAACTACAAAAAAACACTAATATAGTTAAAATAACATAATGAAATACCTCGACACAAGTCTCGATTTCGGCATAACGATTCATTAAAGGCACAACAGCCTCCATGTTCCCCGACTCCATAATGTCGCACTTGTTCCCTACAAGAATGATGGGGATAGCAGCAGGCGCCTCTTCGTCTAACGGGCTCGAGTCATCGTCTCTGACAGTCGGCCTTAGCGTTCGAATCAGGGGAAGCCACTTCACCATCAACTGCTGTAGCGAGTAGTCGTCATCGATGGCATAAACCAGGCAAACGACATCTGCTCGCTGGATCTGCAGGGCCAGTTCCTGCTCATTTTGTTCTACCTCTGTAATAAACAACCTGAATTAAAACTTTTACTTATGCAAATTTTGTACAAAAATTTCCGTGCAAATTCTAAATGCCCTTCAACAAATACTGTCAACATATTGTAAAATAGCGAAAGCCCCTCGCAATTAATTTAAATGCACGTAAATTCATTTTCTATTTCCTCTTTTATATTATTGTACCCGTTTGTTTTTTTCGTTTTCTCGTTTTCGTGGTGGAGCAGCAGAGTCGGGGAATGGACATAGAAAAATAGTGCAAGTCATAAGAAATGTGTCATTTATATATATCAGTGTGAAATGTATAACCGTGTTATGTGGCAATAGGCTTTTGGGCTAAGCCGAGATGAAACGAACATAAACATAATACTTTAACACGCTTGTTTGTTAGCAATGATGTACCTGAATAGTCGACAATGTGAGTGGGCACTTGTTCGGGAGTGACGTCGGCCGGAATGGTGATTTCTTCCGCTCGAGGAGGAACGACATCGGGGAACTCTTCGCTAACCAGCGAAAGAATCAGAGAAGTTTTGCCCACACCGCGTTCACCCAGCAGCAAAATCCGGACATCTTGACGACCCGTAGGACGCATTTTCTTGCTTAAATACAAAAAGTCTGTCTGACAAAATGATGCAAATAAGTAAAAATTTACTTTCTCATAAACAACCGCGCCTTACGGCGATTCTGTTTAGTTCTGTAGTGGTGGTTATTTTCGCACCAAACTCAAAATTTCCACAAAATTCAAATTCGTCTGCTTGAGCCAGTGTTTCCACTTTCAATTTTCCCTTAAAAAGGGCTCTGATTTCCCTATTTTCCCCTTCCATCATCTTTTCCCTTTTTCCCCTCGGTATTAGCAGCTGATAAATTTCCCTTTTTCCCTTTTCAGGGGTTTCCCTGCAAAGTGAGGAAGCACTGTCTTGAGCTTATGTTACGTTGTTGCCATGTCTGAAGAATGTAATACAATAAAATATATGATAGTTTGATATCATCATACTAGAAAGAAAGCGGCTGAAATGTACATAAAATAAATTATTAAGAATTTTCCAGTGTAGATTTTTCTCTTTATTTGTATCTTTGTTTTGGAAGCTATTGCTTTACATACCAGGAAATCCTATATTGTACATTCCAGTGCATGTATAAGGCCTATTCCAAACGCGCACCTCACTATAGCGGACACGTACATTAAATCAGTTTATTAAAATTTTTAACTTTTTTGGGTATCAAAGTGTTTCTCAGATTTTTTGACGATTTTTAGACACATTTTCAAGTCGATTAATTGACAAGGTTATTTTACACGAGCGTCCGTAGTAAAGGGGATGATCTACAAGTGGCTTTTTGGAATAAGGTCTATAGTGAGATTTTTTTGCTTAGGACTATCTACTCAACTTTTCGACTATAGCTGTCAACCGAGGTCAAAACGAGGTCAAGGAAGCTTGAACAGCGTTAGGTAACACAAATTTTCAACCTTGTTAACCATTCGACCTCTACAGTAGTAGCCAAGTTCAAGCAAAAGTGCCTTTCTCTATTCTAGGTGGGGCGAGATCTTTTTGCTCACGACTATACATGTACTACAAGTAGTACATTGAATTACTTGTAGTTTAGAATGATGATAACTAGAAAGTAGTATGCCCAGTACTCTGTAACAAAGAAGGGCAAAGATTTATCAATAATTATTAACATGTTTCGGCCCTTGATACCTTGTTCGCCAAGCAGGCTAACTTAGTCGAGAAGAAATAGTAATATACAATTAGCCGATATGATAAATAACACTAATGCTTTATTATACATATTAATGCCAGAATAATAAATAATCAAGAGTTAACTAGTATGTAAACTACGAACAAAGGCTGTAGTAGTAAGTTGACCCAGTACAGTATCTGCAGACCTTTCTTTTATAATTTTACAATTGATTATGACTATAATAATAATATCTCATTGAATTCAGCAATAAAGACACGTTTTCCCGCTCAACTCCACCAGCTGTTTGTGTATTCATTCATCAGAGACTCGTTCACAACTTCATCGATTTCAGGTTGCGGTTAATCTCTTCGAGCTTGTGGATCTGTCGGATGAAGTAGTCTCCGTAGCGGCGGGCCACCTTGGTATCGGCAATATGGATCATACCACCATCGATGTAGAAGTCGACCTAGAATTTTAGATGCACACAGTAGTAGTAAGAATAGTAGTATCGGGAATAGTAATAGTGATAGTGAGAGTAGTTACAGAAATAGTAATAGCAGTAGTGAGTAATAATAGCAAAAACAGTACTAGTGGTAATAGCAATACTAGCAGTAGTAAGAGTAGTAGTACCAGAAATGGTACTACTACTCTATATGTACTGCTACTCTACTATGTACTAGTAGTAGAAGTAGCAGAAAAACAGTACTAGTGACTGTAGTAGTAACTGTAGTTGTAGAAAAAGTAGTTTAGCAGAAATAGCACCAGTACTAGCAGTAGTAAGTAGTAGTAGCAGTGGAAACAGTACTAATGGTGATAATGACAGTAAGAGTAAGAGTAGTATCAATAGTATTAGTAGTAGAAATAGTAGTAGTAGTAGAAATAGTAGTAGTAGTAGAAATAGTAGTAGTAGTAGTGGAAACAGTACTAACAATAGCGATGACAGTAGTAGTGGTAGTAAATAGTGGTAAATAGTAGAAGTAGTAGTAGAAGTAGTGTAAACAGTACTAACAGTAGCGATTAGTAGTAGCAGCAGTAGTAATAGTAGTAGTAGAAGAAATAGCAGTAGTAGTGGAAGCTATACAAATAGTAGTGATGATAGTAGAAGCAGTCGTAGTAGAACTATTAGTATTAGTAGTAGTAGTAGCAGTATCTATTCCATGTAACAGTAACCACCAATCTACTATCAGCTAAACCGTACTAGCTCAACATACTTCAGATCCCGTTTGCAGTTCTCCCTCTAGTCCCGACGTCCCCTTAGTCCAGACCACGTTCTTCATCTTGTGCTTGAAGCAGAGCAAGTGGGTGCGGAACTCGGCTTCAGGCATCTCGAGGAAGGCGGCCATCTTGGCAACAGGCATGGTGGTATAGAGTCGCAGGTAGCTGCGGATGGTCGGCAGCGTCAGCTGCTGCTGAACCTCGTCCATGAAGACCTTGGCCAGCTGCTGGAACGGCTCGCGTCTATGGTCCATTGGCGGGCTGTCGACAGGAGGCGGTACAGGCGACAGAAACTTGGGTGAAGCGAAGGCGAACGCGTTTTCAAATTCCTGGATTATTAAACTATAAATCAGTACGTTAAGTTTTACCGGATTTATACAAATAAACCTGTAATTCGCCCTTCTGCATGCGCATGACGCGTTCAGAGTGCGGCTTTTCTCGCAGGATCGACTGCAAGGACTCGTCGATACGCTGAGGGTGAAGCACCAGGCAAATCGAGAGCAGCACGTACATGCGTTCCGTTTGTTTGTTAATCTAAACAAAATGTAATAATGATAACAGCTAAATTTAGTATTTTAACGGTAGCGAACCTGGTCGTTTTGGTACGTCTTGGCCTGGTAGAGCGGCTTGGTACGCTGGACGTACAGCAGGATGTGCGAGAAAGTGCGAATAGCGTCAGCGTAGCGACGCATCATCAGATAGGCGAATCCCACGTAGTAGTACGTGGAGATCTGGCAAGCTGGTACTCGCGAGTACAGGGTCTATAGCAGCAAAATAAATAAGAAATATATGTAAATATATAAACTTTTCATTCGTACTTGAAGTATCATACTTTTTTTATAAATCATTATTTACATTTTTATTTTTTGTTAAATATATATTTTCCTTCTATGGGACTTTCTATTTTATATTTTTTATATTTATGTTATTTATATTTATTACTATTTTAATTGGTTTATATTGATATTTTATTTCACCATTCTACTGATTTTACCTTCTTGTTGAGTTCCATGTTCTCCAGCACCTTGATGGCTTGGTAGAAGTCTCCAAGAAGCGAATGAAGACGAAGAAGTCCAACCAAGCTGAAATAGCCGAGCATCTTGTAGAGCGGGCGACGTCCGAACTCTCCAGCAACGACATCGGGATCTTCTCCCTTGGCGTAAGCCTGCAAGGATTTAATATTAATTTATAGTAATAATAAAAACAATAATCATATAAAGTAATTCGTTCACCTCCAGTTGTTGATTAATCTGCGACTTCTCCACCAGCGAGTACAAGACGTTCAACACAGAGTGAATGTTCCACAGGTTCGGATTTGCTCGGATGAATTCCAGTTCCTCGCCTTAAGAATCGACAAATAATTTGTTATATTTTTAAGGTAAAATTAAATGGGAGTGAAAAAGAAACCTGATTTCTTATGAAGCGAGCTTCGGAATAGCGAAAACGACTGGAACTGATAGACGAACTCGTCGATTATTTCCCAGAGCCACTGATGAGGCAGCTCGAGAGACACAGGAGTTGAGGCGCCTGCAAAAAGCAACTGTATTTCACGCGATATTTAATAATTTATATTTTCGCCTTACTCAAGATGTAGTTGAACAGCTGGCAGTAGTTGTAGTAGGACTCGAAACGCTGCTCGACAGTCGGGCCGCCCTGAATCTGAGCGTAAATGTGACGATAGTAGAGTTCCTTGTAGAGAATAAGAAACGTCTGGTCATCGTCCACGAGCGGGGCGATTTCTTCAGCGTCCGGCCACGGGGTAGTTTTGAAATGCTCCTCGGTCAGTTTGGAAAAGCTGCGTTTTTTCAAGGTCATAAAACTAAGAAAATTTATAGAAAATATCAAGAATATTTACGTGTTTTCGTAAAGGTTTTGGATTTCGTAGAGACTTCCAGCATTGACCATATCTCTGAAGTAAATGATAAAGTCCTTAACGACGTCAGGAACTGCCTGTCCCGAGGAGTATGAGCCGTAGCCGCGTTCGTTAATAGCGTCTAAGTGGGGATCGCCAGTAGGTCCATCATATTCATCGACGTAATCGACATCCTGAAACATATTTACAATAATTACATTTGATATAAACTGTCTTATACGGTTAAGTTAGCAGCTTGAGCCGGACATGTTGACAATTTACAGGTAGTGAAAAATACGAATGATAAAGAATTTGAATTACATATTCAGCGTAGTCGTCGGTATACATGTCTTAAAATTGAAATGTATCCCTTTTAAACCAAGAAATGGTGGGAATATAACTAAAACAGGTTTTATTTTAGTTTGGCCGCAAAGTGAAGCTGTTGCAGACAGACGGAGAGAACGTGAACACGGAACATGGGTTGTGCTAATGCTGAAATAATAGGGATGCGCTAGTACAACAATACGACTTTAAATATTATATTATATTGTATCTAATTAATCGATAAATAATTTAATAATAATAACATTATAATTGTGTTTATGTTTATATTTCTTTTTTTTTTGTTTTTCTCCAATCGCTTGAAAATACTAATTTCCCCTTTTCCGTGCAAGGATATATGCTAAGTTTCCAAATTTCTTCCCCTTCACTTTCCCTCTTCCCTTATTCCCTTTTTCCCTTCTGCGCTAGTTTAAATTTCCCCTTTTCCCTTGAGAGTCTCCATTTCTCTCTTTTTCAGGGAATTTCCCTGCAAAGTGGAAGCACTGGCTACTGCTGTTATTATTTCTAGCAGTATATCATTTGACTAATCGATAAATCAAGCATGCTGTCTGTTTTCCCTTTTTCAGATTGATAGAAAATTCCGATTTTCCCCTTTTTCCCCTCCGTGCTATTACAAAAAAAAAGCTCTATTTTTCCTCTTCCTTTTTTCCCCTTTTTCCCTCCGTGCAGGCCTCTAAATTTCCATCTTCCCTTATTTTTCTCATTCGAGACCCCATTTTCCCTTTTTCAGGGAATTTCCCTGCAAAGTGGAAGTACTTGCTAGTATTATAATTCGATAACAGATAATAACATAATCAAAATACGTTAACCTAAAATTTAGATATCGATAAAGACAATATTTTAAGAAAAAAATTTATCATGGTTTATTTCTTTTTACTTATTTTTTTTTTACACAGAAATCGAAACTATTTATTGTCGCATTGCTTGATTCAGGATGTCGACCAAATCATTCCAGGCTTTCTGAACTTCCGGTTTCTTAACAATCGAATCGATTTGCACATTATCGATTGAGGAATTTTCCATGACCAACGGTTGGGTTTCATCACTTAACACGTCCTGAAAATCAAAATCCATGGAAGGTTCCAGTTCCAGGTGGGCGTTTCTTCTAGTCCTCACGAGATTCAAATCTGAATTCAAGGTCGGGGTCGGAGTCAAGGTCGAGGTCAAGGTCACGAGTTGAGTGACCTCTCTAACAGTCGTAGATACTATGGTGGTAGTGATACGCGCATTGCGGAACCATAGTGGAACTTCGGTAGCTAGTAGCTCAGTCACTGTTTGGACGATACTTGATGTGATGACTGTAGTTTGCGGTTCAAGACGAGTAGCTGCTTGAAACAGCGGCTGCTGAACCTGCTGCTGCTGCTGCTGTAATGCAGGCGAACCTGCGGATAGTAGCAATTGTAGCAGCAGAGCGTTTAGCAGCTGATTAGAAGCAGCCGGTGTAGGACAAACTAAAAAATTATTACAAAAATTTACTTCAATATTTATAAATTCTAGTTAAAAGTACTATACCTGTATTGTTTGATGCCAACTGTGCGTGTGCATTCGTAATGCTAAAAATAGCAACACCGCACAAAATAAACAGTTCGCAGACTTTCATTTCTGGTTTGGTTTCCTGGAAAAATGGCGGACAATATTTGCTGGAAGCCACAAAAAAAAACAGGTGACTTATCAGGTAGGCAGTTAGCAGGTTACTAAACCGAGGAGAAAATGTCTCGTCCGAAGAAGAATTTGCCCATAAGGGACGTATAAAATAGCAAGGAGGGGTGAAGTTGATTTGTTATTTTCTATGCCAAGGTTACAGATTGCTTTAGACACTGTCAAGGTCATCTTGTGATTCTTGTGATTCCATCAATAGTGTCTCAGAAATTACTGAAGCAAAAAATTAGTTAGGTACTATTATTCTACTCATATAAAATCGTATAGAATCCAGACTCAAAAAAAGTGTATTCAATAATATTTTCCAGATTTTTTTCCCCGCCTCATTTTCCCAGTTTTGCAAGTTATGGGTGTTACTTCTTCACAATTTGGATAACGTCTTCATCGTTCATAATGTGCTGAACACCCACTCGTTGTGGCGAAAATTTCGTGCTGGTACCCTGCAATTAATTATAATATATTACAACTTTTAATATATCGGTTCATCTTAATATAATATTATAGAACAATAAACGCTAAAACTTCATATACACATATATCGAATGAAAGAAACGTAAAAAAAACATAAATTACATAATTAATAAGATACTAAGTATCAATTTTAATTATAATATTTATAAGATATTACTGCAACTGAACACGTCTCTATATAATACATATAAATTACGTACATAAAATCAACTACTTAAATAAATATATACATGTAAATAAGCATTATATATTTACCCAGACAAGCGCGTATTTGAATACATTGGCCAGAGTACGGTGAATAGTGTGGCAGACATGTTCTACCGAGGCTCCACGTCTCAAGATGAGGCAATCGTCGAAATCAGGGGTTGCCCCGGTTTCTTGGTGTAGACTCGGATTAGGGCCAGATGCTCCCAGAGTTGTTCCAGCAGATATTCCAGGTTAAGTTTCAGGTTGCAGCTGACCACCACAGAGAAAGGCTGGCGGGCCAGACGATCTACCTCCTCCATGGAGATTTGATCCACTTTGTTGTAGACGTAGAGACAGGGCAAGTAGATGCGGTTGCCAGATATCACGTCGATCAACTCGTCCGCGGTACAGTCCTCGCGGAATAAAACCTTAATAAATAAAACTAACAATAATAACAATTCATTTACACATCTAACTGAACTTGATACCTCAGCGTTGAAGATTTTATACTCGTGCAGAATAAGCTGAACTAGTTTTTCGTCAAGTCGAGTCAGCGGGCAAGTGGCGTTGAACGATATTCCGCCTCCTTTCTTGGTCTGCATTAAAATATTACAATATATTTTAACAAAAATGTATTTTCTGTGGGTTTTATGTTTGTAAAACCTTGAAGTAAATGTTTGGTTTGGGTTTATTGAGTCGGATGCCGACCGTCTCGAGTTCCTTCTCAAGGAGCGAGCGCTGCACCTCACTCTTGGTGGCGTCGAGCATCATGATGACCAGGTCAGCAGTGCGTGCAACAGCAATAACCTGTATTTTCATCGAATTATAAGTTACTGTTAAATTAAATTTTTACTTGGGTCATTATATATGTAGCATTTTATACCTGTTTACCGCGACCTTTGCCCTGTGCTGCACCTTCAATAATACCTGAAGAACGAAAACTAAATTAATATTTGCGCAAACGTACATTAATAATTTACAGTTTATTATTCTTAATCTTTAGCAGTCCTTCCGGTTTTCAAATCATGAGTTGATTAACAGATATCATTTATTATTAAATGAAATAGTAATTTGTTTCTTCGTTGATTTTATGTTGATTTATATTAAGTCGTACCAGGCAAATCGAGAAGTTGGATGTTGGCTCCCTTGTACTCGATGACACCTGGGATGCACGTTAGCGTCGTAAACTCGTACGAGGCCGCTTCACTCTGCGTTTTAGTCAGAGTGCTCAAAAGCGTAGACTGAAAAATAAATCACGAAATTTATAACGAACACATTACGAACATTATTAACCACACATTTATGGCTGTCAACGAAATAATTTATAATTATATAGAATAAATAACGATCAAAAATAACTATAGTCAAATTCATAAATAATTTTCATAAAATTTTACAGTAGCACATGTTAAGAGTAACGTTACACTAACTACGCACAATATAATATCAATTATCAGTTAATACAATTTGTATATAAATATATTTAATACTAATTATTAATACCTTGCCGACAGAGGGGAATCCAATAAGTGCCACCCGAGCGTCTCCCGATTTCATAACATCGAAACCTTCACCTTTTTCTCCTGCTTTTTTCGAAGGCTCGAGAAGCTGCGAACGATATTTGGCTAGCTTGGCTTTCAGCAGACCCAGATGGTATTCCGTCGCTATTCAAAATAATCATACAATATCAATTTCGTTATTCACATTTTTAACTAAACTTAAGTATTGCAATAGCATTACTATCAGATAAGTGACTTGTTGAGTTAGACTAATGCAAAAGTATAACGAAAATATTAATATTAAATTTATGAAGCAGAGATTGTTTTCAAGTGGATTTTGGTGTTTACCTTTATTTTTCTGGGTGCGGGCGATTTCTCTTTCGATTTCTGAAATTTTTTCTAGGATTCCCATTTTTTATGTATTTTATCTATGCAACCGAAACAAATTTTAAATTAAGTTTGATTTATTTTTCAAGTGTCCCGTTCTTCTCAAGAACAGGAGACACGGTTTCTCAAGCAGACGAAAATTTTCTTCTAGTGTCAATCTCATTTTTCCAGAGTTGCCAGATAACCAATTGCTTCCCCTTTCAGTTTTCCCTTAAAGAGGGCACTGTTTTCCCTGTTTTTCCCTTCCCTTGGAGATATTAACTAATACTTTTCCCCTCCATCTAGGACTGGGATATCAAGCTGTACTTCTTTGTTCGTTCCCTTATTTTTTCCTTTTGAGACAAATTTTTCCCTGTATAAGAGAATTTCCCTGCAAAGTGGAAGCACTGCCGATAACGTACATGATCGATTATTTTTTACAATTATTGTTAAATCAAGTGAATCAGAAAAGAAATGAATAAATGAAATAATAATTTGTAAAAGACCCAGTCTGTATTTTCATTTGCACAGAAGAAAAAAAACTATAAAAATCTTATTCCAGCTTTGGCTGTTTTTCTTCGTTCTCCTCGACTCTGTCGCTGTCGTTCAACTGCTTGCCTTTTCGCTTGTTCTGCTTGCGAGCTCGCTTCTCTTGCTCTGCACCTTGCAGCAAACTGTGATACAGGAAAAAATTGTTACACATTAATTTGCTCAATTACTATAACTCTTGCTACACATTACTATATAACTCGGTTACTACATTATAAGTAATATTTTCTGTAAGGTGTATTGTTAATCTAATTATTCTATTACTATACAAATATCTCTGACTATTGCTTCGGTATAGTTAGTATACTAGTTACTGTACAATAGTAATAAAGTGTAACCATAGCTATAACTAGTAGTAACGTGTAGTAACTAGTCACCTTGTTTTGGCTCTGGCTTTGGGTCCCCAGAATTTTTCGGGATTCGTTTGAAAGCGGACGAGCTTCTGCTTGCGGGAATCGGGATTGGCCTCGGGATGTGGTTCGAAGTTGGCCTCAAAGGAAGCAGCTTTGCTAAGGATCACGTCAGCAGCTGTAGGATTTTCTGCAATAATAATAATAATATATATAACGGTAACAGAAAATAATGATAATTAATGAAAAACTAAATTTGCTCAATGTTATTATAATTATTTAAAGTCACTAATTAACTATTAAGGTTGTTCAGTATAATATAATAATTCATACATAAAATAACAAATAATGAACTAATAAAATTCATACGGCAATAATATACATAACAATAAATATGAAATAATAATTAATATTCACAACAAAAATAAACAATTCATTAATGACGTTTAAAATTCCAAACAAGTAACAAATTATAATTATTTATAATCACCAAGTACTTGAACAGGCAGCTAAGTATGATATCAGGGTTCCCACTGAAAAATCTTAATCAAATTCCCTGATTTTCCCCTGACTTTTTAAACGCATTATACTTTCTAGAAGTTATTCACTAGAGGGTTGAGCCAAGGTTAGTTGAAACTGAGCGAATACTGAGCAGAGTGGCAACTCAAATTCCCTGATCTTTCCGTCTTTTATTACTAATTCCCTGATTTTTCCCTGTATTCCCTGACTGAAATCATATTCCCTGACTTTTTCCTTATTTCCCGGTTTTCCAGGTCGGTGGGAACCCGGGATATTATGATTAATACATAATGAATCATGTAATGAAAAATAATGAATATTAAAATTTTACCGGGTAGAGGACGTGGCCATTCTTTCTGCGGTAACTGTTTCTTAGCAACACATCGTAGAACGTCCCACAAAACTGCAGGCGGAGCGTCAGTTTTTATGGAAAGTCGGTTGCAGTGAGAAAGCGATACTTTGTAACCCGCGTGCAAAATCGCTGACCTGTGGATAATAACAATAAATGTAAATAAAATAAATTAATAATAATAATAATAACCAAATCAACAAAAATAAAATAAAAAACTTCCAGCCTTAACCATATTGATATAATAACTATTTAAAAACCTACTTATTTAAAATCAAATTGCTTTATCAATTCTTTAATATTGCTTAATTAAAAAACAGTATAGTGATAACATTACTATATTAACTAATAACACAATAATAATATAATGAAAATGTAATAAATATAATATCAATATAATAACCTAAACTCAGTTAACGACGGGCAGCTGAGCTTCAGAAACGAAGTCATGCGGTCGAGTGCGTGATACAGCGGTACATCGGGAAGTTCTTCGAGAATAACCGATAAGATACCAAAAATCCTTTTCTCAGTTTTCAGTGTCGAAAAATTTTCATTGTCGAGGCTTTCTATTAGATTCTGGACAAAATCTTGATCGTGGATGGGATCCGTCCAGTATGGTCCTCCGTAGTTCATTCTGCTGTTGCAGTACTCGCATGAAGAGCTTGTCGGAGGTCCATGGGATCTTTGGTAACTGATTCCTTTACCCTTTGGAGCGGATTTCATCAACGGCTGCCAGTATAATGTGTGGCAGTTGACGCATTGATAAGCGGTGGACAGTTTGGTGGCTGTGGCTTTGGCCTCATTCTTGCCCGAGTAGACGAGCATGAAGCAGCGGATGTAGAAATCGACCGAGACGCTGATTAATGGGTGAATATAACGTCCGTAACGGGCAGCAATGGACTGGATTGTCTGCAGAAGAATCCGTAGAGCCTGGAGAATTAAGATATGAAATAGTTAAGCCAGGTATAAAGGGTTTATAGCAAATTATACATACCATTTCGTGACAGGCTTTCGTTTTTAACGGAACTGATCCGTATTTAGCTACGCAGGCTTCAGCCATAATCCCGCAGAGAACAGCCATATCTGTTGCGGTAACCATCAGCAAACCTCCGTCAGCTACACTCTGAATAGCCGCGTCTAAAAACGGAGTGGGAGTTCCATAAGGATCCAAATCGATAACGTCAAAACGAGACTTGTTTCCTCGATGCTCGTACATATACGACCTGTTCATTATTCATTATCAACTTGTTTGCTTCAAGTTTTAAAAAACGTTTAAATTACGAAGCATCTCCCTTGTTTGCTGTGATGATTTCCGCCACGTTGTTTGCTTCCGTGTTTCGTTTTATGCTCTCGACTGCCGAGGCTGATAAGTCGTTAGCGATTATTTGCTTGATCCCGCCAACTTCTTTTGCGTAGCGAATCGAACGGAGACCTGATGCTGCCAAAGCTTCAAGTATAGTGACTCCATCCTACAAATCAAACATGAAAATTTCAGATCAACTCAAAAATCAAACGTATATTTTACTTCGTGGACTTGTCCAGCTGCGGGAAATTCTGTCTCGTTTGTCAACTTGCCTTTTTCCAGAAGGCGACGCTGGGTAAATAAACGCAAAACTGAAATACTGAGTAAAAATTAATTAGATAACATGAAATTTATGTATTTGATTTGTTTACCTTAGATCTCTGTTGAATTCTTGGACAGGATTGTAGAAGACATCATGTTTTCCGGCGAAAAACACTTCAGCCTGGCCTTCTCTGACCGAAGTTTGATAATCTTTGTCAATTTTGAAAAGTTTTTCTGATTCTGACATGATTGAAATATAACTCAACTTTACGCTACGATGTATAACATGTGTAGTAACTTTGAAATAAGAACGCGGCCATATTTGAAGCAACATTGCCATTTGGTTATATATTACTATTTAATTTCCTGTATTAAAATAATATTAATTTATATAATTTGTTATTGTTATATACTAGAATATTTATTATTATGATAATTATACGGCAATTATTTATTATTATTCGTTTGTGATATTAAACAAGGTCTAGCATATTTTATTGTATGTAATAATAAAATAACAAATAAAATAGTACTCTAAATACAAAATTATTAAACTACGGTAAATTAGTAATAGAAATACTTAATAAAAAAATTATATTTTTTATTTTAAATAGACTTATTAAAATAATTTAACCCTAATAGGAAATTTATTTAAATTTTGCGTACAATTATATTTTCATGTACGATCAAAGTAAAACTATTTTCAATATATTTTTGATTTTTCGTGTATTCAGTTACGATATATAAATATATATTAATTATTATTCTATCTTATCTTATTATTATTAAATATTGCATTGTCGTCAATATATAATAAACACTTAATTTTCTAAATAAAAGAGCAACAACTTGTAGGAACGTATAGAAAAGTTTTATTCAAACTAATTAAATTTGTCTATTAAACGAGACAAAGACACTGTGTTAAATATTTCAAGTTATATTGCAAAACAAAAATTCATTTAATTATTTAAGTCTAAAAACTTCTTTTAAAAATCTGTGCGAAAACATTTCTAATCTAGAAAAAAAAATCTCACTAATTCAAAATTTTTTAATCTTTGGGAAAAACCGAAGCAACATGACATCTACGGTTATTTCCTAGTCCAACAAGATTCAAAGTATTCCACGTTCCCTGTTGATTATTATCATAAACATTGCGAAAAGTAACTTCGCTTAAAGTTCCGCTTTGTCTTACGGGGACAGGGACAGGATTATGGGTTACCCCAGAACCTTTATTCCACAATAAACTTTTCCTGCGATAAAACCAGATAAATCCAGTAATTATACCTACGTTAATTAACAGGGAGACGCAAATGGTGGCCGTTAAAACAGACTTGGTATTGCATAAAGCTTCTACGCGCTGCTCTACAGCAGGATCGGGAAATAGTGAAAGATGCTCTTCTTCCTGCTGCTGATGCTTTTGAGGGAATAGTGAAGTTCTGGGCTGTACAGGAACTGCTTCAGGACCTACAATCAGCTGTAGACTCAACGGGATATCAACAGGTAGGATCGTATTTTCCGTCTGAACTTCTGGAGTTACTTCAGGAAGGATCCTTCTGGAGCTTGGTGTAGTATCAGGGATATGTTGTACTGCAACTGTTGTTGGGGAAGTGTTGTAGGTTTCCTCTACAATCTCTGTAGGGACAGGAACTGTTGATACTAGTTCTTGGTTTTCGGTTGTAGTTGTAGTAGCTGTAGTAGTAGTTGTAGTTGTAGCAGTTGTAGTTTCAGTAATAAGATAGCTGCTTGAGGATCGTAGATTTGCTATAGTCTCTGGTTCTGTAGACTCTTCTAAATGAGTGAAGTAAAATTTTTAAATTGTTAATAATACATAATGAATTTTAGTTTGATTTAATTAAATTAGTAGCAAGTGCTACCTGTAGTAGGAATGGTTAGGATTTCGTCTGTAGTATTTGCTTCACGTCGTTTACGTCCGTAAGATTCTTGACTATCGGGACATCGGACCTAAATATTTAAGTAATTATTAAAAGTAAAAAGAAATAACCTAAATTTTAAAAATTGTATTAAATGTAAAAGGCTACATTATTTTTATTCAATCAATTCATTCATTCAATCATTCATTCGTTCGGTTACTTACTCATTCACTCAGTCATTCGTTCATTCATTCTTTCATTCATTCAGCCATTCATCCCTTCATTCATCCAGTGATTCAGTCACTTGTTCATTCGTCCTTCATTCATTCATTCAGTTCATTTACTGTAAATTATTTTGATTCAATCGATTCACTCATTCAGTCGCTCATTTATTCTTTCATTCATTCAATCACTCATTCGTTCGCTCACTCACTCATTCACTCAGTCATTCGTTCATTCAGTCATTCATGCATTCATTCAGTTCATTTATTGTAAATTGTTTTCATTCAGTCGATTCATTCATTCAGTCGCTCACTTATTCTTTCATTCATTCAATCGCTCATTCGTTCGTTCACTCACTCATTCACTCAGTCATTCGTTCATTCATTCTTTCTTCCCTTGAGCCATTCTTCATTCATCCAATGATTCAGTCACTTGTTCATTCGTCCTTTCATTCATTCAGTCATTCATGCATTCATTCAGTTCATTCGCTGTAAATTATTTTCATTCAATCGATTCATTCATTCAATAGCTCATTCGTTCATTCTCTCACTCATTCACTCAGTCATTCGTTCATTCATTCTTTCTTCCCTTGAGCCATTCATTCCTTCACTCATCCAATGATTCAGTCACTTGTTCATTCGTCCTTCATCCATTCAGTCATTCATGCATTCATTCAGTTCTTTTAGTGAACTCTTCTTCTTTTGGATAATTTTAATCCATTCAGTTTAATATAATTACCGGTTGGCAAGTATCTTGGCAGAACGTCACTGTCGCAACGAAATTGACTGTCGCCGTGGAAGGGAATCGGAAAGCCTTGAAATCGGCGTACAAACTCTTCGATCCACGGTCTAAGCTCAGCGCTGGAAAAATGTTGCTATCCCGCGGACAACTAAGCAAAAAATTAATTCAATTAGTCATAAGCATTTGAAATAACTATCATATCAAAAACTACAGTTACTACTGTTAACACTACCAGGTACTACTATTACTACTGAACAAAATACTAACTGTAACTAATCAATAACTACTAATCCTCTTGCTACTATTACTAACTTCTACTAGTACTTGCTAATGCTAGGAGTACTAATTAGTAGTAACACTATTACTAGATACTACTGAATAGTAATAAGTATTGCTAAGTACTACTAATTGCCTGTAACTTCTAGTTACTAATAGTAACTACTACTCCCCCTCCTGCTAAAGAATACCTAGACTAAAACCCTTCTATTAGTACTGACTAATACTACTACCACTTGCTGCTACTAAACAGTACCGAGTATCACTAACTACTGCTGACAGCCTGCAACTATAGTAACGACTAGTAACTAATACTAGCTACTGCTTCTGCTGCTGCTACTAACAAATCCTTATAAAACATCTTAGTACTTAACCCAGCAGCTGTTGCTAGTAACTAATACTAACTACTGCTGCTACTACTGCTAACAAATCCTCATTAACTATTTGAGCTTTTTACCCAGTAGCTTCAATGAGTGTTAGCAGTTCGCCATTATCAGTCCGGGCTTCTACTAACAGTACCTAGTGTTCCGGATAGATCCGGACTTTCCTTTCAGTTTCACCCTTTGTACATATTTTCGTCCTTCGTTTTCGCCTCATTTCTCGTTAACTAATTTGCTTACAAACTCCCTCGTTTTCGTCGTGCTTAGTTTACTCGTGCTTATTCAGGGTGTAAACCCGAAGTATAAAAACTCCTAAGTTCTCGACCGCGTGTCAGTCGAAGTCACTGCTAAGTCGAGTCAACATCCTCCAACAGCGAATCCCTTTTTCGTATTTTTGCCTGTTTAGTTAAATACATTGGCTTTTCTTCATTTCGTCTCTCTCTGCTTCTTAACCTTCATCGCGATTGGCTAGACTAAATTAAAACTACACTGAACACCTAGTACTAACTACTACTACTACTGCTACTACTAACAAATCCTCATAAACTATTAGAGCTTTTTACCCCGTAGCTTCAATGAGTGTTAGCAGTTCGCCATTATCAGTCCGGGCTTCCAGGTTTCTGGCTGTAATTCCGAATGCAGAAAGCGGATCCACTTCAATGCGAAGGGTCAAAGGTTCACCCAGACCCACAACCCGAGCCTCTTGTCCACTCTGCGAGGTTATCCGCATCCTCACAGCTGGAGTAGGTGCTGTATTGGTCACAATGTTCAGACTACCCGGCCGAAAGGGTATCCTATTCAAAAACATATTTTATTTAAAGAAATAATTATAATTAATAAATATACAAGCAATAAACAAAATAATTTTATTAACTTTTTCGGATATATTAATTTTTATTGAATTATATATTATTGTAGCTTAATTTAAAATAATTATAATATAATTAAAACACAAGTAATAAAAGTAACTAATTTTAGCTCTTTTAATTACATTAGTTTTTATTAAATCATATATTACTATAATTCTTACAATTATATGTATTTATTACAAAAATTAACTTTAATTACACTAATTTTATTAGACTTTTAAAAAATTTTTAATTATGATACTTCGTATATTTTTACGATAACATCAATTTGATTCCAGTTATACATATTTATATTTATTATAAAGTCTACTTTTTTATGATACATTTTTGTAGAATTTATAAATATTATAAACTGAAATATTTAATTATATTTCATGATTAATTATTTGTTATAATATTTTTACGTGACGTCCAATCCTCCAGCGCCGGGGTAGTGGAGTCCCCCGATCCTCTGGCCGCTGCTCTGCGCGAACGTCACCGTTTGCTCGGCAGCGTCGAACGAGCACTCGACCCGAACGGTGCGGTCCGATTCCTGCATGATGATGGCATTCTGCTGGATAACGATGTGATTGGCGTAACGACCAGGAGCCTTGAATTTTGACAGAAATTAATTATTTAATAAACCTAATATAAAATATAATATATCAATTAAAAATTAAATTAATAATAATTGAGGATTTGTAGTTAGTAGCCAAATATTTTTTAGTTAAAATTACTAATTCTTACATTATTTTATCAATTATTTTTTAAATTTTCTGTTCACCCTGTATTTAGTTGTTGAATTAATTATTAATAAAACATTATCATATACAATATGCGTATTTTATAATAATTAATTTACTGAAAAATTAAGATTTCTAATTTATGGCTGAATATTTTATTTGGCTACGTTTTTAATTATTATAATTATTTATTAAATAAAAATTAAATTTTCTATTTTTTTACCTGCTGAATCGTCCCACACTGATTTCCTAGCGGAATACGTAACGTCATCTGGTCTCTTCCGCTACCCATTTCGAAACAAGCCTGGAAAATTGTAATTTAATATAAATTATTCCATTATTCATTTGTATCAACTAGTTCTCTCAATTATATTATTATTATTATTAGTATTACTATTACTAAATAAAGTTTAGGTACAAAATAGGAATAGCTTTTACCTGTGGATTTCCGGAAGCGTATACTCTGCCATTGAAAGCGTAGCCGAAACTGAGGGTCACTATGATATCTGCATGGGTACACTCCACACGAACTGTATATATCAAATTAATCCAATTAATTAAAGCAATTAACATTATTTATTATTATTATTAATTAAATTATTCTACATTTACTTGCTTACTTGTTCGTTATTGATTTAAGAATAATAATTATAAATTAAAACTAGTAGAATAATCGATAATTACATTAAATAATACATTTTTACAGTATTATTATAATAATCATATTTTATTATTTAAATAAATGATGAAATAACATTGATGGACATCCATATATCCTCGACTCGGAATTAATGATACAAGATACTGGACAGTACTGTATTAAAACGAAGAAATTTTGTTAATTATTATTTTTCGTTTCTTTTGCTTCATAATGATTAACTTTTTGTCACCAGTAATACTTATCGCAGAGACAATTTATAAATTGCAATTTCTTTGTAGACCTATAATCCAATAATGGGGCGCTGGTGGAGCAATCCAAGTAAAAATTTACTATAGTGCACTATAGTAAAACTATGTACTACGTTGCAAAATACTAGAGTAAAACTATAGTTTAACTATAGTGTCCTATAGTTAAACTAGAGTAAAACTATAGTGTACTATGTTGCAAAATACTTGAGTCCCACACTACCCAAGTAAAAATTTACTATAGTGCACTATAGTAAAACTATGTACTATGTTGCAAAATACTGGAGTATCACGCTATAGTGCCCTATAGTAAAACTATAGTGTCCTATAGTTAAACTATAGTAAACTATAGTGCACTATGTTGCAAAATACTAGAGTGCTACACTATAGTTTACAGCTATAGTAAATTTTTACTTGGGTATAGTTTACAGCTATGGTCAATTTTTACTTGGGAAGCCTAAGAATACATGCTTGAAATAAAATTGATAAAAATATACCATTGCTACAGGAGGCTCTTTCACTGTATACGAAATCCCTCTGCGGCATTAGGGCATTAGCTCCATTGATTCCGTTCAGCGAGATACTATCATCCGAACTGAGGAAACAAACGGGACGACTAATTTGCATACTGACGGATTTGCAGAGGAAATTCCGCTCAGTGTCGCATAGTCGTCTGCATTCGGACAACATTGAGGAAGCGGAAGTATCGCCGGAAGTGATTGTTACCATCCGGTCGAACCACGGAGACATCCGGCCTTCCTGATCCGCGTATTCGCAATGCGGAGGCTCTGAAAATATCAGTGCATAACAAATTAATATTAAAATTCAGCCATTTTGAAGTTTCGTATCACGTAAATAAGTTCATAAATTAAGTAATACGACTGTATGCTTTGCATTATTTGTATAGACCTTATT
Organism: Eulimnadia texana; assembly: GCA_002872375.1. NCBI lineage: Eukaryota > Metazoa > Arthropoda > Branchiopoda > Diplostraca > Limnadiidae > Eulimnadia > Eulimnadia texana. Next base: position 6,615,313 of record NKDA01000002.1, on the reverse strand, counting down.
CCAAAAAGGCCCTTGTAGACCTTCCCCTCTACTACGGACGCTAGTGTAAAATAACCTTGTCAATGAATCGACTTGAAAATATGTCTAAAAATCGTCAAAAAATCTGAGAAACACTTTGATATCCAAAAAAGTTGAAAATTTTAATAAACTGATTTAATATAAGTGTCCGCTATAGTGAGGTGCGCCTTTGGAATAGCTTCCATAGACCTTTTCCAACCAGGCCCTTGTAGACCATCTCCTCTACTACGGACGCTCGTGTAAAATAATCTTGTCAATGAATCGACTTGAAAATATGTCTAAAAATCTTTAAAAAATTTGGGAAACACTTTGATATCCAAAAAAGTTGAAAATTCTAATAAACTGATTTAATAGAAGTGTCCGCTATAGTGAGGTGCACCTTTGGAATAGGCCCTATAGACCTTATTCCAAAAAGGCCCTTGTACACCAACTCCTCTACTACGGACGCTCGTATAAAATAATCTTGTCAATGAATCGACTTGAAAATGTGTCTAAACATCGTCAAAAAATCTCAGAAACATTTTGGTATTCAAAAAAGTTAAAAATTTTAATACACTGATTTAATAGAAGTGTCCGCTATAGTGAGGTGCGCCTTTGGAATAGGCCCTATAGTCGTGAGCGAAAAAATCTCCTCCACCTAGAACAGGAAAAGGCACTTTGGCCTTGACTTGTCTACTACTATTTCTATCAATCGAGGTCAAAACAAGGTCAAGCAGGTTTCAACAGTGTTAGGTCACTTCATTTTCACCTTGTTAACAGCCGTTTCGACCGCTACAGTAGTAGACAAGTTCAGGTCAGGTCGCCTTTCTCTATTCCAGGCAGTGTTGGCACTTTTCGATTTTCCATTATTCCCCTCTTCCCTTATCTTTCCCCTTTTCCCCCTCCGTGCAAGAATATACAGGGTCTAGATTTCCTCTTCACTCTCTTCTGCTCTTCTTCCCTTTTCCTACCCCATTTCCTCCCTTTTTCAGGGAATTTCCCTGCAACAGTGGAAACACAGATTCTAGCTATGGGGGAGATTTTTTTCCTCACGACTGTACACAGAGGAGGACGGATCACCATAAATTGTGAACCGGTTCAGGTTCACGGTTCAAACAAAGACCACGGATCCGGTTCACTCGGTTCGGTTCATTTCCAAAATGTACGGTTCGGATCACGGATCAGGTTCTTAGGAACATAGGTTCAAAATTCGGTTCATCACGGGGAACGTACGGTTCAGTTCGGTACGCGGTTCAACTGGTCTTGGACTGATCCGGTTCACGGTTCAGGTTCACAGACCGATGAGCCGTTCAATGAGCGGCTCAAAAAATGGTTCAGATCCGCCCACCTCTGACTGTACATATTTATAATTTGTAATTTTTATGTAAATTACGGAGTTATTTTATGTTTATACAATAATTTAATGGATTTATTATACACTCATTATATTTGTGATCTTACATTATTATTTAATTGTGATTCTTACTTTTATTATTCTACTTATATTATTTATATTTACCACTGCCGCACTGATTCTCCATGTAGACAACGTCCGAACCGGAAGCTCTGAACCTACGGATTTGGGTTCGACGGTTTTCAGTACTGATGTGACAACTCCGCTCTCGAGGGAAATATTCAGCGGACCTTTTGAATAATATAATGAATTATTTAAATTAAATACTTAATATACAAAATACGTAAAATATATATATATACATATAAGTAATAATACGTTTATAATGAAATCAGCGTTTCCCCTTTCATTTTCCCCGTTTTCCCTCTTTCCCTATTTTTCCCTTTTTCCCCTCCGTGGTAGAATACAGGCTGCACTTCTAGATTTTACCTTTTCCCTCTTCTCTTAGTTTTCCCTTTCCATTCCCTAGTTTCCCCCTTTTTCAGGGATTTCCCTGCATAAGTGGAAACACAGAGACGAATTATTAGATAACATGATAAAATATATAATTAAAATTAATTTAAAATTTATTAAAATAAATACATAATACAAAAACATAACCTATGAATATATAAGTAATAATAATACGCTTACAGTAAATAATTAGACAATATAATAAATCATTAAAACATAAAATCATAAAATAATATAAACTATAATAAATAATAAATAAATATGAATAAATAACACAAAATAAAATAAATAAAAAGAAACAAAAATAAAACCATAACAATGTAAATGAAAAATAAATATTATAATTAATGTATTTTATTATACCGGCATCAAACACTGTTTGATTTATTCCAGACCTACAATACTAGAATAGCCTCTTTAAATTCCACAAGTGTCACTATATAGCTTTTGTGTACCTATCCCAAGTAAAAATTTACTATAGCTGTAAACTATAGTGTGGCACTCTAGTATTTTGCAACATAGTGCACTCTAGTTTTACTATAGTTTAACTATAGGACACTATAGTTTTACAATAGGGCACTACAGTTAAACTATAGTGTTGCACTATAGTGTGATACTCTAGTATTTTGCAACATAGTACATAGTTTTACCATAGTGAACTTTAGTAAATTTTTACTTGGATATGTAAAAGTATAGTTGTTTTCTTTTCAGTAGATTAGTATTTTTAGCTGTTAGCTTTAGCTGTTTTTTTTTAAATTTAGTTTGGTAGCAATTAAAATTGTCCCCAATATCAACTATGTAGACAGGGCCGGATCTGAGCCTTTCTGGGCCTATGGCTTAAAGCTGAAGTGGGTCTACCAGATAATTTAAAAAATTCATCATCATGTCAAGTCTAGCAGTTTAGCGGGCCTATTCCATGTCCCCGGCCTGTGGCTCGTCGCCATACTGGCCCATAGGGAAGTCCGGCACTGTATGTAGACATTCAAAATTATGCAGTTTGGCAATAGGCCATAGGCCTAAGCCGAGACCATTAAACAGATAAACAGACAAATTTTTACCGGCATTGACCGTTGGGTTCGCGTAGACAAGCAGCTTGGCATTCCTCTTTGGAATTGATGTTGCGGAGGATCTGATTGTCGAAACCTTCCAACTCGTAACCGTGAACCCGGACGAAACTCCACGGTTTACCGCATGACGCTTCTGTTATTCAGTAAAAGTAGTAAATACTTGTTCACTAATTTGTTTACGACTGCTATTAGCTACGCTATAGATGCTTCTTAGCTCCAAATACTGAAGGTGCTACTATTTATGCCATCACTATTGCTACACTGCTATTACTATTGCTGCTACTACCATTGCTACTACTATTGATTCTGTTACTACTGATGCTACAAATATTGATTCTATCGCTATTGCTGCTGCTACTACTGCTACTATTGCTGGTATTACTATTGCTGGTATTACTATATTTGCTACTACTACTGCTACTACTGCTACTACTGCTACTACTGCTACTACTATTGCTGCTAGTACTACTGCTACTACTATTCATCCCGCTGTTCTTCTTCAAACCATTCATTTACTACCCACTTACTTCGTATGGTAAGCATACTATATTATCAGTTAAAGTATTAAATCATAATAACATAAACAAATTACTGAAATTCTACTAATTTATTATTACTTAAAGTAACTTAATTACATAAACAAAATTTCTATATATTTATAAAATTTACCAGGCAAGCAGACTTTCTCGAAATACATGCTGTACGAAGCGTACTGCAAAGAAGTTGAATCCATGGAAGCTGATCTGTCCAAAACGTAACATTTTTGTCTGCTGCTTGTAGGACCAATGCTGCTACTGCTGCTGAACAACTGGCGAGATGATCGGTCCGTTTCCATGACAACAGCCACGCATCTCTCGCCCATCCGATCGCATTCCCGTAAGCAGTCCATTGTGAAACTACCATCGTTGGGAAGCCGAATTTCTTGCCTTTTTCAAAAATTCAATAAAATTAATTTAGTTTTTTTGGTGCTTTCATTATTTATTATATTAATACTATTGGTATTATTACTACTACTACGATTATTACTGCTACTACTACTACTGTTACTACTTGTACTACTACTGCTGTTACTTCTGCTACTATCAGTGCTACGACTACTACTACTATTCCTGCTATTACTACTATTACTACTGCTTGTACTATTATTACTACTCCTCCTCCTACTCGTCCTACTCCTCCTACTACTCCTACTGCTGGTACTACTACTACTACTACTGCTATTAATTATGAAATATTTTATTTTTGAATATGTTGAAAGTGAAATGCAAGGTAGCGTTATACCTCCTGGCTCCGATATAATCAGCATTAGCAACTTTGTCGTAAGTCGTAGCTCCTCTGCACCTTCGGATATCAAACGCATTCAATCCGTTCCCGTAATCGTTCCTGTAACCGTTTCCGTAACCGTTCCCGTATCCGTTCTCGAAACTGATAGGAACGGAAGTAATGATTCCGCTTCCAGATCCCCCAGGACCGAATCCAACATTTCGCACACCTCCAGAAGTGCTGAACCTGTTCTGGTACAGCGGATCGTTGGGGTAACGGTTACTATTCTGCTGGAACGGATCCGAAGCTGCGGGACTCGAGTGCAGGCCCACGTAAGGATAGATATTCGGATTGGAAGTAAACGGATTACTTCCGCCAGAAGGAGATTTTCCACCGTTTGATAGACTCGTCCATCCGCCGGAAGTATCCGCTATTGGACGAGGAACCGGATTTCGATTTACTGTTGGGAATAATCCGCCGGAAGTATCCGGTATGGGACGAGGAACCGGATTTCTGTTTATTGTTGGGAATATCTCGTTATTCACGGGACGGATATCGTTACTAGAAGGTGCTAGCGGGTCGCATGACTTCTCGGTATAAACGGCTCCTCGTTGGAACTATTACGAATGTAATACATCAGTTGATCAGTTAGTACTAGTATCATAATACTAATTTTAGTAATAATAACAAATGATCGTTAGTAGAAGTATTAGTAGACGTAGTAGTAGGAGCAGCAGTAGAAATAGTAGGATCAGTCGTAGAAGTAGAAGTAGTAGTAGTAGTAGTAGTAGTAGTAGTAGAAGAAGTAGTACTAGTAGTACGAGTAGTAGTAGTACTAGAAGTAGTACTAGTAGTACGAGTAATAGCAGCAGTAGAAGTATTACTAGTAGTAACAGTAGTAGTAGTAGAAGTAGTATGAGTAGTACGAGTAGTAGTAGTAGTAGAAGTATTACTAGTAGTAACAGTAGTAGTAGTAGTAGTAGTAGTAAGAGTAGTACTAGTAGTAAGAGTAGTAGTAATTATAATAATAGTAGCAGTAGCAGAACTACTAAAAGTGGTAATAGTACTATTGATAGTAGTAGCAGAAGTACTAGTAGTTGTAGCAGTAGTAGTAGTAGTAGTAATGCTTGTAAAAGAAGTAGCAGTAGTAACAACACAAGCAGTAGTAGTAATAGAAGTAGGAGGAGGAGTTGTAATAGTAGTAGCACGAGCAGTAGCATTAGGACTGGCAGTACTGATGATAGTAGTAGAAGTAGTAGTGGAAAGTGGTAGAAGTACTATTAATAATAGCAGCGACAGTACTACCCGACTGAAAATTCTCATAGAGTATGTGGAATTTGGAACAGAGACTCAGTGAGATCTCACAACTTCTTAGAGTTTCTCACTGAGATCTCACTGAGTCTCTGTTCCAAATTCTACATACTCTATGAGAATTTTCAGTCGGGTAGTAGCAGAATGCTAAAAATGATAATAATAATACTTGAGTGTTTTCCGTTTGAGTGCTGATTGTGCTGCTGAGCGAACACAGGCCGGGGCTTCTAGTTTCCCGCTGCATCGAGAGCGAGCGGCAGAGGAACGACGGTTCGGTAAGACAAGCGTTTTGGCACTCCGCTTCACTAATCACGTTCAGTGTCTTATCAACGTAAAGAAGAGACTTGTCCATCTGCATTTGACCAAATCGACAGTTTCTGGGCTCTATTAATTGAAAAACTGATTAAAATGTTATCTAGAAACGTTACTTAAATTAAATAAATTAATTAGAATTCAGTCATATTTTTTAGATTTGATTGTTAGTATATTTAATGAATTTTTCGTATTGTGAAAGATGATAGCATTATATTGTTTAATTTTTATTAATATATTTAAATATTAAGTTAGATTTTATTACTGGAATTATTCACAGAAATATGTTATATTACTTAAAAATATTAATATAACTAATTTTCATTGATTTTTTTCCTTACCAGGAGCACATTGGTTTTCAATGTAGTCACAATCAGGATTGGCTTGGAAGGATCTGGGCTGCGTGAAGCGATCCTCGCTGCTCAGACGACACTCCTGTCGGCCGTTTTCATATATGGCAGCCCTGTAATAATAATACATTGAGGTAGTATGATAAAATCTGATCAGTAAGACTTTGTTGTAGTGGTTTTAACAGCAGCAGAATAGTAGTAGTGATAGTAGTAGTAGTAGGAGGAGGAGGAGGAGGAGGAGGAGTAGAAGTCGTAGACAAGTAGTATTAAAAATAGTAGCTGTAGCAGTACTAGTCGTAGTCGTAGTAGTCGTAGTAGTAATAGTGGTAGTAGGGACAGAGTAGTCGTAGTAGTAGCAGTTGTCGTACTAGTAAGTGAATAGTATTAACCGCAGTAGTAACACTGGCAGTAGTAGTAATATTAGTAATAGTAATGGTAGCAGCACTAGTCTTAATCGTAATAGTAGTAGCGGTAGCAGTACTAGTAGCACTATTAGTAGTGGTAGCAGTACTAATAGCACTCGTAGTAGTACCAGACCAGTAGTAGAAGTAGTAGTACTGGCAATAGTAGTAGTAGTATTAGTAGTATTATGTAAATTAATCGAAGTAGTAAACGTATATTTCTAACCAAAGTAAGTAGCAGTACTAGTAGCAACAGAAGTAGTGCTAGTAGTAATAGTAATATTAACAATAGTAGCAGTGATCGGCGTCGAAGTAGTAGTAGTGGCAGTAGTCGCAGTATTCATAGTAATAATAGTGCTAGCTGGATAACAATAATAGTAGTACTAGTAGTAATAGTAATATTAACAGTAGTATTAGTCATCGGCGTCGAAGAAGTAGTAGTGGCAGTAGTCGCAGTATTCATAGTAATAATAGTGCTAGCTGGATAACAATAATAGTAGTACTAGTAGTAATAGTAATATTAACAGTAGTATTAGTCATCGGCGTCGAAGAAGTAGTAGTGGCAGTAGTCGCAGTATTCATAGTAATAATAGTGCTAGCTGGATAACAATAATAGTAGTACTAGTAGTAATAGTAATATTAACAGTAGTATTAGTCATCGGCGTCGAAGTAGCAGTAGTAGTGGCAGTAGTGGCAGTATTCGTAGTAGTAATAGTGCTAGCTGGATAACAATAATAGTAGTACTAGTAGTAGTAGTAGTAGTAGATGTAAGCGAACGTTTACCTGCAGACAAAGCGCCTCTCTTCCAGGCATCTTTCCGTGCAGTCGCTTTTGGTGATCCCTCGTATAATTTCACGGTCGAATCCTCTCAAATCAAATCCAGGTAAACGTTCTATGCTCCACATACTGGAACACGTAGAAATCGAAGCTTTGGGGAAAAAAAGTATAAAATAACAAATTAACAAATTAAATAAACAAAATCCCCAACTACTTAACTAAAAAATTTATTATATAATAAATATACATTTGAACTAATTACTTGTATTGTAACGTAACTAGTCTAACACATATAGGAATTTCCATTTTAGTGATATTAGTTACGATAAAAAGTAACTTACAATAATTTTGACAATAAATAATAGTAAATATGATTTTTAGGTTTATATACCTCTAAAGCAACTTGCTTCATACGTGACAATTCCACTACTTTTCCTCATAGGTATCGTTACGTTTTTATTATTTGCAGTAGACAGCAGATCCCTTCAATTCCAGTGCAGCTTTGACGTCTAGGATCGAAAGTGAATCCCATACAATGAGGATCTGATCCACATTGATTCATACATTCCCGCACGGTTGGAGATCCTCGGTTATTGATAACCATGGGTATAAGCGATAAACTGATCCTTCCCTGCGAAAAGATCCTGGAGAAGTACTGAAAGCTTCGTATCCAGTGCTACGCTGGAAATGCATACGCCCTCCTCTGCAGCGATCTAGAAAAAATTATTATTATTATTGTAAAACCAATTCTGTCGAATGGTTGGACAGCATGTAAAGTATGTGTGGATTCAAAGAATCTGTCCACTCATTCGACAAATTTACTACTCATATGGATTTTTCATTATTTTTATTATACTTAAAATTACCATTTTCACCAAACCAAATCTGTCGAATGGTTGGACAGTATGTGAGGCGCGTATGGATTCTAAGGATTTGTCCACTCATTCGACAGATTTACTACTACACTATTATTATTATTTATTGAATTAAATCTGTCGAATCGTTGGACAGCACGTTAAGTACGTGTGGATTCAAAGGATCTGTCCATCCATTTGACAGATTTACCACTACACTTCAGTTATTATTCTTATTAATATTATTATTAAATTAAATCGTTTGAATCGTTGGACAGCACGTCAAGTACGTGTGGATTCAAAGGACCTGTCCACTCATTCGACAGATTTTACTATACTTTAGTTATTATTATTATTATTATTAATTTTACCCTGAGTGTTAAAAGGTAGGGCAGTAGAGAAGGATCCTGAAAACGTTCCGTGCTGGAAACCGCTAGTAGTTCCTGGAGACCGGAACGTAAAGGAACCGGAACCGGGACCGAAACCGGATCCGGATCCGCTGGAACTGGACCACGACGGAGTGAAGAACGAGTTGAATCCGCCAAATCCGCTTCCAAAGGAAGAACCGGAATTTTGCGAAATTCCAGGACTTTGCAAATTGCTGGAACACTTCCTCTCAGTGTAGTTGGTGCCCTGACGCATTTGAAGTGCTAAGGTACTTGCTGAAACTATTAAATTTTAATATAAATATTAAAAACCGATAAATTTATTTATAGTTCATAGAAAATAAGATTAATTATTCTTCGGTAAACATTGAAATTATTTTATTGCTGTAAGGAATTTACAAATTTTTTAGCACATGTTAAATAAATTAAATAATATAAAAAAGGATACGAATCTAAATTTAGTAAACAGTAAAAAGCATTACTTCAATACGTAATTTAATAGAATATAATCGTAAATACATAATAGAAGGTAAAAGTATTACATTAATGGATATAAACTTCCAAAAACTACTAAAAGTTAGTAAGCAACTATTAAATTTTTCGTTTTATTAAACTTAATATTTACAATTTAATTTAATATTTACAATTTAATTTAATATTTACAATTTAATGTAATATTATAATTTAATTTAATTTTTTTAAATTAAATTTTTCGAAATTTCAACCTCTATCATCTCCGCTAAGGAAGCACTGGCTTCCCGATTGGTAATACGAATAGGATCTGCAGATGAATGGACGATGTGAATTGCAGGAAGCAGCACACAGTTTCTCGTCCTGGATGTTAGAGACAATGGCATCCAAGTATCGAGGATACGCGTTCTCCAGAACCTGGAACGTGCAGCTAGGGTCCACTAGAAAAACGTAATAATAATAATAATAATAATAATAATAATAATAATAAAATCCCAAAAATGCCAACTATAATCAAAGTAATAGTAAAATAGAAATAAAAATATAGAGAATAAATAAATAATAAATAGAATTAAAGTTTATCCAATACTTCAACTTAAAATTTACTACACGTACTCTATGAAATATAGTTATTATTATAATATTTATTGCTATGAATAATGCCACAGCATCATATTAGATACTTTTTACAAGATAAAATAAACGATATCTCAATAATTAGTACAAAGTATTATAATAAAAGCAGCTTACTTTGCAAGCACTGGTTCTCCAGGTACTCCACATGTACAGCAGCGTCAGTATAAGCTTCAGGACGACTTCGTCTGTCAGCAGAGCTTAGTCTGCAGTCAAGTGATTTGGTATCGTATTCAGCCGAACGACAGACAAACTGAGTTTCCTGCAGACAAGCTTCTTGACAGTCTCGTCTTGTGGCCACCAGAGGGAGGACACGATCGTCTAGTCCCCGCAGCTCCTTCCCGGGGATACGGTCGAACGCCCAGGCTCTATCCCGGCAAGCCGCAACGTTACCTGCAGTAGAAATTATCAGTGTTTCCACTTTCAGTGTCCCTTTTTCCCCTCTTCCCTTATTTTTCCCTTTTCCCCCCTTCCATGCCAGCACATGAGGCTGTGTTTCTAGATTTCCCCCTTTCCCTCTTCTCTTATTTTTCCCTTTCCAGACCCCACTTCCCCTTTTCCAGGGAATTTCCCTGTAAAGTGGAAAGACTGGAAGTTATTGTCATAAAATAATATGGATGTTACTTATTTCAGTAAATTAAACTGATTTTGCTAGTCAGTACTATTATAAATAAGTTATTTTATGTTTAATTAACACAGATTAATATATATTTCATATTTTAATTTATTATTTTAATTAATTCGTTTATTACCACGTAAACAGATTTTTTCGAAATATGAATTTCCTTCCCGAAGAGTTAACTCCTCGGCTCGGCCTTGGCTATTGCGATCCAGTTTGAAACACCGACCCTAGTAAAAATATTAGTAGTGATAGTAGTAATAGTAGTAGTAGCAGCAGTACTAGTAGTATTATTAATAGAAGTTGTAGCAGCAGCAGTAATAGCAGTAGTAGCAGTAGTAGCAGTAGTCGTATTAGTTGTAGTAGTAGTAGTAGTCGTAGTAGCAGTACTAGTAGTATTATTAGTAGAAGTTGTAGCAGTAGCAGTAGTAGTAGTAGTTGTAGTAGTCGTAGTTGTAGTCGTAGCAGTGGTAGTAGTACTAGTAGTAGGAGTGGTGGTAAAGGTAGTAATCGTAGTCGTCGTAGTAGTAGTAGTCGTAGTAGTAGTATTTGTAGTAGTAGTAGTATCAGTAGTCATAGTAGTATATCATTGCACTTTCTAAACTACTTCGTTATTTTACTTGAGTATAGTCGACGTGGAAGGCAGGGCAATCAGCTCCTATTTCCAGACAGGCTTTGCCGCAGTCTACGGTGACTCCTCCAGTCATGGAATCTGTTCCAGTGTTCCTGGAACCGGTCAAACTTAGCGATTCCTGACGTGCGGATCGCAGGATATGTCCCGTCACTTTCTCATACGTGAAGATCCCGTTCTCGCATTGACCTTTGGAAAGATTCCATTAAATACTAACACTAACTAATAACTAATACTAACTAATACTAACACTAGTTTGTAAGTTCTAAGTAGTAATAATAATATATAATAGTAAGTAAATTTTAATTCGCCCACTGGCCTTCGCAACAATTAAATGAAATATTATTGCTATAAGTTTAGCAATAATAATAAATGTTAATAGTTAATAAATATTTAAATTAATTTTAATAAAGCATTGAGAGTAAACTACAAGTTAAATACAATTTATGAATTTAATAAAACATAATTAGTTTGTATAAACTTTTTAACGGCTTATTTAAATATTATAATTCTTCAGTAAATTATTTTGTTCTAATTTGCTTAATTACATATAATTCAAGTTTTAATTCTTTAATTTATTAAATATTATTGAATTAAAAATTTCTTTTACTTATGCTGCAGATTTTTTCCGCGTAAACGGACTTCTGTCTGGAATTTGGAGGTCCTTGAGGATTTCTCAGCTGAACTATAATTTAAATATATTTAAATACTACATTATTATATTAAAATAAATAATATTTTACCCGATAAGAGACTAACAGAATCATCTCCACTCAAATAACAGCGATTTTCTTCCGCAATGAACGAATAGGCCCGGCAATGGAAAGCCCTAGCCTTTACAAAATTTAATGTTAATCAAAATTAAGTTAATTTCAATTATATTTAATGGATACTTGGTCGCATAAAGACTCGCATTCGCTCTGGCTTTGGGCAAATTCCACTTGATCCATAGAAAACAACGAAGCATCGTTTCTGGCTGCGTAACGGCAGTCCGGCAACGCTAAATATGAATTATTTAAATTAATGATATTATTATATTAATTATTAATAATAATTCAGTACTTCGAACGCATTGATTCTCCAAATAATCAGTACTTCCTCCATCTTTGCGAAAAGCTAACGGCTGGGTCCTGCGATCCTCGCGACTCAGTCTGCAGATCTGCTGGGAAGCGTCGTATTCCGCAGATCTTATTTTGTAATAAAGCAGGAAATTAATGAAATTAATAAAACTAGTTATAATAATAATATTTTTAAAAATTCTTATATTAAAAAATGCTGTTTATCAATATATTATTAGCGTATGGATATAAAATAATTTACAATATATAATTATTAATTATTACAAATTATTTATTTTTTTTCTAAGACAGCATTAACGTTTTACTAATTAATTATCGTATCTTTAAAAAAAACCAGAATTATTAACTATTAGAATTAATTTAATTAAATTATTGGCCTATATAGATACAATATAATATAATATATTAGTATTAATTAGTAATTATTTATTATATTTAATTAAATTGTATCTTTCTTACTCTAAATTCTTTTACTATTTGTTCTTTTATTTCGGAATAAAGTAAAGTTAATTTTCAACTTATTCCTAATTTATTCTGGAATATTCTATCGAACAATATAAAATACCTGCACACGAAATCGGTTTGTTCCAGGCAAATCCTTTGACAATCCGCCCTGGACTGAACATTGATTTCTTCCAGATCATCGAATCCTTGAAGAGAAGCTCCGATAACGCGTTCAAAAGCCCATAGACGATCTCCACATACTGTATTATAGTTTTTGACTATAAAAAAAAATAATGAAATTAAATTATACAGTAATTAAAATATATAACATCATTCATTTACAAACCTCCGCGTAAGCAGATTTTCTGGAAGTAGTTGATTCCGGACGTCTCTTTCAGGGAATCCTTACGCCGAATGAAATCCTGATCTACTGACTGACACCTGGAAGCTCCGTAATCTGGAAATGAATAATAAATTAATTAATTAAACTAAATAAAAATCTATACTGAATAAAACTGAATTTTTGCCCCAAAAAATATTGAATTTGTATTGAATTATAAAATTAATTAATTCACAAAAAAATTGAAAATAAAAATTTGAATAATTGAACAGTAAGAGAGTTGGAAAATAGCTTTACCAACAGTGAAAGCAGCACAGGTTGATGTTTGCTTACAGAGAGCAGCACAGTCTCGGGTGACAGCAGTCCCGGGCTGTGATACTAGTCCCACGACATTTCCCGAGCCTCCGAAAGCTACTCCAGATGTCTTCTCGTAAGTTTCCACCCCACCGAAACATTGAGCTAAAGAAAAAAAAAGTAGTTTTAGTAATAGTAGTAGTTAGTAGTTACATAGTCAGTAGTAGTAGTTGGTTAAAGTTCCCGCTGTTGCTTACTAATTTGAATGTTAAGTCCAAGTAATAGGAAAAGTAATGGTGCCGTAGTTGTAGTAGTTAGTAGTTATAGTATATTAGTGCGTATATGCTATGTAGTAGGATATATAGAATATTTCTAGTAACTAGTAGTAAGTTAGTAGTAGTTAGCAGCAGTTAGTAGTTATAGTATATTAGTGCGTATATGCTATGTAGTAGGATAAATAGAATATTTCTAGTAACTAGTAGTAAGTTAGTAGTAGTTAGCAGTCCTAGCAGACTACTAGTGTTGTCGCTTGTTTTAGAAGTCTGTTATGATAAAACTAGTAGTTGCTAGGTATTGCAGTAATAGTAGTTAGTTAGTAGTAGTTAGTAGTTATACTACAGTACTACATGCATATGGTACGTAGTAGGAGTTACGGTATAGTTATAGTAACTAGTAGTAAGTTGAAAGTAGTTAGTAACCCTAGTAAACTGCTATTGCTTTCTAATGTGAAATTTGCAGTTGTAGTAAAGGTAGCAGTGCTAGTTTTAGTAGTTACAGTAGCTAGTAGTAGGATAGTAGTAGTTAGTAATCGTAGCAGACTGCTGTTGCTACTGCTTGTTCCGTGTACTTCACGCGGTTCACGGGTTGCGAGCCCCAAACGAACTTCGATTGCAAAAACCCTGATTCGAAATGCTGATTTGCATAACCTTGAACTTTTCCGATTTGGCTTGAATTCACCCAGGCCAAAGCAGTCCACCTAGGGTCGTCACTGAGGAAAGTTGTCCCTCCTTTGTTGTTATAAATTAATTATTCTTCGTTCGGTTCCCTTTTCTTGGTTACATTTGATTTCACTGTTAATTCTCTTTAATACAAATATGTTCAGTTGGAATCTTTTGTAATCATTCGACACGAAATCGACAAGGCGAGCTTTCTGCCCTGAACATATGGTGCATCGACCGGGAATCGACGAATCCGACGAATTCGATCATCGCACGAGGTAAGGCATTTGCATGTTGTGGCTAGTTCACGTTGTTCACGTTGGAGGCGTTCCAGTCGTTAGGGCCCTTGGGAATCGACCCTGCTGGCCCGAGCGCCTTAAACTGCAGGGGCACAGGGCCACGACTACGGCCGCGTGGCAGCGTGAACTACATGCAGATGGCTTATTCAACAATTCACGAAATTTCCGATCTTCGACACAACGAGAGGGCACGACGTGGTCGAGATGACAACCGAGTGGCAATCGACGATGACGACGATAGCGAGGAGGAACTGCCTAAGGATCCGATGTTTTTCAAGTGTGCTAGGAGGATGGCGAAAATTCAATGCGATAAATTACGGACGAGGATTCTAAGGCTGCTGGAGGTAAAAGGTAGTAAAACCGAAATTCGAATATCGCGTTCCGAACTTGTCGAAAGGCAAGACGAATGTCTCCAGTTTCACTTAGAATACATTAGGTTAGCTTCAGTCGGTACAGTTGACTTTCGAGAAGAGAACGAGTGGGCTGAAAGGTTTAAGGAGGAAACGGCATGGTGTTTAGAGGCCATTGACGAACATTTGGCCTGGCGAATACGAAAGGTTGACGCGACTAGTCGATCTTGTATGTCTCTACAGTCGTGCAAAGGGGAGCATACAAGAAGTTCAGCGATCAGTAGCTTAGAAGGAATTCCCAGGTAATGCAATCGAAGACACCAGCAACAGTCCCTCTTCAACCTGAAGCTTGGGCGAATTCGAACCCTCTTCATTCTTCTGTCGATTCGTTCACTGCCGACATTTCGAGCCATCGTTCCGAGCACACGGATAGCTTAAAATCCGGTATGAGAAACAGTAGGTCGATACGAAGTCCTAGTAAGGTCCCCTCTCAAATGACTTCGAATAGTCGTCACATTTCGATCAGCAAATTCCTCGAGGACATCGAACCCAGGTACGGACAAAGTTCAGGTGACACCCCCCAAGACGAGTACCCTTCCCCTTGGCCGTTGGACCCTCCCGACGAGTACTCGACCCCATGGCCATTAGACGAGGTAGGGTACGGGTTCCCTGAATGTCGAAGTGTCCCGAGTATCCCAGGTGCTAGCGAATGGGTAGGAGGGACACCCATATCAAAGCACTGGAATATTCCATGGCAGAGGCCAGAGTGTAAGGACGCAAGACGGCAGAACGACTCCCGTCAAGCCAGCGGTATTAAAGGGATGGCGGCATGTCTTGATGACGAAATTTCGAGAACCGATTCTCTTTTGTCCCCACGAAACTCTCGAGCTCCTGTCCCAGAACGAAAGTTTCCCGAAGTATTAGGTACAGGTAGCCCACGGCAATCCGAAAGGCAAGAGAACTGTTCAGATTTGTCGCCGAGCCACAAGCGAAGGCTTTACCCGCGAAATCCTGGTTTGAATGACTGCGAGAGCAGCTGCTCCTCTTCTCTGACCCTCTATGGATCGACACTACAAGATTCTGCTAAGAGCAAGGATCACGATTTACGAAGCCCTGGCTTGAGCCCGCATGGTTCCCGTCTCCGAAGCCCGGGGCTCCCCGATTTCTATTCCGATTACGTTCTCCGAAGCTCTGGGCTGGATCCGTCTGGTTCCCGTCTCCGAAGCCCAGAGCCCTCCGATTCCGATTTCAGAAGTTCTGGGTTGAACCCGTCTGGTTCCCGTCTACGAGGCCCAGAACTCTCCGATTCCAGTTATGTTCTCCGAAACTCCAGGATGACCCAGTCGGGTCCCGATCTCCGAATCCTGAAGTTCCCCGATTGGAATCCCAATTCACGAAGCTCCGGGTTGGCCCAGTCGGGTCCCGATCCTCGAAACCCCGAGTCCTATGATTCCAATCACACTCTCCGACGCTCTGGGCTGAACCTGTCTGGTTTCCCTCTTCGAAGCCCAGAGTCCCACAAATCCAGTGCCGTTCTCGACTCTCGAAACTCTGGGCTTAACCGGTGTGGTTTTCGTCTCGAAAGCCCAGAGTCCTCTGAGACTGATCTCGATTTTCGAAACTCTGGGCTGAACCCGTCTGGTTCTCGTCCTCGAAGCCCAGAGTCGTCTGAATGCAATTTCGGTCCTCGAAACTCTGGGCTGAACCAGTCTGGTTCTCGTCTCGAAAGCCCAGAGTCCTCTGAACCCGATTCCGATCCTCGAAGCTCTGGAAAGGACCCACAGATTTCTCGTCTGCGAAGTCCAGAGTCTCTCGAATGCGATCTCGATGTACGAAACTCTAGGCTGGACCCGTCAGGTCCCCTTCTCCGAGGCCTAGAGTTGTCCGATCTCGATTCCCGAACTTCTGGGTTAACCCATTCGGGTCCTGACTTACGAAACCCAGTGTTCTCCGATTCTGAGTCCGATTCACGAACCTTTGGGTTGGCCCAGTTGGGTCCTAATCCCCGAAACCCAGGGTCCCTCAATTCCGATTCCGACTTGCGAAGCTCTGAGTTCAGCCAGCTTGGTCTTTATCTCCGAAGCTCAGAGCTGCCAGATTCCGATTCCGTTGTTCGAAACTTAGGGCTGAACCATTCTGGTTCTCATGTGCGAAGCCCAGATTTACCCGACGTCGACGCCGGTCTACGAAACTCCGAATTACTCGTTTCCGAGCCCGATTTGCGAAACTTGAGGTTAAACCATTCTGGTCCCGATGTACGAAACCCAGAGTTACCCGATTCCGATTTCCGAAGCTCTGGGCTAAGCCGGTTTGGTTCCGATTTACGAAACCTTAAGTTGCTCGGTTCCGAGTACGATTTCCGAAATTCCGAGTTATTTGGCTCCGATGACGTCTTACGAAAGTCTGGGTTGCATCAGGGTGGTTCCGATCGACGAAACTCTAAGTTACCGGTTTCTGACCCACGATGCTCCGAGTTAAACCAATCTGATGCCAATCTTCGAAACTCAGAGTTACTCGATCCGAAGCTGAGTCTGCAAGTCGCCGACTCACCCGATTCCGATTTACGAAATTCTGGGCTGGACCATGCTGGTTCCCACTCACGAAGCTCAGAATTATGCGAGTTCGATTTCGACTTGCGAAACTCGCCGACGAACGACTCCGAATTCGATCTACGAAACCTTAAGGTACTCGGTTCCGACCCCCGATTCCGAAACTCCGAGTTAAGTGTTCCAGAGGACACCTTGCGAAATCCTGGGTTACACCTAATAGGTTCCGATCTCCGAAGCCCAGGGTTATTTGATTCTGGTTCCGGTATTGATCCACGAAACTCGGCGTTACCTGCCCTCTTCGTTGCGTTTCGGAATTCTACATTGTGGTACTTCACACTCCGCAGTTTAGAGCTCCTTTCGCCCAAGTCTGCAGGACTAAGCGGCAGTAAGTGGCCCTGCGTCGCCGAAGCAATTTTCCTTGCTACCGTTCCCCCTACCCACGAGTACGTCGGTTGTGAAGCTGAAGCTCACACCGGTTGGAGCACAGGAAACGAATCTACGACGATCAGACTTGGTTCACCTGAGAGGCAGGATTCATACGGGCCGGCCGAGAATGTAAACTGTGGTTCCTCCCGCAGGAGGAAGCCTAACGGACAGGGCCGAATGGTCAGCTTCAAGCTGACGTCGCGCCACGGTCAGGCTGAGTCTGAGGTCACACGAACGAAGTCGAACCGACTGCTGAACCTCACTGAACGCCACGTGAAACGACTCATCGAACTCCACAGTACGAACTACCTCAAGGATGCCGATTTGGTTTCACTCGACTCCGATTATACTGAACTTCCAAACAGAGTGAACCAAGCAGACGCTGCTGAAGAACACGCCCCTGCGAACTCGCAGTTGAGTATACGGACTCAACTGTCGACTCAATCCCCTTCATCGAATGGGTTAGCGAAGACATGTCCACGACAAGCAGGACCTTACAAATAGTCCAAACGATTGCCCGAATTTCCCCGGTAGAAACTTCACTCTCGACTACATTCCGCGTTGATCTCTCCAAAAACCGACATTCGATGGATCATCAGGTGTTACCTCGATACTCTAGCAGTGATGATCTGGTCAACGCGTTCTGGAAAACCCTCCAGATCTTAGGTGCCTTCGTATCGTCCGAGATTCGTATGCGCCTTCCAATTCGAGTAGCCCAGAGCAGTTGCGAGTTTTCCGGCGACCGTTTCGCGAGCCGTTTGCAAGTGCAGTTAGTTCTGGTACCTGCAACACGACTTTAATCGACTGATTCGGACATGTCGACGTTACCGATAGCAGCAGTCTGAACCCGACCAACCGACCGACCAACGACCCAGCATCCCCGGAAGTCTGGCAAACCCGAAGGACGCTGGCTTACGATTCGAACCCCGATACGATTCCGAAACCACGATACGATTCGAACCCCACTTCGATTCGATAACTCCGAACATTGCTGCCCGTAGCGAACTGTGACAAGTCACAGCTGAGAATTACGAGCCAGTGATGTCCATCTTCGATTTTCTTTCTCCATTGAATTTCCTTCGTTTCTTCCGTTTTCCCGACGACGAATTGGCGAGAATGTGCAATCAATCCGAGTAAAGCAGAGTACCATAGTTCCCGATCTTTCGATTCAGATCTTCCCATTTCCCGATCCCTTCGAGTACTCGCTTTACCTTCCCTAACGAATCCGTCGAAAGCCCAGAACACTCTTGGTTTCCCGAGCTGTAACGAACTCTCTGCATGCCAACCCGATTGTTCTGTTATTACGAAACAGTCCAAATACCGAAAATTGCGAAACCCGATTCCGAATCTCCGACTCTCGATCTCGATTCTCCGACCTCCGAAACTGCGCGACGATGGCTGCAAGAGACTCACGACCTTCTTCTTCTTCTGGCTTACGGCTTTCGTTCGCAACCACTAAGAAGTGTTTCTGGCTTCCAGCCATAAACAGGGCCGGCTGTGTTCCGTGTACTTCACGCGGTTCACGGGTTGCGAGCCCCAAACGAACTTCGATTGCAAAAACCCTGATTCGAAATGCTGATTTGCATAACCTTGAACTTTTCCGATTTGGCTTGAATTCACCCAGGCCAAAGCAGTCCACCTAGGGTCGTCACTGAGGAAAGTTGTCCCTCCTTTGTTGTTATAAATTAATTATTCTTCGTTCGGTTCCCTTTTCTTGGTTACATTTGATTTCACTGTTAATTCTCTTTAATACAAATATGTTCAGTTGGAATCTTTTGTAATCATTCGACACGAAATCGACAAGGCGAGCTTTCTGCCCTGAACACTGCTTACTCATTCGAAAGCTAAAGGTACAACAATAGTTGCAGTGCTAGTTACCTTTAGTAGTCAGTAGTTAGTTACAAGTTGTAGCAGAGTGCTGCTACTGATCGATTAGTGAATATTACTTAGTTGTAGTTAAGTTACAAAAGTCGCAGGTAGACTACTGCTACTGTTGCTTACTGATTCACTAACTTAAGCTATACTAGCCGTCCGCACTGTTAGCTAATAGCTGACCAATGTACTAACTAGTAATTTTAACTTATATAGTAGTAGTTAAGTGCTAGCACTAGCAGTAAACTGCTGCTAATACCGTAGGGCAACTAATTTTACCAGTAAGGATAATATTAGTAAAAACAGCAGTGCTACCAGATTTCAGACTAATCTGACAAACTTACAGATGTTACTACTCATATCACTTAACTCGTAAGTTTTACTTAAACTAGTCATACAGGTGCTACTACTAGACTATGAACTACTACAGTAGCGCTAGAACTGCTAACAGTCAAACTAGTTTATTCAATACCAGTTAGCAGACTTGAGACTTCCTAACTTGACTAACTTACAATTTTACTACTTGTTTCGCTTAACTCGTAAGTTTCACTTAAACTAGTTCTACAG
The DNA here is from genome assembly GCA_002872375.1 of Eulimnadia texana. Taxonomy (NCBI): domain Eukaryota; kingdom Metazoa; phylum Arthropoda; class Branchiopoda; order Diplostraca; family Limnadiidae; genus Eulimnadia; species Eulimnadia texana. Next base: position 6,595,216 of record NKDA01000002.1, on the reverse strand, counting down.
ATGCTACTATTAGACTATGAACTACTACAGCAGCACTATAAGCACTGCTAATAGTCAAACTAGTTTATACAATACCGGTTAGCAGACTTCAGACTTACTAGCTTGACTAACATACTAATTTCTGAAACATAACTACTTAGTTGAATTTACCTTTGCTTAACGCCGGAACACTCAACACGAACACGACCACCGAAAACAGAAAATCCTGCATCAAACAAACAAATTAATTTAAATAAATAATAATAAAAATACATATTAAACTAAATATTATTAATAAACTAATAATATTTTAATACGACAAAAAAGTGAACTTATTACAAAAAAAATAAAATTAATTTTTACGTAATTAACTCTTATCAATTATCAAATAATTTAATTAAAATTAATAAAAACTATAATAAAAATATAAATTTAAATAGACATCATTATCAAAAATAATACACATAACAAAATTAAATCACATTTAAATAATTATTTAACACTATTTAATATTGACTACATAATTAACTGTAAATAATTAACAAAATATAAATATTTAGACTTTTTTCCGGAATTTTGTGGGAAGTCTGGAGGCTATCCGTCTGTGTTGTTCCATGACTGGAGTCTGGACAAGAACTGGGTGACAAAAAATGTGGAATTTCCCTCTCATAGGGACTCTCTCTTTCATTTGTCCTTGTGAATGAGTCAATAGAAAAATCAGCTTTTGAATTTTTTCCCCTTTTTTTTCCCCTCTGAGTTTTTGTTGTCATTTGGAAGTCACCAAGTCTAACGTAACTATCCGGCACCACCCCGTCCATTTCCGCTTCGTACTACACACACAAGGGTCCTAAACCGAAGAAAAAACTTTAAATTAACAATTTAATTATTAGAATTATATTATTATTAGAATTATAAATTATTATTAAATATATTTTTATTAGAATTATAAATTATTATTACCTATAGTATTATTAGAATTATATTATTATTGGAATGATAAATTATTATTAACTATATTATTATTAGAATTATATTATTATTGGAATTATAAATTATTATTAACTATATTATTATTAGAATTATATTATTATTAGAATTATAAATTATGATTAATTATATTATTATTAGAATTATAAATTACTTTTAACTATATTATTATTAGAATTATATTATTATTAGAATTATAAATTATTATTAACTATAGTATTATTAGAATTACACTATTATTAGAATTATAAATTGTTATTAATTATATTATTATTAGAATTATAAATTATTATTAACTATATTATTATTAGAATTATAAATTATTATTAACTATATTATTATTAGAATTATAAATTATTATTAACTATATTAATATTAGAATTATTATTATTTTGTTAATGTATTACTAATTAATCAAAACTAATTATTAATTATAGTAGTTTATGCCCTGCTATACATACCAGAGCAGTCTAAACCGGCTAGAAATATTTTAATTATTAATATCGTAATTATATTATAGTTCATTAATTATAAATTGTTATGTACATATTTCTAATTTATTTATCTAATTAATTAATTTAATTAAGTTTCTATATTACATTCTTTTTGAATAATATAATAGAGTAACATATATAATATAAAATAATTGTAATTATAATAACAATTCGTATCTTCTTAACTAGTACGTCCTACTGACTATTTTCTATACATTTTCTTACGATATTTATCATTTAATAATAATAATAATAATAATAATAATAATAATTAAAAAGAATTGGCAAAGTTGCGAACCTGGGTTTGGACGCGCGGACAGTGTTTTCACATTCATTTCCCCTTTCTTCCCTCATCCCTTATTTTTCCCTTTTTCCCCTCCGTACTAGAATACAGGCCGTGCGTTTAGATTTTCCCTTTTCCCTCTTCTCTTATTTTTCCCTTTTTTCCCTCGGTACTAGAATACAGGCCGTGCAATTAGATTTCCCCTTTTCTCTCTTCTCTTATTTTTCCCTTTTTTCCCTCCGTACTAGAATACAGGCCGTGCAATTAGATTTTTCCTTTTCTCTCTTCTCTTATTTTTCCCTTTTTCCCCTCCATACTAGAATACAGGCCGTGCGTTCAGATTTTTCCCTTTCTTCCCTCATCCCTTATTTTCCCTTTCTTCCCTCCGTACTAGAATACAGGCCGTGCGTTCGGATTTTCCCTTTTCTCTCTTCTCTTATTTTTCCCTTTTTCCCCTCCGTACTAGAATACAGGCCGTGCAATTAGATTTTCCCTTTTCTCTCTTCTCTTATTTTCCCCCTTTCCAGACTCCATTTTCCCCCTTTTTCAGGGAGTTTCCCTGCAAAGTGGAAACACTGCGCGCGGATGGCTGCGTAAAACGAGGGGCTGGTGAAAACGTCAACGAGGCGCAGCCAATCGAGGACAATCGTTTGTCACAAAACCAGCGAATCACGCAATTTTCCATTTTTCACAAATTCTCGTTAATGACCAATCCGCTTCCAGAGTCATCCATCTTCCGAACACCCAGAAAATTCAAATATATACATTAAATTACTATTTAGTACTGTATTACTTGCCATTAATAGTATTTTAGTTAGTAGTAATATTATTTTTTTTATGTAATTACTTATATATAATATATATACTAGAAAATTCAAATATAAACATTAAATTACTATTTAGTACTGTATTACTTGTCATTAATAGTATTTTAGTTAGTAGTAATATTATTATTTTTTTTACTTAATTACTAATATATACTATATATACTAATGTATACTATATTTACTAGAAAATTCAAATATATACATTAAATTACTATTTAGTACTGTATTACTTGCCATGAATAGTATTTTAGTTAGTAGTAATATTATTATTTTTTTTACTTAATTACTAATATATACTATATATACTAATGTATACTATATTTACTAGAAAATTCAAATATATACATTAAATTACTATTTAGTACTGTATTACTTGTCATTAGTATTATTTTAGCTAGTAGTAATATTATTATTTTTTTATTTAATTACTAGTATATGCTGTATAAACTCGAAAATTCAAATATATACATTAAATTACTATTTCGTACGGTATTACTTGTCATTAATAGTATTTTAGTTAGTAGTAATATTATTATTTTTATTTAATTACTAATAGTATACTATTACTAGTTACTACTATTCCAACTATTTATTCTGAACTATTTTGCATTCAAGCTATGATTCGATTAACTTACAATATTATGAAATAGTTTTACCTTCAGAGTAATAGTGTATAACTATTTAATTAATATTTTACTAAAAATGAAATACCGTCAAAGTGATGGTATACAACTACTTAATTAATATTGTATTAATAATGAAATACCGTCAAAGTGATAGTATACAACTACTTAATTAGTATTTTACTAATAATGAAATACCTTCAAACTAATAGTGTGTAACTATTTAATAATGAAATACCTTCAAACTAATAGTGTACAACTATTTAATTAATATTGTAATTATAATGAAATACCTTCAAAGTAATAGTCTATAACTATTTAATTAATATTTTATTAATAATGAAATACCTTCAAACTAATAGTATACAACTACTTAATTAATATTTTACTAATAATGAAATACCTTCAAACTAATAGTGTATAAATATTTAATAATGAAATACCTTCAAACTAACAGTATACAACTACTTAATTAATATTTTAATAATAATGAAATACCTTCAAACTAATAGTGTATAAATATTTAATAATGAAATACCTTCAAAGTAATTAAGAAAAGACTTTCCCTCTTCCTTTCAAGGAGTCCGTGGTTCCTGTCCTGTAAACGGAACATTAAACGAATAATTAAATCCGAAAACAATAAAAAGTTAACGATAAAAACAAGGAAACGTCATTCATCCCATGGCAAAAGCTTATTTAATTAAATTTAATGAATGAAATTACTCAATAATTAAAATAACCAAGGACTCCGAGGTCAAGTGTACGAAGATTATTTGATAACACGTAGATAACAGGGAGATAATAGGCTGATAACAGTGATAACACAACCTAAGTGTACGAAGATTATTGGAAGTTTCGGACCCCTTGAATATAACAATACATTATAATTATCACTGTAAAATTCCATGTATCGATATTATAGTGATTTACTCAAATACTGTCTAAATCAAGGGGTCCGAAACTTGCAATAATCTTCGTACACCTAGACCGTGTTATCCCTGTTATCAGCCTATTATCGCCCTGTTATCTACGTGTTATCAAATAATCTTCGTACACTTGTCCTCAGAGTTTCGGACCCCTTGATCTAAATAACTAACGTTAGGCCTATATCGAAATCTTTCAAACGGGATACTGTACGTTGTTTTATGGATTGTATCGATACTTAACACAGTATCGATTATATCTTATACACATTATTGTACTAGGCCTACGTAAATCAGTGCACTGGCCTGCATATATTTGTCCAGCTACAAAAATATTATAATATAATAATTTACAATAAATGCAAGTAACGGGTAAACGCCCCGGAAGTGCACAGAAAAATGGCGTGCATAATCGAGTCTGCGCATTTGTACTGATTTTTCCACAAAAGCATTGAGCACACATGAAAAATGATAGGCGCCATTCAATTGGGTATGTCTTTTGTTTATATTTCGTTTTGATATATAATATGGAGCAATAAACTACTGCACGCAACTATCAACTACCAACTACTCCGCATAATTTTACACAAAAAAAAATACAACTGCACTTCTTATGGCTGCATAAGGATATTAAATCTAAAAAAAAAGTTTTGTAAAGATAAATGAGACCGTACATTTTTTTTGCTTGAATCGAGGAAACTATCGTTTTCTAAACGAACATGAAAACTAATCGATTAATAACCCGTAGTACAGGTTTTTCAAGTACATCAACTATCACTTTGCGTTTACACAACCGATTTAAAAAATTTTGAACTACAATTTCTTCAGTCTTGGTTTACGGCCAGAAGTGGTTTCCTGGACGTAACTGTATCGATAATCGAAGGGTACAGTTGTTCTCTATCGATTTTTTCCATGAATCCAGTGCGTTCCATCTGTTCCAGGACGGGAATGGAACACGCAGCAAGACACATAGTGATTCCATCCTGTTTCAGCGAAGTGTTGAGCTGTCCCAGTGTCGAACAAGCGCTCATATCGACGAAAGCAATGGCCGAACAATCGATGATAAGGCATCGGAATGGAACAGCTATCATCTTGGCGTTAGTTGTTCCAGATTCCAGTAAAGCACTCGATTTCCCGTCCGCAAGCAAACTTTCTTCAAGAGGTCTAGAACGCGAGTTGTCCAGCACGAATTTGCGGAAAATTCCGCAATTGGCGAAATGTAAACCTCCAGCCCAGTGAAGTATCTTCAGGCCAGGCTCTTCAATGGCAGTTGGGTATTTGTCCACATCAACGAAGAGTTCAGTTCCAGGCAAGTTTCCCAGCACAGCAGAATGTGGTTTCTGGCCTCGATAGAACAGAATAGCAATCGATGCAACAACACCTAAACCGAGTCCGATATCGATATCGATTACAACCACACCGAGAAAGGCTACAGCCCAGACTACAGCATCTAACGGCGAGCATTTCAGGGCCTTGTGGAAATCCTTAAATTGCATGAACATGCCTTTAAGTGCTACAACAATAACCGAAGCTAGAACGGATAGAGGCAATGACTCGAAAAACGGGCCTATCCACAGAAGTACAATCAACAACAACCCGCATGAAACTACGCTGGCAAGCTGAGTCTGTCCCCCCACAGATTCCTGGAGCAAGCTGCGGGATAACGAAGCTGCTGAGGGCATACAGGAAAAAACGATCCTACGATATTGGACGCCCCTTGTGCTAAGAGCTCCTGATTAGCCCGGACCTTGTAACCCCTTTTAGCGGCAAAAATCTTGGCCATGGAAAGGCTTACCGCGTAAGCCACAACAGCTATTGCTACAGTATCGAATAGGATTTTAGGTAAGAGCCAAAAAGGTGGAGCTTTGGGCTCGGGTAAACCTGTAGGGATGTGACTGATGATGCGAGTCTCGAAGTTAGCGTTCATATTGCAGTAGTAAGAAACTAATGTTCCTAGAACTAGCGCGATCAATTCAACAGGAACGGGAAACTTGAGATTTTTCCCGTAGCAGGGTTTTAAGTAGTCATTATGAATAGCTAAGGCCGTTATGGTAATGGCAGACGTTATGATTTCAGCTACGTTTGCCTCAGGCAGAGACCCGAAGATGGAAACGTAGGTGCGGATCAAACGAAAGGCTCCTGTGAAACGGGGCACAGAGATACCGAGCAGATTTTTGATCTGCGAAGTGAGGACGTGAATGGCAGCCCCTGTTGTGAAGCCACTGACCAGGTGATCGGACAGGACCAGACCCAAGACCCCGAGACGCAGGACGCTCATAAGAACTTGCCAGAAACCGACCATAAGACAAACGGCAGTAGCAACTTCCAGATGCGATAGATGGGCAGTCGTTTCTTCTGAAGTCGTGTTTGAAATCACAGCAGTCATATTGTCTGGTGAAGAGTACTGGTCAACAACTCTGCCTGTCATCAAAGTAACTACGGCAAAAGTCCCTGCAAACATAAATATATTTTTTTAATATAATAAAATGATGAAAAAAGTCAAATATTTAAGTTTAAGTTTACCGAGAGATATGTGATGTGAGGTCCCCAGAACTGTGTACACCAGCACAGGGAAAAAGGCCATGTAGATCCCCACTATCGGAGCTACACCCCAAGGAGGGCGTATCCCATACCTGAATAAATAATAATAAGATAACATAAAGTATACATATCTAAAAAATAAAAAACAGTAATATATAAAAACGAGATATTTTAAATTATTCTGATTATATTTTTATTACATGATTTATTATATTATAATTTAATATACATTTTAAATTGCCTAATATTTTACTTTTATGTTTCAGTTCTCTACTCAATTTAACTTCTTTATTAACCCTGTACTATTCAAAAAATAACTAATACTCACAGTATTATTATGTAATATATGTTTGTAATAAAAAAAATGTATTTTTAGACCTTGCGGGATGTGCATCACAGCGACTGTGCATCCGGACACGACATCGTAGAGAAAATGTTCCTTCCATCGATAATTCGGCAGCCACGAAAGTATAGGAAAAATGTTGGTTAACACGTTTAACACACTCGAACCATTGCAACCGCAGTCGCGGGCAGTCCTGTGTTTAAGTCTGTCAGTAAACTCTGGAAAAATGAAAACGATACTTCAGTTAATACTAATAAAGGATTATAATAAAATAAATGTTACTTGTCGTTTTTTTGCTGAACTTTCGTTTCATAGTGATCGTCAAGAGCTAGTTGATCGAAGGCAGGCCTGTTTATCGAAATTGTGGCAGTTTCCAATTTCTTTGAAGACTTATCGTCCAAATGTTTTTTCAAATCCTGGTTTTCCATGTCGCTGTCCTCTTCGATTAAAGGCTTCCTGTTACATTAAAACATATAATAAAATTAACAGAATAAATAGAAAATGTTAACCAACCATCGCATGGCCATATTTGCTGCTTTTAAAGCCAATAACACAGTTTAAACAGAACAAAATTAAATTTACTGAGAGCTAGCTTTAGAGACAACAACTTTGTCAACTTGGCTCTAGCAAAATATAACTTGTTTGAACCAAATCTAACAAATAATTCGTGTCATTTCCTCTGAACAACCCAGTTCCAGTAATAGCTAGATAATTGCCTCACCTAATTACAAATTCTCCAGAGTGAAATAGTTGTTGTTTCTCTCAAGGGCGCCTTTTCTGCATGATCGACCTGCAACTCTGACTGACCTAGTGCGAAACTTTCACGTGAGGTGGGTGGATATTCAGTGTCTCCACTTGAGTTTTTGTATTTCCCGCCAGGGGGCATCAAATTTCCCACATTTTCCCCCATCAATCTTTTTCCTTATTTTTTCCCTCATTTTCACCGTTTCCACATTGAATCTCCCCTCTTTTTTCCTTCTTCCATTATTTTCCCCTTTTTCCCCTCGGTGCTGGAATTAAGGCTGTACTTTTAAATTTTCCCTTTCCCTCTTCTCATGGTTTTCCCTTCTCAGACCCATTTCCCCCTGTCGCTGGGAATTTCCCTGCAAAGCGGAAACACTGCTCATTTTGAAGTCGAATTCGAAGTCATTTGCAGTCTGAGGTCGATTTTCCTTCAAATGGGGGAATTTCCCTCATTTGTGGAACTACTGTGGATAGTAGTTGTTTCCATTTTTCCCTTTAAAGATGGCTCTGCTTTCTCCTTTTCCCCCTTCCATGTTAGGAATATCAAGCTACACTTCTAATTTTCCCCTTCCCCTCTTCCCTTATTTTTTTCCCTTTCTAAGGGAATTTCCCTCAAAAGTAGAAGCAACTGGTGGATATCAGTTTTGAGTCATCTAGCTGCAAAATTAAATACTATAACTAATGCTGTTACCTTCGAATAATAAAATAACCGTTAATTATTATAATTTTTATTGTTATTTTAATTATACTAATTATAAAAAGCCATTACACCTGAAATCAACTTTTTCAGCACGAATTTCAAACATTTTAACTTAAAATGATCAATAAGAAGACTGATGATAATAATAAAAAAATATCAATAATTTTGATAGACATACTCAGGTTTAATTAACTTTATGTTTTTAGCGTATTGTAATATAATTTTTATCATACAAAATTAAATATTGGTTTATCGTTTATCTTTCTAGTTACTTAGAGAATCTATCCTAAAAAGGCAACTGAAGATCAGAACCTCTACTACGGACAAACGAATTAAATATTTCTAGGCAAAAATCTTCACCTTAATGGATAACTCCGGACAACATTGAAAAAAATATATGTTGTAGAACATTTTACGCTGATTCCGAATATATATAGTGTCCCTATCTCAATTTTCTACCGTTTGGCCGCTAAAATTAATTAAAGTTTGAAAATCCACGTGGCAACGCTGGAAACTGAGCGGACGTTCTGACTGGTTCGCACTGGTCACGTGATCAAAACAGCCAATCAAAATCCTAGTAGCAGACGATTTCGTGCTACTGTTTACTCCCTACGACATGCTGGATATCTGTTCAAGCGTAAAAAGTGATATAACATATTATTTTTCCCAAGTTGTCTGTAGTTGCCCTTTAAAATATCCGCATTTTGGCATAAGACCTGCACAATATAAATAAGGTAACAAAAATTAACGAGTAATAATTTGCAATAATGAAATAATTAAGAATCCAAAGGACTTTCTCTCAGCGTTTTTACTTTCAGTTTCCCCTTTTTTCCCCTCTTCCCTTACTTCCCCCTTTTCAGATCCCATTTTCTCCCTTTTCAGGGAATTTCCCTGCAAAGTGGAAACACTGCTTTCTCTTTTTCAAACACAAATCTGGGAAAACCCAGTGAACGACTTTGTTGATGATTTAGGCCATAAACCAATTTACGTTTTGCAACATCACTGGAACAAGTTTCGTTTACAGATGGCCACGTACTTCATCCAGACACAAAGAAAAGTCTTGAAAAGGTTCTCGAAGTTGCAAACTAATCTTTATTGTAGACATCTTAATCGTATAGACCAATTGTTGAAAGCCTTTCCTAAATATTAAATTGTAGATCAAGAAGTTGCAGTGGAGTTTTAATCGACACCCGCGTAGAAATAACGGTGCCTTTTGTGGTGCCTTTTTGGTGTGACCTTAAACTGGCGGCCTAAACGTTAATTTAAAGGTTGGAGACGCTAACGGTGGTGCAAGCAACTGTAAAAAGGCACTGTATAAAGAAACCGATGAACTACAAAAAAGCACTGTGCCGTTCAACAGTGTTTTGTACGGTATAAAACACCATTAGTCGTTCTCATTTTATTACACGGGTAGGAATATCGATTATTGTCTGTAGCTCTCTTTGTTGTATTGATATCTATCATGGATTATAAATTGATACACTTGTTGAAATATTTGGCAAAGACGTAGACAACACATAAGTAACTATCTCCAATATATAAAGTATAATAAAAATACAATAGCAATAGTAAATATATAAGATACAATATCACCAGCACGAAAATAAATCTATCAGTGGGGAAATCACGTCTGTGTTAAGTTAGAGAGGCTAATAGTAAAAGGTACTGGAACAATGAGGGACTTGACAACTTCCAGCAGCACACGGAAAGATTCCACGTCGGCATCTTTGATTTTTTCTAGCGTTTCTTCTGTGTTGTGTTGCTCGGAAGTCTTGGGCTTCGGTAAGTAACTGAATCTTCGGTAGTTCTTCAGCACTTGTTCATCGACAGGTTTTCGGTAGCCAGTTTCAGAGTCGGGAATGGGAAGCCTCAACGGTTGACGTCTGACCTCTTTACGGCTGGGTCTCCTAGCAAATGGCAGTCCGTATTTGTTGTATCTCTGAACCGTAGGATTCGCTTCCTCGTCTTCAGTTTCGCTTTTAGTTTCTGCACCTCCGTAAGGTAGCGGATTATAATCTCTCGGCTCCAGTTTTCTGAGCGGGATCAGTTTGGGTCGTGTCTTGGATAAAGCGGCAACTGGAGGACTTATCGACAGTTTCTGGTGGTCTTCGGTGGAATTGGATCCCGTGCTGCGTTTGTCCAACGATGACTGCCAACGCTGATGTAGTTGTTGTATGCCTTTCGGCACAGGGATCCTGGAAAAAACTGGAACTTTGATGTCCATTTTGGGAAAGTCTGGATGAAACCTTGTCGAGTTGTGAGATACTGGTTCATCGTTCTGTAAAAATTGCAAGAATAGTCGTCAGACAGGGCAAATCTACGTACTAGTTATCAAGGTGAACGTAAGATATGAACCTGTAAACGCTTTTTGGCTGCTACCTTTTCGATAGCGAAGCTAGTCGGCAGTTGTCGACAGACTACGTTCGCTGAAAGCAGCATCAGTAACTGTCCAATCACCCACTTGTTCATTTTCTGCGACAAATGCAAATAGTTTTACTTAAAAAGTCTGTACGTTAAGCTTCTCGATTCTTAAATGGCGCTGCAAACGATCCGAGTCCTGTATAAATACTGCGGATGAAGTCTAGGGCTTCCACATTTTCTCCTTGCCTTTTTTCTTTTCTTTTGAGTATTTCTTACATTTTCTGAAACCTCAGAAAAGCTTCGCTACTTGTCGCCTTTCCTTTAGTGTCCTGGAAATCCTTTTTCATGTGTGAAAAATCTGGAAAAAAACGCGTAAGTCTTCATTTTGCTTGACAGAAACAAACCACGTTGCAGAAACACGTGCTACTTTGTTCCACTGTTGCCAGATATTTTTATTGTATTTGTAAACAAAACAGAAATCCCATTAGACCATTCAATACTATTTATTGAACAACTAAAATTATTCCTTAATTAATCATTATTTATTAATTTCATTTAAACTATAAAGACATCAATAAATGAAACAGTGAAATTTGTCAGGTCTGTATTAGACGGTAAATGCAGAAAAAATTCCAAAAAAAAAATTAAGAAAATTAAGTGATTTGAATGGATACACAAGTCAGGCGTACAGAATTTATTTATTAATTTTTGTTTCCTGTTCCTGGGTGGAAGTCTTCAAGGCGCGCCGTCGGCCACCTTCGCGCAGTTTCAAAGCGCCGCTGTACATCACGTGGATCAGATACCGCGGAACGATCCAACCGGCCAGCAAATAGTATCCCAGCTTAAAAATACAAATACAATTATCAAGTTAGTTCAGAAAATATCACTTACTACTGATAAATTATCGTATAGTTAAATCAAGTTGGTAAAAAAAAAATAATATTTAAAGATACTCTATAGTTACCTGGATTTTGTGGACCCAGTATCCAGGCGAGGCGATTTCCAGGCCCAGGGTCTTCACTTGCCATCGGACGTAGTCACGTGGTCGAGGTGCTTTCAGACTGGGTCTTCTTATGCGGCTCATTTTTGTAGCGACGAAACCCGGTAAAATACACTGAACCGTCACGCCAAAGTCCTTACACTCCAGAGCCAGGTCCTGACTGAACTTGCAGACAAAAGCCTGGATTATTAACAATAAAATTAATAACGTAGGCCTATGTTTACTAGAACCAGACTTGAAGACTTAACCTTAGTGCTAGAGTACATGGTAAGAAGAGGTGTAGGAAGTACAGCAGAACCGGAAGAAACGTTGAGGATCAGTCCTCTACGTCTGTTGACCATTTGCGGTAGGATCATCATGGTCATCATTGTTACAGACATCACGTTACAGTTGATCAAGGACTGAGTGAACTCCATTCTGTTATCCATCTGAGAGAGATCATCAAAATACAATTAAATCGCAATTATAATATAATTAAAATAATCATAGTTACATTAGCTAAATAGTCAGGGTAAGGGTACGACAACCCGACATTATTGATTAAGATCCCAATTTCCAGGTCTTGAATTTCTTTGGAGATTCCGTCGTAAATTTCAGGACCGTGTGTGAAATCTGCTTCAATGATTCGAGTCTTGACGTTGTATTCTTCACCTAACGTTAATTAATTAATATTTATAGTAAAATTTTAATTTTTAAATTAATTTTAAATACCGATTTCTGTAGCAACTTGTTGAAGTTTGTCCAGGGAGCGACTGATTAAAACTACGTTGATTCCGCGAGAAGCTATCTGTTAATTAGCAATTTTTTTAATTAATTCTAAATCATTAACTTTAACTTGAATTAAGATTTAAGTATGCGGACTTCAGTCCAATACATACATTAAAAAAAAAAGATTTAAGTATACCTCCTCGGCATAGGCTTTTCCAATTCCGTCTGTAGCTCCAGTTATCACTATACGATAAGATAATTTAATTAAAATTAACCTCTTACAGTTAATTCACTTATTTATTGATAATATTAATTACCTGCCCATTGTCCCATATCTTCCAGTTTGATGTTTTTGCCCAGTGCGTCTCCAATGAAACAAATATACAGAAAATTCCATAAAAGTCTCAACAATAAATAAGAAACGACTACAAGAAATAAAATGCCAATAGTTTCTAAAATCAAAACCATTTTACGGCAGCTAATTTCCAGAAAATTTCAAGGTCAAAGGTCAATGTTAACAGGCTGACTGTCCGTTCAGTACTGAAAACGAAACTACAACTTGCTGATCTTTAAATCTCTGTGATATTCAGTAATTCAAAATCCTGGGTCAATTGCCTCCAGTGCTTCCACTTTCAGTTTTCAGTATTCCCCTTAAAGAGGTCACGGTTTTCCCTTTTTTCCCTTCCCTTGTAGATACCAAGTATCGTTTTCCTTTCCATGTAGGAAGGGAATTTCCCTGCAAAGTGGAAGCACTGATTGCCTTCAGTTATACTTAACCTGAATTCTCCAAAATTTCTAGATTTCTTCTTAAATTTGATGGCTTACTGATTATTCTATTATTTTCGTCAAACTTAATTCAAATACAGTTTTTATTAAGGAATTTCATTGTAAGTTGGAATTGTGCAGTAACTTGATATAGTGAATTTTTATGATAAAATAAATAGAAATATGATATAAATATTATATAGGTATATTTAGAAAATAACATAGAAAATAATTCTAGTTTAGCGTTATGAAGGTCGATTGTCAATTCCACGTGACGATTTAATCAAGGTCACTTTCTTTTCCATGAAATAAGGTCACTGAGGTCAAACGAGGTCGTAGTTACATGCAAATGTCATAATAGATGATGTAATACTTAAAAATCTAAGGTCCTGTGCAAAGCGAGTGTCCGCCATGTTGGAGGGCAGCTGACCCAGCGGTTGACTTGTTTACGTGTCTGTACAGTATTCAAACGGGATATTATTTGTGTTATTCTTTGTGCTATAATGGCCTAAACCTAAAGCAACATTTCATAAAGCCTTTTTATTCCTTTTTATCGTGATCAAAATGGAGAGACGAAATGCTCAGCTAATCAGAAAATAATTAAAGAAACAAGATACTCTTTATGGCTGGAACATGGCTGCAGATAAAAAAGCTTCAAACGTTTCAATAGCTAGTTTTATATACGGTAAACGAACGTAAACCTTCTGTTGATTTACGTGAGAATGGAATAAAAAGTCCAAAGCTAACCTCAGACTTGATGAGGAACACATTCCCAACAGGACGTTTCTTCGCAGTGTTGCCACTTTTCGATTTTGCCTTATTCCCCTCTTCCCTTATCTTTCCCCTTTTCCCCCCTCCGTGCAAGAATATACAGGGTCTAGATTTCCTCTTCCCTCTCTTCTGTTCTTCTTCCCTTTTCCTACCCCATTTCCTCCCTTTTTCAGGGAATTTCCCTGCAACAGTGGAAACACAGTTTCTTGGAAATGTACGCTCGATTGCTTGAAAACGCCATCAGCCTTGATAATTTTGCAAAGCTTTTATAAAGAGCTCTTGCTTAATTATGGAACTTTTGGGAATCAAAATTACAATTCCCAGGAATAGAATTAACATCTTACAGGACCATTCTACAAAGACTTGTCACCACAGTAACCCATGACAGACGTTGCATTGATGAAAAAGAATATTGTTTTTAAATCCTTAGCCGACTCAGCATTCACAATAAAATGGAGAAAAAGGAGTTTTTATAAATATAGATTGAGGTTGACCATCAAGTAAAACATGTCAAAATATCCCATTCGACTGCAGCACAGCAACGTAATCAAGCCGACTACTCGGTTAGCTGCCCCCCAACATGGCGGATACTCACTCAAGTCGGGTTCACACTGGGCCTGTTTTGGCCAAACCGTTTGGGCAAACGGGTCTACAGAAATACAATTTTCTTGGTTCTGTTAAACCCAAAACGTAAGATAATAAGAACAAAATGATTGTTTTGTCCCAGACAGTGTTTAGGAAAACCACCAGTATGCTCTGAAATCTTGTATTATGTTTTTTGCAACTCGTTTGCCCAAACGGTTTGGTCGAAACAGCCCTAGTGTGAACCCAGCTTAAACTCCACCCCGCTAGCTTTTTTTTGCACAGGACCAGTGCTTCCACTTTGCAGGGAAATTCCCTTAAATAGGGGAAATGGGGAAGAGGAAAAGGGGATAAGTGGAGGGAAAAGTGAATTTACAAATGTAGCTTTGCTCAGTAGCACGGAGGGGAAAAAGGGAAACTAATATTTTTCAAGCGGAGGGGAAAAAAGGGAAAAAAGTGGAAACGCTCCACAGTACCTATATTTTCATGTATCGAGAATCGACTTAGCTTTAAGAATCCATAATTAGTGCTGGTGACCACCCTAAGCACCAGTGTTGCCACTTTTCAATCTTCCATTTTTCCCCTCTTTCCCTTATCTTTCCCCTTTTTCCCCTCCGTGCAAGAATGCTGTACAGGGTCTAGATTTCCTCTTTACTATCTTCTGTTCGTCTTCCCTTTTCAGACTCCATTTCCCCCCTTTTTCAGGGAACTTCCCTGCAAAAGTGGAAACACTGCTAAGCATAGTGGCTTATGGAAGAATGAGCCGGCTTCCTAGTTTTTCGGTACTTAATAATGTAAAACGGCACTAAATGACCTTAAGTTGTACAATTCCTGAAACAGCATAAAATAACGGATATTTTGGTGCCAAACTTGAAAACTATTACGAAAGGAAAAATATGTAACTAGCGTCAAGTTAATCTTGACGACAAGTTGAAATTCGAAGAAAAGCATCAAAATATTCCTTTTTTTATGCTGTTTCAGGAACTGTACAAGTTAAGGTCATTTAGTGCCGTTTTACATTATTAAATACCGAAAAACTAGGAAGCCGGCTCATTCTTCCATAAGCCACTGTGCTTAGCAGTGTTTCCACTTTTGCAGGGAAGTTCCCCGAAAAAGGGGGGAAATGGAGTCTGAAAAGGGAAGACGAAGAGAAGAGAGTAAAGAGGAAATCTAGACCCTGTACATTCTTGCACGGAGGGGAAAAAGGGGAAAGATAAGGGAAGAGGGGAAAAATGGAAGATTGAAAAGTGGCAACACTGGTGCTTAGGGTGGTCAACAGCACTAAATATCGATTCTTAAGGCTAAGCCGATTCTCGATACATGAAAATGCCCTATAGAATATCATCCGGATTATTTTTTTTAAAATTTTATAATTAATTTAATCTTTTGATAAATAAATAATAAAACTAAAATAAAATAAAATAAATAAATAAACTTCCATAACAGTAAGCCATTTATTCATGTTTTATTATAATTCTCTTACACTTTACATTACAATATTTTCCTATAAATCTCAATGACTTGTATTACTGCACTTATTTGTAACACTGGCTTCATACAATGATAGTCCAGGACATAAAATCCTTGCAGACCCAAGACATTCGTTATTGCGATAGAAAACAGCGTATTGTCCTGGTGTAATAGCTCTTAACGGGACTGCAAGCCGCACATCCAGACCGGCTGCATTTCTTCGTAGTAAAACTTCAGTCAGCGGTTTGGTGTGTTGAAAGCGAAATACACAGGAAAATTTTCCGTTTTCTGATTCCAGTTCACGTGGAGGACTATGAATCCAGTGAGGTGATCCTGTCTGGAAAGTCTCGGTGAACAGTGATGGATGATCTGTTCCTGGGGCCTGTAAACGAAAGATATGTAATCGTATACATATACGGAAGAAATACTACTACTTACCACTATGATAGTTTGCGACTCTGGGATTTTGGCTGCAACGAAGAATGCTTTTTTCACTCCCCCGATTCGACAGCGCTGTCCTACAGTCCACTGATGAATACCTTGATGTTCGCCGACCACTTGCCCAGTTTCTACGTGCACGAACGGTCCAGGACGAGGCTCGATGTACTAAAAAATAAATAATTTTAATATCTATTCATTAAATTTCTTGAAAAAAAAAATCTTACTTCGTTAATGAAATCTTGAAAAGGCCGTTTCCCTATGAAACAGATTCCTGTGCTGTCTGGTCTGTTGACAACATGATCGAGTCCTGTTTCCGCAGCGATTTTCCGCACCTCGCTTTTCAATAGCCCGCCGAGTGGAAACACTGAATGTTGTAAAGCTTCTTGTTTGATATTGCTTAAGAAAAATGTCTGGTCTTTGAAACTATCGGCAGCACACAGCAGTCGAGCACCTTAAAATAAACATATAAGTTAAATAAGAAACTTTTATGTGTAAATGTTTGATACCTTCGTTTTTAGCTAGCTGAACATTTTC
Organism: Eulimnadia texana; assembly: GCA_002872375.1. Classification (NCBI taxonomy): domain Eukaryota; kingdom Metazoa; phylum Arthropoda; class Branchiopoda; order Diplostraca; family Limnadiidae; genus Eulimnadia; species Eulimnadia texana. The sequence continues at coordinate 6,578,140 of NKDA01000002.1, read as the reverse complement.
TCCGAAATTAGTGTTTGCATAATGTCCAGTCGCTATTAAGTCAGCGTTTAACTTTTCTCTGGCAAAATCGAGAAAAGCGCTAAACTTTACATGACGATTACAAAGGATATCGGGATTTGGTGTTAACCCAGTCTGGTAATCTCGAATCAAGTGCCTAGAAATTAACGTAAAATAATATTTTAAAATTGCTGACATAAAATATTTCTTACTCGAATACTTCATTCCAATACTGTCGCACAAAACTGACTTCCGTGAACGGGACATTTAACAAACGACAAGTTTTTTCCGCATCTTCTCGGTCCTTGTCCGCACTACACGAACCTATTTCGTCTTTGATGTCCCAGTTCCTCATGAAAACACCATGGACTTCATAACCTGTAAATAAATTAATTAAAAATAGTTTTCCATGAGCCATTAACCATTATAACCTTTTTTTTTCAATATGTACGCTGCCACTGACGAGTCGACACCTCCAGAAACCCCGCAGACAATTCTACGAACACTCTTCATAGCTTCAATAATATTATTTATTATTTATAATAAATTAGCGCTTGAAGATAAGCTTGATAAAGCAAAGTTATAATAAAACTCAAGTTTTTAAGAACTGAACTTAAATTAAACAAAATATTAGGATTTTCTGAGTTTGTTTTGGTTTTCGGTTTCGTCTGCTTCCTACAACGCGGTTGCTATGGTAACGCTTCTTTTCATTATATAAATAACTAAATAAATTATATCACTCAGATTAAAAATATATTTTATGCATTAAATTTGAAATAATAAGTCTGCATTTTATTAAAAAATAGTTTTAATTTAATTTTTTAAACAGCCATCTAGGGTTCTTTTTCCGAACGAATAGTAAACAAAGCGATCAAAACAAGGTGGTTCTTCAACGTGAAACTTCAGCTGATAGTGAATCACAATAAAGACGCCAGTTTCCTGTCTAACCCTTCTCGAAGCCACATAAAAACATTTCCAGTCATTAGCTGTAAGGCTATAATTACATTATTCTCAACCGTTAATTTTCTAAATTGTTCGTTGTATATTAAAATCTAGCTTTGAAAACTAGAGGCAAGACACTGACACTGGTTACATAAAGTAAGTCGCACTCTGCTCTCTGTGTATTGTTTGCTTCAATAATCATTATTTTATATTTTACCAATGTTAGATAGACTTGTTTGAAATGGCTGGTGCCTGGAAAAACTACGGCTCGACTTCAGACGGCCGTCGATCGTCTGACGTCAGGTTTGCTGGGCCACGGAGATCTGGATTCGAGGAAGGGGAATATTCGCACGTAATTTTATTGCTAATTGCCGCAAAACTTTGTGTTTAACCGAGAATTTTGTGTTTTTCAGTTATGTGAGACAATTGCGAGCAATATCTTCACCATCCAGAGTGGTGGGACAAACGTGGAGAAAGCCCTGAAAGCCATTGGGACAAAACGTGACACTCAGGGACTTCGGGACAATGTGTAAAATTTATTTTTGATGTTATTAATATGAATTTTTATCATTATCAATATTATTTTATACATTTAACAGTCACGTGATTCAAATGAGCACCAACCAGGTTGTAACACAGACAAGTCAGGATTTGGTTCGTCTGGGCGTCATCACCAAAAACGGCAACCGTTTGCAGAAGCTGCAGTTGGAAAAACTTAAGTCTGAGTTCAAAGCTGCACTTCAACAATACAGCACTGTGCAGAAGGCATATGTTCCGAAATCAGAAAACCTATTTTTGCTAAAACTTTTTTTTTTTTTGCAGGAAATAGCACAGCGAATGAAAGCCACGTTACCGATGGGGACATCGTCTCTGGCCTGGGGAGAAAACGAGGAAACTGCGGACCGTCAGAAACTGCTCGAAGAAGCTGCGGAAGAGCGTCACCGCAAACAGCAGGTCCTGAAAGAGGCTGAATTTGAACGGGAGATGCTGCTGGAGAGGGAACAGAGGGTCCACCAGATAGAGTCAGACATCCTCGACGTGAACGAGATCATGAAACAGCTTGCCTCGATGGTTCAGGAACAGGGCGAAACCTTAAGTAATTAGATTAAACAGCAAATGAATTAAAAATCAGTTCATTAAGTTAATATTTCGAACTTACGCAGTAAATATTGAGATATAACTTTTTTATAGACAGTATTGAGAATAATATTGACCGCACTTACACTGCCGTGGAAGAAGGAAGAGAGCAGCTTCAGAAAGCAGCTTCAAGTCAGGTATTTGATTATATACTTTACATAATTAATCACTTTAATATTTATTCGGCTTAACTGTTTTAATTTTGTTTAATTTGACTATTCAAACATTATTTAATCCAGTTAGTTTAGTGTGTATTTTAATTTCGTTCTTTGAGCATTTGTAGTCAATTACTTCTTTAAAATTTGTTTAATTCAGTTATTTTGGTATTTATTTATTTAATTACTTCAATATTAATTTAATTTTGTTATTTTAATATTTATTTGATTCATAATTTTCAGTATTTAGTAGATTAATTATTTTTAATACCCATTCAATTAATTTATTTTTTTTTTTCACGGTACAGAGAACTCACCGTAGATGTCTGTGTCTTCTAGCCGGTATTGCTGCTACTGTGACCGCTGTTATTGCGATAGTTTTGTATTTCGAGCTGCGTTCATCATCCTAGTCACTTAATTTTCCAATTATTTTTCCATTTTTTTCCCCCTTCATTAGTTAATACTACAATAACTACATTATTCAGTTATTAATTTTCTAGATATTTTGTGCAGCGTTAGAAAACGAAAAATTTACATTTGATAAGAAACAAATTTATTCCAGAATAGTGTTAGAACGATATTCCAAAAGTGCCTTTTCTTGTCGGACTCGATTCAATTGTGTAGTTTCTTTTTGGGACAAAGAAAGAACTGTTAAACGTTAAAGTTGTAAAACAATAAACCGTTTGGGAACTATTTGATGATAATTTCGGTTCGGTTTAGGCCGCTGAACCTTGTGAGGAACGAACCGGAGGTCTGACAATAGGTGGAGAGAATAAAGTGCGACTCTTTTGACTTTGCTGCTGATTTTGCTGATTAGTAGGGCCAGAAGAGGTAGCAGAAGTAGTAGAACTGCTAGAAGCTTGATTTACTGGAGAATTCTGGAACCTGTTCTGTTCCAGAAAGCTTTTGGAACATTTAACGTCTTCCCACCATTGGCAGACAGAAGTTGCTGCATTGAATAACGTTCCGTTAGGACAGGGGAACGTATTTTTGGATAAAGTTCCAAAAGGATCCAACGAGCAGATGTGGAAGTATCGGCAGCCTGAAACTATGTCTGCGTAATATCCTGAGAAAAAATATAAATTCAATCAGAATAAAGTTAACTTGAAGTTAAATCAGTAAAAGTTAACCTGGTTTGCGTCCCTGGCACGAAAAAGCTGGATCAGGGACAGCCTGCTGGTCTAGGGGGTTAGTTGACGAGCTACTGTTGAAGGTTTGACTCGGATGACCGGTAGAAAAAAGCGGGTTAATTTTATTCTGGAATAGCTGATCGCCGAAATTGTTGTGGTGGTTGTTTAGCGTAGATTGCTGCTGGAACGGCCATGCTGGCTGTTGTCTCGGGAACTGGGATTGGAAATTCTGGAAACCTAGAAACTGGTTCTGCAGCAATGGATTCTGGTTTTGGAACAAGAGAGGATTTTGGTTTTGAAGGTTTTGAAATCCTGGAGTTTGAATCTGAGCCTGCTGGAACAAGGAGTTTTGATTCTGGAAGTTTAGGGATCCTGGAACTTGGTTCTGGAATAGAGGATTTTGATTCTGGAAATTGTTCTGGAACAAAGAGTTTTGGTTCTGGAAGTTCTGGGATAAGGAATTTTGATTTTGGAACGGTGAGTTTTGATTCTGGAGGTTTAGGGAACTTGGAATTTGGTTCTGGAACAATGAATTTTGGTTCTGGAAGTTCTGAGATCCTGGAATCTGGTTCTGAAACAGCAAATTCTGATTTTGGAACAAGGAATTCTGGTTCTGGAATAAAGGATTTTGATTCTGGAACAGTGAATTTTGGTTCTGGGGGCTTAGAGGTCCTGGAATTTGGTTCTGGAACAAGGGATTCTGATTCTGGAACAAGGTATTCTGATTCTGGAAGTTCTGAGATCCTGGAACTTGATTCTGGAACAAGGGATTCTGGTTCTGGAAGTTCTGAGATCCTGGAACTTGACTCTGGAACAAGGGATTCTGGTTCTGGAAGCTCTGAGATAAAGGATTCTGATTTTGGAGATTAAGATTTTGATTCTGGAAATTCAGAGGTCCTGGAATTTGGTTCTGGAACAAGGGATTTTGATTCTGGAAGTTCTGGAACAGAGGACTCTGATTCTGGCCAAAGGAACTCTGATTCTGGAGGTTTTGGAACAAAGGATTCTGATTCTGGAGATTCTGAAAATTCAAATTTTGGTTCTGGAACAAACCGTTCTGATTCTGGAAGTTCTGGAAACTAGGATTCTGATTCTGGAAGTTAAGATTCTGGTTCTGGAATCCACTAGGTCTCAGATTCTGAAGATTCGCGTTAGAAAACTGGGAATTGAATCCTAGTCCATTAGAATTCCCTCCAAACTGATTCAAATTCTGGAACTGATCCAAATTTCCTAACTGACTGTTCAGCTGAAAATCCTGTCGATTAAAAAAAGGAAAACTATTAAAATTTCCCTCATTTTGTCTGTTGAATCCTAAGATCTGATCCCTCGAATTTGCAAACGGCGAGAAATCGGAACTTAATGGCGAATTGAGAAACGGATTATTCTGGGATAAAGTCTGAAATCTGTTTTGCGGATTCAGTGGAACTGCGAAAGGATTCGGTCGAAGAAAAAATCCCGAGGAATCGACATCGGGAAAGGATCGAGTCCCGTTCTTCGAAGACCTGGTATCGGTATCTGCTTTGACTACCAAGTCAAAAGCTACTCCTATATTCAAATATTATTATTAAATATTATTATAATTGTTTTATAGAAATTTATGCGCTTACCGATAAGTATTAGCTTGTACCACATTTTCAGCTGTTCGACTGGAAACTATGATTTTCTGCATCTTAAAGTTGCTGCTTTTATAAAGAAATCTTTGGATAAGGAAATTTCCGTCTTTGTGTGACAACATCAGAACCTTGGATTTTACAATTATTTGTTAATTATAATTTTAAATGAAATAACTAAATCTCCCTTTCACTGACTCTTTATTAGTTTCCTTGTTCCTTGTTGTCTGAAGCATTTCCGCCGATTTTTCAAACACACGTACAAACTTTTACCTTCTCTAATTATTAATTTATAATGTTCAAACATTGTTAATCACAATTATAATAACTTTATTTTATATAATGTATGCAATCGAGTGAATCTTCTTTTTTTTCGTATGTTGCGACTATCATTCATGCCTAATGAATGTATTAATTTTTTTCGTTTCTTAATACTAATAAATAATACAATGAATAATAATAGTAATTATCCTATTTAATTTCAGTAAAGTTATATTGATGGTATTTATCATTAAATATGAAATTATTATTATTATATTATGATATCAATGAAATTATTATAACAACGTCATCTAGCGATAAAAAGATAAACTGTTTTCGAAAAATCTTTCTTCAAAAGTTCCAGAAAAATAATAATACGGGCAACGCGACTCATTCTACCGCATTTACTCACTTTGACGCAATTTTGGTGCAAAAAATTTAACAAGTAATGGCAGGAAATTCTGACGAAGAAATTTTTGGCACAGGCCAGCGAAAACCCTGCCGAGCCTGCACCGACTTCAAAATGTGGACAAAAACGCAGCAGAAAAATACAGAAGAAACAAATAAACCTGAACCAAAACCAACAGTAACTTGATCTAAAATAACTCAGTTTCAGTTCGTATACTATATTTAGTTTAAATCTAATTTTTTAAAAATTTTAACTGTTTTTTTTTGTATTATTTTTAAAGGAAACGTCAAGCGAGGCCATTTTTCGCAAGGAATGCCCAATGGACAGAGAAACGTTAGGTTAGTTCTCGTTTTTCGTTATCTTGTTTCATTATATTAATACTATTGAACAGGTAAATGCACGTGGGGTTTTCTTCACACCATGGCCGCGTATTTTCCCGAAAAACCTTCGGTCGAGCAACAAAAAGACATGACGACCTTTATCGGGCTTTTTTCGAAATTCTATCCCTGTGAGGACTGTGCAGAAGATTTAAGAAACAAATTATCAATGAACCCTCCAGTGACGACCGATCGTTTGACGTTTTCCCGCTGGCTATGCGGACTGCACAATCAAGTCAACAAAAGTCTCGGAAAACCTGAATTTAATTGCGATTTAGTTGATGAGAGGTGGCGGGACGGATGGAAGGATAGTTCATGTGATTAACGCAATAAATGAAATAAATTCATAGTCTTCAAATATTTCTTTGTATTTATTTCTACATATTCCCTCTTTTCAGCGTTTTTTTTTTCAGGAATACAGTTTGCGTTTTCTTATTGTTTATGCTCTCGTGCTGCGAACTTTTTGTACATCTCCGCTTCGGGATCATCGTCACGAATAACTAGGGATAAATAAATCATTAACTATTTTGTAATAATTTTAAGTAATCATGAAATGTTAAAATACCTGTGTAAGTCAACTTAAAGGGTTTCTTAACCTCACTATTTTCGTATTTGTAAACGGCATAGCTTCCCATGATAAGTCCTGTGTTAAGAAAATAATTATTTGATTTAAAATAAGTTTTTTAAAAATCAAAAATTACCAACAATAGCGTAGACGGAGCTACCCATCACTTCGGGGATTTCCTTCCAGCCTTGTTTGAAAAGGCCGTAGACTAAAAACACGATAAATAACATTTTAGTATTGAATTACTTGAAAATTTATGATTTATTGTGATTATAGAATGTTACGTGAAGTTCCTGAACGAGCAGCTGAAGCCATTTTTATTTAAATTAATTATGTGACCAATGTTTTCAATGGAGTTGTAAGAATAAGCGTCTGCTCACAGTATAGAGAACATCCAGTAACACGGCAAGTCCTATCTCCCCATGTTAATACCGCGAGTAGAAACAGCGCCAGATTTCTGGTGGCGGCTGCTGTTGGTACTAAGGCTGCATTGAGAACATCTAAGCCTGGGCGGCTGAAGCTTTGAGCGTTCGTAGTACCAACAACACTCACCCGCAGAAATCTAGCGCTAGCTTCGCGCTCGCAGCATAAACAATGGGGAGATAGGACTTGCCGTGTTACTGGATGTTCTCTATACTGTTCGTCTGCTTGCGTAAAAATACAGTGTTGCCAGTTTGCTTTCTAATTTGAGCTTAATCATTATGAATTATATTATATTTCAATTTTTTATCTGTTCAAATAATTTCAGTTAACAATGAATGGATACTCATAAAAATTAATAACTATCGTTTAGAAATATAGTTATAAATTATTTGCAATTTAGATCGTCATTTATTTAAATATTTTTTTTATTTTTAACAGTTAATGAAGTTGAATAAAATGAATTTGGAAATTACTCAGAAATATTATTATTGATTTATTTGGCTTATTATTTATTTAAATAATTCTATTATCTATTAATAAAGATAAATATAATGTATTTGATTATTATTTAGAAATATTTTGTTCCATTGATTTTGATTACGTATAATTAGTAATTTAAATATAATAAATTTGATTATTATTCAGAAATGTACGTTGCTGTACTAACTGTAATGATTAATTATTATTTAGCCGTGTTATGTATCTGGAAAGTTTAAGCTACCGTTTGCCAAACTACAGAAAAATATTAGATTATTACTTTGAAAATGTGAATATATATTAACTTGGATTTTTTTGTAGCCATTTTCATAGTAAACTACAAATAGTTCAGTTTACTACTACGACTACTGCTACTACGACTAGTACTGCTACCACTAATACAATAATTCAAAAACAACTAACATTATTTGAGCTATTATAAATGGAGCAAATTGTATTCCACACAGTTGCTTCGCACCACTTGAGAAAAAATACGGAAAAAAAATTCCAAAAATAACTTTCAACACTGTTACAAGTAGCAAAACTAAATTTCATTGATTTTTTACCTTCAGATTAATTGAAAACTAATTCAAAACCCCCCATTTTATGCCGTTATTCTTTATTTTCTGTAAAAAGGCGAGAAAACAGAGTTGCTTATCCCCCCATTCAATAGTTTAAAGGGACAAGAAGAATACAGAAAAAAGTTATAAAATCGTTTGATATTTCATTTTTGTTGTCTTGATTTTTTTCCAGGAAAATTAACAATTTTCCACAAGAAAAATGGCTCCAGAAGACTCTTTTGATAATTTTTTTAGTAATCGTCCAGATCAAAGTCTTCTTCGATACCGTCTTCGCCCTGCAGACTCTGGAAATCCACTTTATAACGAAGGATACCTACATCAAACAAAACAATAATATTATATTTGCAGTAGATGGTACTTTACGTCTAGATTCATAAACTATTAAATTTTATTATTATAATAATTGCCATTATGAATGATTATTTGCTACCATTAACATTTGAAATTTTTTCTCGCTTGAAATTTATGAAAAAGATGCTAATATTAAAAATAATTAGACAATTCATAACTGCTGGATACCTCCAATGCCGCTGAATCCTCGGACGAACTGCGAACCTTCCTGCGATTTGTCGGTAATGATTTCCAGCGTTGCTCCGAAGGTTTTGTAGTTGTTGGCCAGCCACTCGAGTAGAGCTTGACTTTCTATTAATTCTAATTCGACTCCCGTCTATGAGGAAAAAGAAGGAAAAAGAAAGAAAAAGAAAATCAGCAACAATAATAATGAGGAATAAAATTAGTTTTTAATAATACTGATAATTATATTAATGATAATAGTGACACTAATAAGGAATAAGAATGGCTCAAAATTGAAACTCTGAAGAACTAATAATGATAATAATAATAATAATAATAATAATAATAATAATAATAATAATAATAGATTGTTTCAAAGTAATAAGAATAACAATACTTATGATAAATACTATTACTTCTACTGCTACGGCTACGACGACGACTATTAAGACTACTACTCCTTCTACTGCTACTACTACTATTATTACTGCTGCTGCTGATACTACTACTACTACTATTACTGGTACTATTACTGTAACTACTGCTACTACTATCATTACTACTACTGCTGCTGCTCCTTCTTCTGCTGCTTCTACCACAATTACTATTACTGTAACTACTGCTAATACTACTACTACTACTACTACTATTATTATTACTGTTACTGCTAGTACTACTACAATTACTATTACTACTACAGCTACTACTACTACTACTATTACTGTCACGGCTAGTACTACGACAACTACTATTACTACTACTGCAGCTACTACTACTACTACTACGATTAATAATAATACCTCTTTGTCCGTAAAGTGAGATTTGTCTTTTTCCTGTTCGGGTGTCAGATGTAGAAGCTTGATGGCATCAGATCCCGGGGCCTTGAGAACATAGCGCATCATGTCCAGATTTTCCCAACAGATGAGGATCTCCACAGAACCAAGTTCCAAGGCTTTGAGCGTGTCCTCCACACCGAAGCAGTACTTGCCCGTGTCTTGGCTAATCTCATCAAAATAACGACCTGTTTTCCAATAACAATATTTAATAATTATAATTCTCAAACTATAGCTACTGTTAATACTACTACACTACTCTTAACAGAGCTACTACTACTACTAATACTTCTACTAGTGAAAATATAGCTAATCTTTTATTCACCTATGAATAATAATAATGATAATAATAGTGCTCCAACTACTGCTACTTCTAATACTACTACCACTTCTAACAGAGCTTACTACTACTACCAACACTTCAACTAGTGAAAATATTGACTTATCTTTTATTCACCTATTATTAATATTACTTCTACTACTACTAGTACTAGTACTAATAATAATAATAATTCTCTAACTATTGCTACGTTTAATACTACAGCCACTACTCCTAGCAGAGCTACTACTACTACCAACAATCCTACTAGTGCAAATGTTAACTAATCCTTTATTCGCCTAATGTTAATAATACTACTAACAGTAATGACAGAAAAATTTACCAATAAGTTTCTTTTCTTGGATGAATTTGACATTGGCTAAGCACTCTGCTGACAGTTCTATGGCCTGGTTGAAACCGTTTTCACCGCCGTAAGAAATGTCCACCACTTTGATCACTTTTGCTTGCAGCCTCTGCAACAATTATTAGATCATTAATATATATACACAAGTATATATCTAATTATACAGTACAAATAAGAAGTATAGACATAACTGAATACATGATTACACACAACAGAACAAACAATTTGAAGAGTTACAATACAATGATAATAGTGGAATAAATATATTACTGTACATGCTACAAAAATATTTTAAAATATCCATAATTTCAAAAAAAAAGTAAACGAAGAAATAAATTATTAAAAACAAACACTGCTAATAAATAACCCGTAAGTGAATATAAAATATGACAAAATGTTCTCTTAATATACAGCAAAAAGCATATTTCTATATTATATACGCAGTATATATAACATAATGTACATAAAAAACTGTGTAAACAAAGAAACAAGATATCCAAAAAACACAGAGTGCTAATAATTAACACGCGAGTGAATACAAAATATAACACAATAACACACTAAATAAAATAGTGGAGTCTTCTCTTAATATATAGCAAAAAAATCATATTTTAAATACATATTTCACAGGGTTCCCACTGAAAAAATCTTAATCAAATTCCCTGACTTTTGCCTGATTCCCCTGACAATTTTTCCAATTTTTTCCCTGACCTTTTAAACGCATTATGCTTTCTAGAAATTACTCATCAGAGGCTTGAGCAAAGGTTAGTTGAAACTGAGTGAAAACTGAGTGGAGTGGCAACTCAAATTCCATGACTTCTTCCTCATTTATTATGAATTCCCTGATATTTCCCTGTATTCCCGACTAAAATCTTATTCCCTAGCTTTTCCCTGATTTCCCGGTTTTCCAGGTCGTTGGGAACCCTGTTTCACATATCAATATTTTTAAATGCAGCAGATTATCATGTTTAGAGTCTTACGGGATCGAACATATCGGACTGTGAGAGTTCCGTCTTGAAGTCTGCACTTCCGGCAATGATCAATCCGGCTACGTTGACCTTGTCGTTGCTGATGTAGAGCTGCACCGCCGTTTCCGCCACTTTTCGCGTATAATTGTGACGTTTCTCCATCCTTAAACGGGCGAAACGCAGCGCAGACTGTCCACCACGACCTAGAACAGGGAAAAAAATATTATCATTATTATATCCAAATATCATTTACATGCATATTCTGCACATTTTTGTGATATATTACTCTTACACTCATATTACAAGTTATGATGACGATGAATTACATTGTAATTAACACACATTATCATCAGAAATTAAAAACTGATGTTAAAGATTATTATTTTACTCAATGACACGATTAACAGATAAAGTATATGTAGACAACCGACAATAATTAAGAACCTATTAAACAATTTAATAAGACAACTAAATATGTTAAAAGTTATTTTAAAAATTATCTAAAAACATGAATAAAAAAATAATTTTTGCTAATATAATAAAAATAGCTGGACTATAAATTAAAATTATTTCTAAAAAGCGATTTATTACATTACAATTTTTAAGAGAAATTTGTATTATTATTTTAAAAAGTAAAGTCTGATATAAACACCATGTATCATTTATTTTTACGACAACAATGAAGAACTAAAAATATAACTAATAATACTCTAAGAACTAATAAATATTTTGATTATTTTTCTTATTTACGTGAGATAACAGAAAAATTAGAAGAGAAGATTAGATTAGATGAGAAAAGAAGAGGAATTATCCAGTTATACACAGTCTGAAATACCCTGGCGACTGAAACTGGGTAAATGCGGATTCTAAGGATACGAGATGCGGGAAATAATTCATTAAAATTAATTCATTAGAAAACAGGTCACAAACTTCTAGACTAGTTCTAATCAAATCCTCTAAAAACAAGTTTTTAAAAAGTTCATCTAAACATTCTCGCTAATCAAAACGTGTAAATATATATAATATTACCTATTTCAAAGCATTCTTATATTTTTGAACAAAAATAACAGTAAAAGAACCTTCTCTATTATTATTATTATTTATTATTATTTACCGTGTTTCTTCGGTAAGTCGACGGTGAATTTGTGTAGGACGTCTCGTGTATTCCCCTGCAAGGTACCAAAGAGAGCGCCATTACCGTCCATGATAATGAAACCAAACTTGTTGTCATCAGCCAAAAGCGCAGACAGGGCTTCCGTGTGAAATTTGTTATCGCAGAGGTACAGCGACGTGTTGATGGGTTTGAATGGCTCGAAATCAATGTTGACCTTCTTTTCCTTGCCTTCCTCCGTGACGATTGTACCGCAGTAGATAACCAGCCCGTTCGGAGGTACTATAATTCACATTATCATAATTAGCGATATAATAATTTACTATTATTAATGTTACTACTTCACTTTTATTCATTTTTGGAGGTAGTACAATCAATTTATTATTGCTACATAAATAAATGTCTTTTTCATTATTATTGTTATTATTATTGCTATTTTTATATGATTTACTGTCTGCATTTTTGTACCTTTCGTGTAGAGTTTTAACCTCTGCTGTACTGAAGTAATGGCCCCGAGGACAGAAAGGCGATTCACTCGAGACTTGATGTTCGAAGCTGTGCCGAATTCGTCGGCCAACATTTTGCTGACTCGTGAAATTTGGTCCTTGGGCGGGATGATTAGCGAAATCATGCTTGTCCCGTTTCTTTAAACAAAATTCCAAAAACAAAAAATGTTATTAAGCAACGGATAGAATTATGGTTAATAGATATACCCTCTCGCCAGTTCCAAGCTTTTGATAAGCTTTTTAACTTTCCAAATCTCGACATTTCTATCGGCTGCACTGTCTTCCATGTTTCCTTGTTAAGGTGCGATAACGCTCTACAGCAAACAAAAGAACCTACTGAAAACAAAAATCAAACGTTGAGACTTCTAAAACGATAACTTATTCACTGTATTGTACAACAGGAAAACAGTTAAAAATTGACTAAATAAACTAAAATTCATGTACTTTTTGGGGATCTTGCAGTTTTTCAATAAAGTTTAACAGTTCTAACTTTATTTATGAAAAAACCGTCAGGTCTTAGGCTTCACTTAGAAGTTACGGAAAACTTATTCCATACGGCAAGAGACTTAATGCAAAAACTACGTATATTTGCAATAGGATTGTTTCAAAACAAGTCCAGAAGTATAGTTTGAATGTTTTATTGAGATACCTGAACTGAGAAAATATTGAATGTCACTGCAATGCTGGAGTGCAGTGTTAGTTGGGGGGACGGGAATTAGAATGGGTAAAACCATGCGTACGTTCCTTATATGTGAAAACGCCAGATGATTGGGCAAACCAGTTTCCGGCGTTGCCATATACTTTTAATTCACTTTGTTTTTAGTCAATCAATTATTATTATTTCTTATTTAACTCTTAGGTTTTATTATATTATGTTGTTAAATTAAATCTTATTTATTTATTATTGAAAATTATTTGCCGTTTATTTTATTTTATTTATTGTAAAATGCAATAAAACAACATAATCACAATGAAACATTTCACAAGAATAGTTATTAAACTTCAAGTTAATCAAGTTGGTTGATTAAAAAATATTTGCATTTATTTTTTACTATGTTATTTTGTAGAAATATTTATTCAATTGTCAATTATACAACTTGTAACTAAATTTCTAGCCTGGAGTAAGCAGTATTACAATGTTCATTACGTGCAATGAATTTTTTATGCATTTTACTATTGGGAATGCAGATTGCGTATTGTAAGAAATAAAAGTTAATTTAAATTCCCTTCACAGCACAGATAGCATATAACAAATTACAACACTGTAAAAATCGCCAAAGATATACGTAAATATATTAATTAACCAAGACAAATTACCACACAATTGAAACTAAACAGAAAATCATGCAAACAATCGTGTTCAAATGATTACATTTAATGTTATTGTAAATGAGACACTTAAATATGAACAGAATAACATGCACAATATTTTTGTGAAATGAAATTGAACATAAAATAGGGCTTATTCCGTAAAGGCCACTGCAGATCAACCGCTCTACTACGGACAAACGTATAAAATATATCTGCAAAGTAATCTAGCTTTAATATATCTTGAAAAATAACAGAAAATTCGACAAACATTTTTACCCAGGAAAAGCTTCGAAATTGCTTGAACTTGATTTTATAACGGTGTCCGCTATAATGAAGCGCGCGTATGGCGTATGCCTATATAGTTCATGTCCTTGCCGCTAGAGGCGCTACTTGTAGTCCCTCTGAAAACTTCAAACTGAAAATGGCGTCCAAGAAGTCGAAGCACGTGGTTAAAGAAGAGCCCATGGACGAAGATTTAGACACAACTCAAGGAGACCCTTCGACTCCGAAAGCCAAATCCGATAAAGATAATTACAACGAGCAACTGAATTATGTCAGTATCATCGCCAACCCCATGGCCTCGCGCAAATTCACCCGCAAGATCTACAAGTTCCTCAAGAAGGGTATATATTACCTTAACAATTCAAATATAAAAAAACGAACCATTGAAAAAAATTATATGCTTCTTTCCAGCGTCCAAACAGAAGAACTACGTTCGTAACGGACTGAAGGACGTCCAGAGGAGAATTCGCAAAGGAGAGAAAGGGTACAAACTTATCGTTAATTTTGTAATACAATCATTTAACCCAATCTGCGTTTTTCGTTTCTTTAGGATCGTTATATTTGCTGGAGATGTAACGCCTATTGACATCATGTGTCACATGCCCGCAGTTTGTGAGGAAAAGGGTATCCCCTACATCTACACACCGTCGCGTCAGGAGTTAGGCCATGCGTTGGGACTTAAGCGAACGTCTCTCATGGTGCTCGTTCGTCAGCATGACGATTATAAGGACTTGTACGACGAAGTTGCTGAAGAGATAAAGGCTACACCCTTTCCATTTTAAACATGTAAAACAGATTGATTGAATAAAAAACTTTTTCGTTACGTGAGTTTGTTTGTATTCCAAGTTTATCTCGATTACCACAATAATGCCTTTGAGAATATTAATATCCCTTTTTCCCTTCCGTGCTAAAATGTAAAACTATTTGTCCTAGTTCCAATTTCCCCTCCATTTTCCCTCTTCCCTTAATTTTTTCTTCTTGTTTCCCTCTGTGCTAGAATATGAAGCAAGTGTTTCTCTCTTCCATTTTCCCTATTTCCCCTTGCTTTCCCTCCGGGTTGGATTAAACCAAAACTAGTACTTCTAAATTTCCCTCTTCTATTGTTTTTACCTTTTTCCCCTGCATGCTAGATCACAAGCAGTACTGGAGATTTCCCTCTTCTCCTATTTTTCCCTTTCTCAGGGAATTTCCTTGCAAAGTGGAAACACGGTCGAAAACGGAAACTCGGGACTACTCCTCTAATCTCACTAGCCCACGTAAAATTAAATCGTCAACACAGGAAAGTGAATTCATTTTTCTAAGAATATTTTGAAAGCACTATCAAGAATTTAACTATCGATTTTACAATCGATATTCAAGGAATATTTTATAATCGATAGCTATTATGTAAACAAAACAAAGGTATTCGAATCCTCATCCAAGTCAACGTTTACCTTCTATTTCCTGCACACCTTAGAAACAAAAATGCTAAATTTATCTAAATTTTCTCGAATATATTCTATAAATAATCTTAAATCTATCAGAAATTGCAAACTTTTAACACCTTTGTCATTGGACATGTCAAAAAACAGAGTCCAAACTTTAACTACTTTCACTCGAGAAAAAGATTCGGATTCAAAACATAAGAGGAATCGGCATACTGGAGTAGCCGGCTTATTTATCAGTATTGCTGGATTTTATGCACTAAATTCTTTCACAACTATCGAAGCTAAAGGAAACGAAGAGAAAAACGATAACGAGTTTATTGGAGTCGAGACAGGACGAGGTAACGTACAAATTTTATTAATTAATTCTCTTATGTTAATGTGTGTTTTCCTAAGTTTTTTTCTTATTTTCTAGTCTCCGAAATCTACGAGAAAGAAATCGAAGCGAAAAATACAAAGGAAATTGGACGACTGAACCAGCGGCAACGTTACAACTTTATCGCCAACGTAGTGGAGACTACTGCGCCTGCTGTCGTTTATATAGAAATCAAGGACTCGAGAAGGTCTGTATTATTAAATAATAGTATTTCTAATTAATAATAATAATTAACAGTCATTGGAATGAATAATAATTTATAACATCAAATAATAGCATTTTAATTAATAGGAATAGTAAGCCAAAAACCCATGAAAAATTATTAATGAAAAAATAAATATTGAAGTCTTAAACAAATAATACACCATTTAAAATCTAAAAAAAAAAATTATTCACCTTTAACTATTCCAACACCAATGCTAATGGGTAAAGTAATAATTAATTTATTAATTGATTAGTGTAAGTTAATGTAAGAAATGGCAATAATAATTATGAATATTGAATTTATTTTATTTGCAGGCAAGATTTCTTTGGCGGTACTCAGGCGTTTTCCAACGGTTCGGGATTTATCATTAAAGAAGATGGACTTATCCTTACAAATGCACATGTCGTTATCGGCAGACCACACAGCATTGTACAAGTAAATAATACGTAAAATAAAAACAATAAAATTACAACAAAATAAATCATGTATATACAAAAGGATAATAAAGTATTAATTTGTTATTATTTATTATTAACATTTGTTATTAATTATATCAAATAATATTAACAGTAATTTTGTTAATTGAATGTGAGTAATTATTGTAACTGTTGGTTTAATAATTTGTGTTTTATTCACTTTTCAGGTTAAATTGCAGGATGGACGAGTCTTCAGTGGTCAAGTAGAAGCTGTAGACACTGCGAGCGATTTGGCGACTGTCAGAATTCCTTGTGTAATAACTATTGGCTAATTAAAACCAGATAAAATGAATATTCTAGAATAACTAAATCAATACAGCAATAGCAAAGAAGAAAAAGTAATAAATAACCATAAAAATAAACCAAAAAAACATTCGAACGAAAAATAATATTGTACAAAAGTTATATTCAAGATTAAAAATTTCATATATTATTATAGAATAGAACTTTTATTTTTTTACGTAATTTAATTTAAATTTAATTTTGTATTTTTTGCCATATTTTTATCACACGTTTAATGTTTTTATAATTTTATGTTGTTTTTTCCCCCAAAGAATAACCTACCAACGTTGAAACTGGGTAGTTCGTCCTCCGTCAAACCAGGGGAGTTTGTCGTCGCGATGGGCAGCCCCTTGTCGCTGGCCAACACCATCACGTCAGGCGTTGTATCCTCGGTGAACAGGGGCAGCTCGGAACTGGGTCTCAGGGGTCGGGATATGGAGTATATCCAAACAGACGCTGCTATTACAGTATTTATTTTTACTGTTATTTTATTAATAAATACTGTAATGCCAATTGAAACATAACTAGCCTCTAATTACAAATAAATTAAATTTAAATAATTATAATAATTACTTAAAAACTAATAATAAATCAATTAAAAATAAAGTAAATTAACAACTCATAACGAATGAAAATTAATAACTGTTATTTTATTGTTGAATTTTTAGTTTGGAAATTCTGGAGGACCCCTGGTCAATCTGGATGGTGAAGCCATAGGAATCAATGCGATGAAGGCAACCTCATAAATAAAATTTTGTTAGTAATAATAAATGTAATTATTTTTAAATGATATTTTTCAGGTTACTGCAGGCATTTCGTTTGCTATCCCCATAGACTACGCCAAGGAGTTCCTGTTAACACTGGAAAAGCAAAAAGAGCGTGGAACAGGTAAATCCTGGAAACTAATTACTTTAAACATAACTTATCAATGCAGTGCCGGATTTCCCTACTGGTTGCTGTGGCAAGCCGCCATAGGCCCGCGCCCTTGATAGGGTCGGGAAGCCTGAGCCTTACTTACTAGATAACAAGGATTGAAAATACAAAACACTTTTGAAGAGCCCGAGTTGGGTTGTTGCCGTAGGCCCGCAAAAGACCAGGTCCGGCGCTGCTTATCAAGTAGAGTTAAATAATGAAATTTAAATTATTTGATTAGCCGAATGCAATATATGTAAGTAGTATTCATTCTGATATTTAATTAAGATTAATGTATTATAAACATTCATCATTTGTTTATAATAAGTAATTAAGTGTAATTCACATTATTTTACATTGAATATTTTAATTGATTTTTATTCATTAAAAATTGCTTCCTAGCATTCATTTAAATCTTAACTTCTATATTATTTTTTCACTTATCATTATTTTAGCAGTTGTTTTACATTAAACTTAAGCTCTGTATAATTTTTTCCCATAATTTAATTTAATTCAATCATTCAATTTGGTACGTATAGGATGGCTAGGATCTTGGATGGGCCATGGGAAAGACGCCAAGGAGCAGCGTCGTCAGGCGCCTGGGATAACTAAGCGACGCTACATGGGCGTGACGCTGCTGACGCTGACGCCGCAGCTGATCCTCGAGCTCCAGATGCGGGGAACTGATCTGCCTCCCGACGTTTCCCATGGGGTCCTTGTGTGGAAAGTCGTCATTGGAAGTCCCGCTCACAGGTGAAATGCCACCGCTGTATTCAGTAATTCATTACAGGGTTCCCACCGACCTGAAAAAACCGGGAAATCAGGGAAAAGTCAGGGAATAAGATTTCGGTCAGGGAATACAGGGGAATATCAGGGAATTGGTAATAAATGAGGAAAAGGTCAGGGAATTTGAGTTACCACTCCACTCAATTTTCACTCAGTTTCAACTAACCTTTGCTCAAGCCTCTAATGGATAACTTCTAGAAAGTATAATGCGTTTAAAAAGTTAGGGAAAAATTGGAAAAATTGTCAGGGAAATTAGGGAAAAGTCAAGGAATTTGATTAAGATTTTTCAGTGGGAACCCTGTCATTAATACTTTTAATTAATAAGATTGTTAACTATTAAATTAGTATTAATTATATTTTGGTATATTTTATGTTAATCTATTAGTAAAGTTATTTTTTTTACAATATTGTGAAATTATTTTCTAATTTGTTTTATTGCTACAGTGCGGAACTGACCCCGGGTGATGTTATCGTGACGATAAATGGACGGGCAGTGGTAACTGCAAAGGTAAAAATACAATAATAAGATTATGGTATTAATTAAATAGTGGGTAATAAAAGGTAATGAATAGTTAAAATAATCCAATACCAATCAGTAATCGTGCATTGATGCAATAATATTAATATGATAATAATTCATGATAAAATGATCATTCAGTAGCCTTTGAGTACGTGGAAAAAGAATAATGTAATAGTAACAATGGCTACAATGTAATAATACTATAATAATAATATAAGAGAACAGCAATGTCTTCTACGTACTCGAAGGTAATAAAATATGATAATTTATTTATTTCTCTCGGCCAAAGCTTTTCGCCTATTGCCACACAAAATACATGAAAAGTGAATGTGAATAAGAAGTAATTTAATTATTTGCTAAAACGCTAAAACTACTATTCCCAATATGATAATAATATTAATAATAGTTATTGATACCTCGCGTTTAATATTTGATTAAAACAAATCTAGCATTTTTGTAATATTTTTGTAATTTATAGGATATATACAAACAACTGGAAGGTCCCGACGAAACGCTTCAGTTGGGAGTCGTTCGCAAGCGGCAGCACGTCACGTTAACTGTTCGACCCGAAGGATCTTCGTAAACTAAAAGCGTATTATTCAGCAATTTTGAATAATAATTAAGTTATTGGTTGTGAAAATATAATAAAATGCACGTTATTAGCATTTCAAATTAGAAATAATAATTGTGATATCGATATGGCAACGCTGCATGGAAAAATTGGCATAAACAAAACAATACTTTACAGGGAAATTCCCTGAATAGGGGGTAATGTGAGCTGGGAAAGAGAAGAATAGGGGAAAATGGAAATGGCTTTACATTTTGACATAGAGGGGAAAACGGGGAAAATCTAGGGAAGAGGGAAAATGGAGGGAAAACTGAAATTTGGAAAATTTAGCTTTACATTGTAAAGACGAAGGGAAAGAAGAGGGAAAACAGGGACACCGTCTTGAAGTGAAAAACGAAAACCGACATAAACAAAACGCCACCCAAGGAAACCTGGAAAATTATTTTGTATTATTTTTTGAATATTTTCTAATATTCAAAAGCAAAAAATAAATAAATAAATTTGCACTAGTTTCTTTGTTGAAAAATGAATTTACTACCTTCCTATGTAAAGAAACCAACGAGACTCGTTCCCGCGTTTGTGCATTTTTTTTCTCGTTTTTGCATGGATCGAAGAAGACTCGCAATTTTCCTCGCAGTTTTGATTCCAATCGTCATTCCCATTATCCACATGGAAATTTTCTCTGTGTTATGGACTCAGTACAACCGAAAAATTGATAAAAAGACGTGCAGCAATTCGTGCTGGGACACTGTTTTCAAAGGTACGTCCATAAACGTTATTATCAAACGTTAACATTTTTTATTCTCATTACTTAATTTTAATTTTGTAGGAAATTACGAAGCAGGAATAGGTGCTTATAAACACGTTTACTTCAATGCCACAGCCCAATCGGCAAAAATCTGGATTTCGACTGTCGTTTTCGTTATCGCCTGTTACGAGTCTACAAAATATCTTTTTTCACTTGTATTAAATCGCAAAGTGCGTTCTTCTATGTTTGTTCTTTTCTCTAGTGTCGTTTACGCCCACTACTACTCGTACTGGTCTTATTTTAATTATTATAATGACGATTTCTATTCCCAGTTCTATCATCAGCTCTTTTTCACCTTTACCGAGCTGACGAGCTCTGTTATCGTGCTGCGTCTAGCGAATAGTGATAACGAGACATCCCCTCGACAACTGCTGATTATTCTAGCAATCGCCATTACGCACATTTTCGTTTCTGGGTGGGATCAGTTTGTAACTAACGTTATTAAATCAGAAGGTCAGCTGCACCAAGTCCTTCGTGACATTTTTTTCATGATCCCTGACCTTTTTCACGTTCTTGTGCCGCTTTACGAATTCAGAAAATTGTCCGTTTCAAAACGCACACCTGCGACACATTTAATATCGAACGAAGATTTCTTAGGTTTCGTTTTAACTGTATTTTTCCTGTCCGGTATCTGTATGCTACTTTAAAAAAAGCAAAATTCATTTCTATGATTATTTACTGTGTATTTTTTTTGTAAAAAAGAGTTTTTGATCAATCTTTTTGAACAAAAGGGACTAGAAAAATGAAACTCTAAAATAATGTTTTTCTATCTAAAAACACAAAAAGAGGAAAACTACTGGCAAACGACACTTTTCGAGATGTTTGTGACTCTACCACAATAAGGTAAAATTAAATTATTTAGCAAAAAAGGGCTCAAGGCAATTGTTTCAGGAAGGGACAGTCCCGTCTTTTGGCAACTTTTTGTTTTTGCGAAATCTCGTTTCGCTCTGTTTCGCGGTCTGCGGCTTGTGAGCTGCGGGAGATGATCCATTGGCTTGCTGCTTACCCTCCTTCTGCAAATAAGCAGAAATATAATAATAATAATAAATAATAAGAAATTAAACATTTACCTTTTTGTTAAAATTTTTACGGTGATACAGTACGCACCCGTAGAGGCAGAGGATGGATAGAAGCAACTGAATGGCCAGCCAAATCATTATAGTGACCACTTGAGTTCGTTCAAAAATATCTTTTCCAAATTTCAGGCAAATTATGGCTTCAGTACACATGATGGCACCGTAGACCCAGCACTGGGTCCCCACTCTCTTGCAACGGGTATCGGTAACGTAGGTATAGTACTGCCTGAAATAATTATTTTGAAAAAAATCATGAGTATAATTTTTGTAATAGTTATTTTCATTTCACCTCATAGATGGCGCTACGATAAGGCCAATGATGATGATTCTCCATCCGTTCATCGTATGGTCAGGAGGTAATTCAAAGATATGTTTCAGGAAAAACGTATTCAGTTCCGAGATTTGCCAAAAGACGACAAGCTGGCAGACGGCAAAGAAGCGCATGTACGAAGAATGGGGGTCGAGCCATCGAACGTAGGTCCAGCTCTCGGGGGTGAACTGCAGGACGGCTCGTTTGATTTTACCAGAAGTGGTGTGGATGTCTTTGATCGACTCCCATTTGTATTCTCGCATCTCCAGATACTGGCAGAGCTTCATACCCACCCAGATACCCAGGCCGTTGCAGAGGAGAATGTCGAGAACTATGGCGTCCCACCAGCACTCGACAAAATTGGGAAGCAGATGAGCAAAGGCTATCTAAATAGAAAACAATATTTTGATATTAAGTTATTATTTCCAATATTTAATTAGGTATTATTAACCCATACTTCAGTTATCTCCCACATAACGCTGATCGTCCATAAAATCCCGTAATGTCTTACGAGTAGGGCTTTCATGATCCAGCCGAAGAAATGCGAAAATGCAAAAATGTCCATGTGTGACCAAATGCGTTCAAGCGTAATATCTGAACAGTTGACACCATACTCCTAAACAAAATAATAAATAATAGTGTATAATAATAAAATAGAGGTTAACTAAACATTCCGTACCTTGTCCATATCGATATGGAACTCCTTGAGCGAGGGATCGATCCAGACGAGGATCCCTCGGACTGTTTCATAGTTTTGGAATAGAGCGAACTGTCGGAAAATTTAATAAAAACATGAATTAGACAAACGAGAAGTTGTAAGAACTGAACTTACTTGTAAAGCAATGAGGTAGAGAACAGAAAGCCCAAAAACGATCCTCCAGATCGCGGGATGAGGTCTTGTGAAAGGTCCGTTCGGAAAAGCGAGAGTCGAAATGACGAGAAAGATAAAAACGACACACTTCAGACCGGCCCAGATGTTTTCCCGTAAGTCGTCGTCATTTCTAGTGACAAAAACACGATTCATATTTAACAAATCGATAAACATTTAGATGTAAGAGAAGGAGGGTGAATTTTAAAGACCTGGTAAACGCAGAATACAATAGAGCAGTTGTACAAAGAGATAATAATGTAAGAGTATGAGGTTTGTAGAAGAATTCTAATGAAATGTCATCGACAGGCCTTTCGTTAATATCGAGAAAATGCTGTTCGGCTACATCGGAGGCCGTTGAGTACGTTCGCTTGCGTGACGCCATTTTTGTACAAATGCAGAAAAGTAGCAGACGAAAAGTTATTATTCAAACACGTGGTTGTAAAACTTGGAAAAAATCAAATATGTGAAAATTCAAAATAAACAACAGCAAGAGTTGGTATTTGATTTTCGCTTTTCATTATTTCTAACACGTTTTAAAATGAACGTGGATATATAACGTTTAAAGAAAGACATCATATATGCATTATTTGTGGTGAATGCTACTGCAACGTTGCGTTATCATATAATAGTCGTATAACACTAGTTACGTAAATTAGGGGCTGCAAAGCAGTGCTTCCACTTTGCAGGGAAATTCCCTCAAATAGGGAAAATGGGGAGGAGGGAAAGGGTAAAATGGAGGGAAAAGTGAATTTACAAATGTAGCTTTACTCAGTATCACGGAGGGGAAAAAAGGGAAACTGATATTTCCAAGCGGACGGGGAAAAAAGGGGAAAAAAGGGGAAGCACGGCTGCAAAGGTGTAAATAAAGTATTTTTGCCCTAGATTTAATTTAATAATTGTGGCCAATCAGAACAGCAGAGTGGCGCAGTGGAAGCGTGCTGGGCCCATAACCCAGAGGTCCGTGGATCGAAACCACGCTCTGCTAAAACTTTTTTTTCTCCTTCGTTTGGGGATAGGACATATTCCAAGCGGGCCCCTCACTATAGCGGACATTTATATTAATCCGTATAGACAAATTTTTCAACTTTTTTGGGTACCAGAGTGTTTCCCAGATTTTTTTGGAAATTTTCAGATAGATTTTCAAATGATATTTTGGGCAGAATTATTTTATACGTGCGTCCGTAGTAGAGAGACTGGGCTTCAGTGACCTATTCTGGAATAAGGTCCATTACGTTCTGCATATTCTCTAGACGCTTTTTACCTTTGCGATAATTTATTTCAATTTATCACTTTCTCGGTCATGTATCAGTGTTTCCACTTTCAGTTTTCCCCTTTTTCCGCTCTTCCCTTATTTTCCCCTTTTTTACCCTCCGTACTAGAGTACAAGGATATAGTCCAGATTTTCCCTTCTCCCTCTTGCCTTATTTTTCCCTTTTCACACCCCCATTTCCCCTTTTTTCAGGGAATTTCCCCGCAAAGTGGAAACACTGTCATATATATTCTGTATCTACTTTTGAAAAATCTTTTCTGGCGGCCATAGTAATCTAAGATATTGAACTTTTGCATAAAGGAAAAATAGAAAATCTCCAACAGCTTTTTTATACACTAGCATTTATTATATGATGGTATTACACGTGTTTGCCAAAAAGCGCGGGAAATTTGAAACGTTCGTCAGTCTCGTTAAAGTTAACGACAGTATAGTAATATAATTATACCATTTGATTGGGCAAACAGATTATTTTCCCAATCAGCCCTTATGTTACTGTGTAGATTTTTTCCTCATTTAGCTATTCATGCTTTTTCTTGTTGATGAATTCCCATCGTCTCAGCAACATAGCTAAGAGTATGACATTTCCCTGTTAATAGGCAATGCACCTCCCCGTCGTTTGGAAAAAGTATCAAATTCCCAAATTATAACATAAAATAAGTCCTGTATAACTTGGAAGGTATAGAATTATCAGTGTTGCCACTTTTCAATCTTCCATTTTCCCCTCTTCCCTTATCTTTCCCCTTTTTCCCCCTCCGTGGAAGAATGTACAGGGTCTAGATATCTTCCTTACTCTCTTCTCTTCGTCTTCCCTATTCAGACTCCATTTCCCCCCTTTTTCGGGGAACTTCCCTGCAAAAGTGGAAACACTGAGAATTATTAACCAATGTAAAATGAATTAATTTCATTAAGTTTTATTTGATATTACAGTGTATAGCCCCATACTGATTTTGGGGAAACTTTTTTGACGACGACAGTTTCGGATGAAGGTCCACAGCATTTTCCCACGGGAGAAAACTTCCCACTTGGCTATTCCCAAACTTTCCGATGTATCGTATTGACCATAATATAGTGAGAGTTGCGTGTCCCTGATTGATGATAACACATGATAACACATGATAACATGCGCGTTCTGCTGACCAATTAATAGACTTAGAAATAATTAATACACTGTTAAGAAGGCCGCCTAGTTTTTAGCCGATTTTACGTCTAGTTTCAAAGTGCCGACTAGTATTCAGCCCGCACGTATTGCTGACCAATTAATAGACTTAGAAAGTTAAAAAGGCCGCTTAATTTCTAGCCGATTTTGCGTCTAGTTTCAAAGTGCCGTCTAGTATTCAGCCCGCACGTACTGCTGACCAATTAATAGACTTAGAAATAATTAATACACTATTAAAAAAGACCGCCTAGTTTCTAGCCGATTTTGCGTCTAGTTTCAAAGTGCCGTCTAGTATTCAGCCAGCACGTACTGCTGACCAATTAATAGACTTAGAAAGTTAAAAAAAGTCGCCTAGTTTTTAGCCGATTTTGCGTCTAGTTTCAAATTGCCGTCTAGTATTCAGCCCGCCTAGAAACTAGACGTCGTATTCGCCTAGTTTTCACGACAAAGTATACTTTAATTCCCTTGTATACAGTTAAATTAAGTATTAATAATATAAGAATAAACATAAATTATATAATAATATAAATAATAATAATAATAATATTATATTTTACACCGTATACTATAACAGACTAAGTAAGTTTATGAATCATATTGTATTATTATTACAATCAATTTATTATATATATAACAATACAATATTTAAAAAATAGATTAAAATAATTTTTGTATTTTTTGTGATTTTTTCATCTTGGTTTTCTTTTTCTGTTTCAGTAAATTGGAGACGATCAAAAAATGGAGTAAAGAGTTCTGACGTCAGCTGGCGGCCATCTTGGCAGAACCAGTGATGTTACGTCAGGATACTGGGAGACTAATGGATTCTTCCCTTATTTTCTTCAATCTCTATTGATTTAATATAATTCAAGAGAAAAGTAATTCACACTTGCCACTCGATACAGTGTTTCCACTTTACAGGGAAATTCCCTGAAAAAAAAGAGAAAAACGGGATCTGAAAAGGGAAAAAATAAGGCGACAGGGAAGAAAGGGGAAAACTGACAGGGAAATTCCCTGAAAAAAAGAGAAAAACGGGATCTGAAAAGGGAAAAAATAAGGCAATAGGGAAGAAAGGGGAAAACTGACAGGGAAATTCCCTGAAAGAAAGAGAAAAACGGGATCTGAAAAGGGAAAAAATAAGGCGACAGGGAAGAAAGGGGAAAACTGACAGGGAAATTCCCTGAAAAAAAGAGAAAAACGGGATCTGAAAAGGGAAAAAATAAGGCAATAGGGAAGAAAGGGGAAAACTGACAGGGAAATTCCCTGAAAGAAAGAGAAAAACGGGATCTGAAAAGGGAAAAAATAAGGCGACAGGGAAGAAAGGGGAAAACTGACAGGGAAATTCCCTGAAAAAAAAAAGAAAAACGGGATCTAAAAAGGGAAAAAAACAAGGCAATAGGGAAGAAAGGGGAAAACTGACAGGGAAATTCCCTGAAAAAAGGGAAAATGGGATCTGAAAAGGGAAAAACTGAAAGTGGGAAACACTGACTCTATATAACATAATTATAATATTCTGATTACTCAATTATGTTAAATAATAACTCAAAAACTAAGTTACGGTGATAGATAATAATATTTGTAATAAATAATAATATAAATAGTAAATAGTTTTATTAATAAATGTAAATCCAAGGACGAACGCTTTATACACAGCAAGGGGTCCGAAACTTCTAATAACCTTGGTACACCTAGACCGTGTTATCACTGTTATCAATCTATTATCTTCATGTTATCTCCGTGTTATCATATGTTATCAAATAATCTTTGCAGACTTTTCCTCGGAGTTTCGGACCCCTTTGATACACAGCAAGGGGTCCGAATCTTCTAATAATCTTCGTAGACCTAGACCGTGTTATCACTGTTATCAATCTGTTATTTTCATGTTATCTCTATGTTATCATATGTTATCAAATAATCTTCGTAGACTTTTCTTCGGAGTTTCGGACCCTTTGATACACACCAAGGGGTCCAAAACTTCTAATAATCTTGGTACACCTAGGCCGTGTTATCACTGTTATCAACCTGTTATCTTCATGTTATCTCCGTGTTATCATGTGTTATCAAATAATCTTCGTAGACTTTTCCTCGGAGTTTCAGACCCTTTGATACACACCAAGGGGTCCGAAACCTCTAATAATCTTCATAGACCTAGGCCGTGTTATCATGTGTTATCAAATAATCTTCGTAGACTTTTCCTCGGAGTTTCGGACCCCTTTTGATACACAGCACATGCGCGAAGACTACCCAGGCAAATACTACTAAAGCGCTTGCTTCTAGTGGATTTTCCCTAGAAACTATCAGCTTGTCAGAAGCCGAACTAGGGTCACAGTCAGTTCAGACCTTCAGTTAATCTCTAATGTGATCAAAAATAGAAATAATTCATTCAGTTGGTTAAAATAATAAGCAAAGGCAAAATGAGTAGTGGCGAAGTGTCGAGTCGTAGACCGCTGACTATTGAAAGAGCCGCCTTTCTCTTGCTGAGAGTTAAACGAGCCTTCCGAAGAAAGAGAGCCACCAAGATCAAAAATAAATCACCACCAAGGTAATTACTATTCATTATAAAAAAATATTCTTAATAAATATCCTGAATGTGACTGAAATCAGGTAGTGAAAAAGTCTTATCTTTCCTAACGCGTGTCGTAAAACTTTGGGCGTGCGGATTATCTACAGCTTAACCTTATGCTTATTATTATTATTATTATTATTATTATTATTATTATTGTTATTATATATTTTCTTTGTACACCCACATCTTCCCATAATGTAACAATAGAGCCAATGTTTGCTCTGGCCTACATTTACATGAATTACAGATTATAGACTCATGCATGAAACATCCATAAGAAAAGATAATAATCATATTAGTTTAGTATGTAAGAGTATATACCCCGACAGAAAAGTAATGCGCTAGTCATACGTCTGAATAACCCTCTGAATGGTGCATGACTATCATGGATTCAGCTAGATGATAGTATGAAATTTGCCAGCTTTCACACGGTCCGTACGCTTGAATTTGGAAAGAACTAAGTCATGCAGGATTCAAGCCCGTATTCAAAGGTTCAGTTTTCAGTTCAGCCAACTATTCAGCTAGTGATTCAGCGGGGGAGCTGGTGTTCAGCTTACCCAGTCATTCGGTACTCAACCGTATGACTTTTCTATCGGGTATTGCATTTGTAACTGTTTGATTTGGCCTGAGGATTTGTTCCTGTTTCTTCAGGCAACGCTTGGCTGCTGTAATTATTTCCTGCAGGATTTTTCCCTCTTTTTCCCTCTTTTTTTTCCTGATGTGAGTGCGAGTTACTTTTCCGTCCTGGAACAATTTGATACGTGACAGTCCCAGAGGTGCGAAATGACTTGCACCAATTACTCAGCCCATATCATAACTATATCTTCTTCTTCTCTATACCTCATACGTAACGAAACTTATATAATGATGTATCAATATAAAGGCAATTAACAATAACAAAAAGGGAAGATATTACTTAAGAAGTTGAGTCATAGGATCATAAGCTTGCCAAGGGAAGCAGAGAGATTAGGTTATTATACACTGGACGCAATTAGCGGGGCTACGGACTTAAGTCTCCGAGGGAAAAGGCCATATAATGCTTTCACATGATCGTATATGTGCAACTTGTATAATCTCGTATTCAAGACGATACAGTCCATCGAATTTTGTCCTAGAATCTCACGAAATGTCGTGGAAACAAAGACGAAGAAACTTGAGTATACGTCCACTGTTATACAATTACAGATTTATAGTGTATAAAAGTTTTCACCATGGAAATGTTTTGTTGTGGTCAAGGTTGCCATTGGAAACAGTACTGGGATCTTTCTTCACCACTTGAGAAATCCTTGAGGATTTTTTTTTTCGCTTAGTTGCATTACTTTGGAGGTAGAAGAAGAAAAAGAATAAAAAAAGTATCAGAGTATCGGAGTATCAGAGTATCAGGAAAAAGAGTATTCACGAGCTCTCGTGTCAAGGTTGCCGACAAGGTCAAATCATGAAACAGACATTTTTTTTTGTGTGTAAAATAATCTTCGTTTCACATGAATGTCAAGGATTGTTAACAAGAAAATGTCATCTTTTTTTGTGACAATTTGTCATCATTAGTAAATTGGTTTTGCCGTAAACTTTTTTACATGATAACAGTAAATTAAATTCAGTATTATTAATATTCTATCGAAATCAAATATTAAGTTAAAATTAATAAATAAATATTTATAAATATTTAAATGTCAAAATAAATTGATATTAAATACACAATAAATATATTTGAATATTTTTGTTTGCTGTGCGTAAGTAGTAGGGAATTTTCCCTACGCGTTACATGATAACAGTAAATGAATTCAGTATTATTAATATTATATCGAAATCAAATATAAGTCAAAATTAATAAATAAATATTTATAAATATTTAAATGTCAAAGTAAATTGATATTACATACACAATAAATATATTTGAATATTTTTGTTTGCTGTGCGTAAGTAGTAGGGAATTTTCCCTACGCGTTACATGATAATAGTAAATGAATTCAGTATTATTAATATTCTATCGAAATCAAATATTAAGTTAAAATTGATAAATAAATATTTATAAATATATTTAAATGTCAAAATAAATTGATATTAAATACACAATAAATATGTTTGAATATTTTTGTTTGCTGTGCGTAAGTAGTAGGGAATTTTCCCTACGCGTTACATGATAATAGTAAATGAATTCAGTATTATTAATATTCTATCGAAATCAAATATTAAGTTAAAATTGATAAATAAATATTTATAAATATATTTAAATGTCAAAATAAATTGATATTAAATACACAATAAATATATTTGAATATTTTTGTTTGCTGTGCGTAAGTAGTAGGGAATTTTCCCTACGCGTTGAAACAATGTCGAACCCTCGCCTGACACAAGAGGCCGTAATAAAGAAGGGTTTCCACTTTGCCCAGGCAAATGTTTATTTTTCCCTTTGAAACAGAAACAAAAAAGGACAGAAAATAAACGAGTTTCTTTTGCTGCTTTGGAAAAACTTGTAGGAAAAGATCGTGACTGTTTTACGAAGCTTTTACGAAGAAAAAGCAATATGGCCGAACTACGGGCCGGTAAAAACTTTTCAACAACTTGCATTTACGTAAGATTCCAAATAAATATTCTGTCGTAATAAGATTCTTGTCAAGAATCTTGTTTCAACTCTGTGGCAAATCGATTTGCTCATTAAGTTTGAGAATTTTGTTTAAGAAAAAAAAAAACGAATCGTTAATGAGAACTTGTCCCTTAATGAGTGATCAAAGGGGTCTGGAAACAGTTGAAAGTTTCGTACGGAGATAAATGTGATAACATATTATTTCTTACATTATTCTATGTCTTGTTTACGTGCTAGTTCAACTGAATAGCCACTTAATGACTGAAAATTGACATGATTGTTATTTGTGCAGGAACACCGAGGGATGAGTGGACCTCCTCCGAAGCCGCCATTGATGAGATCCCGGACTCTTCCGGCCATGTTAGTTCCAGGACTGTCTATTCTCCATGCACAGATTGAAGCTGCTGCTATTCCCGCTACTACTACTGGACAACAGCAGGAAACCAAAAGCAATGGTACAACACAACATTCAACATCAAAACAAATTAGCCTCATTTGCAACTATTAGCAAGAATACAAACACATTGCATGTTACCATACCAGTGTTTCCACTTTCAGTTTTCCCCTTTTTCCGCTCTTCCCTTATTTTCCCCTTTTTCCCCTACGTACTAGAATACAAGAGTATAGTCCAGATTTTCCCTTCTCCCTCTTCCTTATTTTTCCCTTTTCACACCCCATTTCTCCCTTTTTTCAGGGAATTTCCCGGCAAAGTGGAAACACTGTACCATACCCAAGTAAAAATTTACTATAGCTGTAAACTATAGTGTAACACACTCTAGAATTTCGCAACGTAGTGCACTGTAGTTTTAGTGTAATACAATACACAGTTTTCAACTAGAGTGTGGCACTATACTGTGGTACTCTAGTATATTTTGCAAAATAGTGCATAGTTTTACTATAGTCCACTATAGTAAATTTTTACTTGGGTAGGCTAGATCTTATCAGTCATTGTTATTGTTAATATTCCAGTTGCTATGGAAACCAATGTTCTGGAGATTCCAGGACAGGTTCGGCGAACGTTGTTCGCCTTCGAATGTTCGCCCAAGCAGCCGACAAAGCGTTCGACCAAACGAATCTTGAGGTTCCGCAAGCAAGAGAAGAGGTCAAGGTCACCTCAAGGTCAAGGACGAAGTCAAGGTCAAACTGAGCGACAAGGTCAAGGGCATGGATGTTTGAAGAGGACTCTTAGTCTGGAAAGGTATTTGTTATTGTTATTGTTCTTATTATTATTATAACCACCACCACCACCACCACCACCACCACAACCACAACCACTACTACTACTACTACCACCACTACTCCCACTAATATTACTCCTACTACCACTACTACCATTAATATTGCTACTACTACTACTACTACTACCGCTACTACTACTACCACCACCACTACTAACATTAATATTACTACTACTACTACTACCACCAAAACCACTACTACTACCATGAATACCACTACTACTACTACCAAAACCACTACTACTACCATGAATACTATTACCACTACCACCAAAACCACTACTACTACCATGAGTGCTACTACTACTACCACCAAAACCACTACTACTACCATGAATACTACTACTACTACCACCAAAACCACTATAACTACCATGAATACTACTACTACTACCACTAAAACCACTACTACTACCATGAATACTACTACTACTACTACCACAACCGCCACTACTCCCATTAATATTACTACTACTACTACTACTACTACCACCACTACTAGTATACTTCTTCTTCTTCTTCTTCTTATTATTATTATTATTATTATAACTACGTTACAACCTGTGTATTGAGTTAAGCTGCACGGTGTCGCCTAATGTAAACAAACTGTGGGGACACCGTCATACGTGCCTGGGTAAAACACAAATCCCTGTGCGTTGAAAATCCCTGTGTAAAGTATAGACGGTTGATAGTATCAAAGACGAGCACAGAAAATGTTCAATAAAATGGAAAGAAGAACGCTGCACGTGTTGTTTATCGACTCTCTGCAGGGTTTACACCATCTTTGTATCCGTAAGAAGAAGAAGAAGAAAAAAAATATAAATAAATAGTTTCTTTTAAGTACAAGATTTACATTTCCATATCTTTTGTGTAGCCGTGCCGAGTGTTTCTTTACAAATCCCAGAAAAATGTATCGAAATGCACTGCAGATCCCATTTCCTTCTACTCACCGTATGCAAAGAAACTAAATAAAATATCAATAAGAATAAAACGTAAAATATATTAGAATATACATAAAAAAATATTAATAAATGGTAAATGATAACAGTAAATAAATTATAAATAAATGAATAGAAATGAACAAAAAGTTGTATGAATTAAAATAATGTAATTAGTTCATTAAGATAATTATAACTGTATAATATAATATTAACGATGAACAGCAATAGTCATGACAGATTTAGTGATAATCATTGTAATAATTGTATAATAAATATGT
The DNA here is from genome assembly GCA_002872375.1 of Eulimnadia texana. NCBI lineage: Eukaryota > Metazoa > Arthropoda > Branchiopoda > Diplostraca > Limnadiidae > Eulimnadia > Eulimnadia texana. The sequence goes on along the minus strand of NKDA01000002.1, from coordinate 6,545,225 downwards.
AATAATATAATAATAATTGTATATAATAATGCATTATGATTGTAATAATATAAGATTTCGTTACTGACTTTATGATTACTTCATTTACTGTTTAAATTATTCATGTAAATATTCATGTTAATGAGGAGTATAGTTACGTTAATACGACTTCAACCAAGGGGTCCGAAACTTGCAACAATCTTCGTACACCTAGGTCGTGTTATCACTGTTATCAGCCTATTATCTTCCTGTTATCTACGTGTTATCGCATGTTATCAAATAATCTTCGTACACTTGACCTCGGAGTTTCGGACCCCCCCCCTTGACTCAAGGGGTCCGAAACTTGCAACAATCTTCGTACACCTAGGTCGTGTTATCACTGTTATCAGCCTATTATCTCCCTGTTATCTACGTGGTATCTCATGTTATCAAATAATCTTCGTACACTTGACCTCGGAGTTTCGGACCCCCCCTTGACTCAAGGGGTCCGAAACTTGCAACAATCTTCGTACACCTAGATCGTGTTATCACTGTTATCAGCCAATTATCTCCCTGTTATCTACGTGTTATCGCATGTTATCAAATAATCTTCGTACACTTGACCTCGGGAGTTTTGAACCCCCCCTTGACTTTAACGGTTTGTTTTTGTTTCCGCAGTTTGTGCGACAAGTCAGCACAATGGGCAGTTCCGCCGGATGTGATTGTCACATCTCCGCCACCTTGTTTGACCTTGATAGTTCCGGATTTGCATTCAGCTAATTGCGCCACCAACAACAAGAGACTGGTCAACAAGACTTCCGGTAATCAGATGCAACAAACTTAACTTCAAGGTTCAATTGCACAATCAAAAATCTTATCCGTGGATCTCTAGTAAACACATAATAACAATTAGTTTAATTTCTTTAATAATACTGGTAGCATACAATTTACTTCATATTCATTTAACATAATTACATTTAATGTAGTTTAGTTATTACAGTAATTTTTAATGTAATATTTACATAATATTATATTATGAATAATACTAGAGTATAATAATACATTATAATTATGTAATTTAAGTAATTAATAATTTATATGTAACATAATTACATTTAATGTAGTTTAATTATTACAGTAATTATTAATGTAATATTTATATAATATTATATTATTAATAATACTAGAATATAATAATACATTATAATTATGTAATTTAAGTAATTACATAATTTATATGTAACATAATAATTTATATAATTTTTACTCGTATTTGCAGTACTTGAATATATAAATATACAACTAAATAAGATTTAATTAGCACAAAATAAGTTAGGTGTTGGCGAATCCAAACTTAGGGGAGAAGGTACTGCAATTACTAGTTTCTAGTGCGGAAGTTAACTTCCGATTTACTCAGCAACTTCCGGTTAATCACGTACTGCCCTAACTTTTGCTGTCAGCAACTGTTATCATCGTATTATCACTTGTTATCAGTAAATTGAATAAAATTTACGGGAATATGAACAAAGGCCTAGACTTAACTTCCTCTGTGGCGGATTCAGATATCTCAAGGGGAATGAAACAAACAGTGCTTCCACTTTACAGGGAAATTCCCTCAAATAGGGAAAATGGGGAAGAGGGAAAGGGGAAAATAAAGGGAAAAGTGAATTTACGAATCTAGCTTTACTCAGTATCATGGAGGGGGAAAAAGGGAAACTGATAATTTCAAGCGGAGGGGGAAAAAGGGAAAAAGGGGAAAAAGTGGAAGCACTGGAAACAAAAGAATGGACGTTTATATTTCTATTAATAATTTCAGAATCTCTTATTTTACCTTGTCACGGGGCGTTTTGTATTTTTTAAATGAAGCTTTTATATTCCCGGAAAGGAAGTCAACGCCTGTCCTTCTTTTATGACCCGCTTGCGATGACCGTTATGACAGTACGCGCCATTTTCAAAATCTTGCTCTTCAAAAATTCAAATTTCTTTAAAAAAAATAAAACTATATTTTAAAAAATATAACAACATTCATCATAATTCAAGAAATATTTTATATGTTATTTAATATGTAATATAATAAATTTTCGTGTTGTTCTTGTTATGTGTGGAATTTTAAATTTGAAAATGCGCATTGTGAATGGCCGCTTTTAGTTTGGAGCGGCGCCAAGTTTGAAAAGTTACCTGCCGCTATTTTTTTCTGCTTGTGTTGTGTTTTGTATTGCACCTGACACGCACAAGCCAAGTGCTTTCGTTTAGAGGATTTATGTTTAATGTACATTTTGGCTGGCTGCAAAATTGAGTTTTGAAGTAAGAAGTCGACGTTAATTTGAGTGACTTTTTACTCATGTCAAGTGCGGGTAATGCGTCTAGCAAAAGTGACAGGTAAATTGTTATGGACGGGATTTAACATACAGCCGCCAGCAAAGTTTTATATTTTTGTTTGTCATTTCTATTTTTAGCAGATTTATTCAAATTATATTTCAGCTAGCAGAAATTGTGTTAATTTTGAACGCAGGAAAGGGCTGTTTGTAATTTTAAAAAGATTTTAAATTAATTCCTGGATTAAAGTCTCCTGATTCTGATTGGATGTTGAATCAACCAACCGGAAAGCAGAGAAATTTCGCGCCACGAATTCAAATGCAATTAAATCCCCCTTCTCTCTCTCTCTCTGTGGACTAGAAAGAAGTGTATTAATGAGGGGGAAATGTATTTGTCTCTTGCAGAGCGGAAGAAGGACTTGGTCACCAAATCTGATTGCAAAAAGATGGAAAAATTATCAAAGATTAACATCCATCAACAAGGTAATCTGAATTAACTTTAACTATTGCCATAATAACGTGATTTATTAATAGTACTTTGCTAATTTTCAGCTCTTTTCGCTGCAGTCGAGACGGGCCAGGAGGAAAAGGCTCGAGCGATACTCGAGACGACAGATGTCGACATCAGCAGGTACATAAATAATACTATCAATGATATTATCGAAACTGAAATAAACGAAATAGCTGCAACAACGATGGATTGACGATACTGGATGTCGCTGTGCTGCTGGGCAACGTTAACATGGCCAAATTGCTGATATCCTTTGCTGCAAAAGAAGGAACGCAATGTAAATGTCATTTATTATTATTATTATTATTATTATGTGATTTGTATTTTGCTAGATGGCTGTAAGGAGGATGTGGTAGGGCGCTTGAACCAGCTCTTGAATGAAGCTGAATGCAAATTAGACGCTTCAAAGGGAACCAGGAACGACCAGGACAAATCTGCAGCTCTTTGGAAGCGGAAATTGAGATTGCTTCGCAAAATGAGGGCCGGCATTGAATTATTAAGTACCCCATAACCCATTACCTCCACATTATAATTATTTCATTACCATAATTAATTATTTTATTGTATTTCATTACATATTCATAAAATGTATTTTTATTATTATTTTCCTATTATATTTTATTCGAATTTATTAGTTAATTAATTATTTAAATATTTTATAATATTTAATTTCGTGATTTTATTTTCAGAATTGCCATCCAGCCCGAATCAGGTTCGAGTCGAAGTATCGGGCGAAGACTCGGTTGTCGTGTGGTGGACCTACTCGCATCTCAATACTTCAGACGTTGTCACGACAAAAATAAAAAGTAAATTTAATCTAAAATATATAATATTTAATGATATATATGCTGTATTCACCCTTTCATCAAAATAGACCCATAAGTCTATACCGGATAAGTTAAAATTATCGATTGAATTTTTTTATCGTAAAAATATTGGTATTAGATTATCAAATGAAGTAATCATGTGATAAATGAAAGTCAAATAGTAATTTTTATAAATGCTATCATTATTACAATAATTCTTACAAGTTATTACCGAGTTATATCGATCTGGTTTTCAATAACGAAGCTAAATTAATCGACATAGTTTTTAATTGATCGATTACTTAAATACAGATTTTTTATTGATTTATATTATTGATTTTCAAAGTTGAATGGTCGTGCGTCCCTGATTTTGCCACCGTTGGTGGTTATTTGGAGTGTCGTGACCTGATTGGCTGCCCGGAGGTCAAAGTTCACGTCCGAGGTCTTCCAACCAATCAGCGTTGTTTTTTTCGTGTTTCCGCCGGGAATATTGCCGGCTACAGTTGCCATAAACCAACACTGCCCCCCTGCGTTCTTCTATCAGGTAATTAACCAGCTTATGAACTAGGTTAATAAGTAGAATAATTAATGATTCGATCAGTATACGCATAGCTACGATAATACCTGTAATAACTAATACTCAGTAGAATATTTCGATCGATATATACATGGTTGGGCTGGTAAAATATTGTTAGAAATTTGTTACACTTCAGTAAACTGTTAATTAAAATTTATTCATTTTATTGATTTATTATTCCTCCATTGGTTCCACTTTGCGGGGAAATTCCCTGAAAAAGGGGAAAATGGCAGCTGAAAAGGGAAAACTAAGACAAGAGGCAAAAGGAGAAATCTAGATGTACAGCCTGTATTCTAACACAGAAGGGAAAAAGGGGAAGGGGGAGGCAAAAAAGGGAAACTTGAAATTGGAAACACTATATTCTTCATTTATTTTTATCTGTATCTTTTTCTGAGCTAATTAAATGTATCTTTTTTATTTGTACTTATTTTGTTCCTTTTAAGTTTGGCGGTCAGTAGACGATCGTAAGGCTCGGTTCGCTGATCGTTTACCTTTGCTGGAGGATTTGCTGCACCATTTATCAGAGATTCGCGATATCGACGATTCTGGGGCCTCAGAAACGCCAGCCAAGATGCGGAAAAATCAGACAAAAATGAGTCTTCGTCAATTATTCGGCAACAGCGTCAAGCTGCACAAGAACCTGAGGCGCGGGATCTATCTGGCCTGCGTACTTTTCCACCAGGATAAAATCCTGGTCACCAATGAAGAGTTCCCCCCCGTGGCCGAGATTGACGATAATTACCCGGCGGCTTTTCACAACGATTTCCACTGGCTAATGAAAGTGGCCTCCACCTGGGCTGACGTCAAACACCTCCGTCAAGATATGGAGAAAAATATCAGCACGTCTAATGCACATTTCAGGATTAAGCTACTCCAGGCTGCTGCTACTCTACAGGTATTACTCTCAACTGCCCCCAAGTTATAGAACTATGTAGTGTAATGAGATATATAGATTAAATAAATGTAATATTGATAAAGAATTTTAATACTTTTATCAGGAATTATATTCAGGACTGAATAGATGATTATATGAATATAAAGTAATATATAATATAATAATAATGTATAATGCAGTAATAGATTATAATGTAATATTTATAAGTTAGGTGATACATTGAGTACAGCCAAACTGTCGAGTAAGTGGACAGAGTGTGGAGTATATAGTAACGGATGTACTTTGCCCACGAATTCGACAAATCTGATTCTACATTATCACTACTACTACTAATACTATTTCTCCTAGTGCTACTACTACTACTACCTATATTAATACTGCTTTTATTTCTACTGCTACCACTGCTACTACTACTACTACTACCAATACTTCTACTGCTTTTACTTCTACTGCTGCTACTACTACTACTGCCACCAATACTACTACTGCTTTTACGTCTACTTCTATTACTACTACTACTGCTACCAATACTAATACTCTTAATACTATCATCTATCATTATTATTATCATTACTATTCGTCGAACACCACTACTATACTTTATCTACATTTTTTCAAGGCCTTTTTTCTACAGTACTTCAACCATTGAAATCCTTTACAGTCAGCATTAGGGATCCAGGATCTTGGTCAGCTGTATTACCAGCCACTGAAGGACAGTCAGGGGACAGTTGTGCTGACCACAGTGTGCAGATTACCTTCCACCAAGTCCATCAGTCCGTCAGTCAACTTCAAGTGGGTCCCCGTAGCCAAGCTGCACAAAATTTCACCCAGCGAAGACGTCAGTGCTGGAGAACTGCTCGTCAAAGGACTAGAGGTATCAAACTTTAACTTTAGAGTTTATTAGTTTAATTAATATATTGTATTTTTCAAAGTATAATATTTAGGGTTGATCCTTGGTTGGTTATATACACTGGATCAAAGCGAAAATAGTTTAATAAAATAATGGAATAAAAATATTATTATAATATATAATATAATAATAAAATATATAAATATATACATATAAATATGTATATAATATATATGTATTTTATTTTTATTTTGTATATTTTGTAAAAAAATTTTATTTTATATTTTATTTTATTTTTTTATATATATATTATAATATATAAAGTTAATAAAAATGTGTAAAAATACATAATAAAAAAAGTATAATAATAATAAATATTGAATGATAAAGATGATAATAATAATTATTTTCTTATGTATATTTTGCATTATGTTTACAGGAGCAGGTGAATTACGGAAAGCTGAGCAGTGAACCATTGGAACAAGGACTGTACATTTGCTATTTAAAAATGAAGAGTTCAGTGGATCTCTTAAGGGTCTTGGTTCCCAAGGATCGACCCAACGTACTGCCGTTCTGTAAAGTTAGAAACAACCCTTGGGTGTCAAGGTATCAATTGTTTCGGCAGTAAATCGATATATGTTATTTATCTGTATTCAAAGTATTTTATTCTTATTATTATTACTAATATCATCATTTCTACTACTACTACTACTTACTACTATGATTACTACTACTAGTACTACTGCTACTTCTATCACTACCACTACTACTATCATTACTGCTACCAGTACTACTTCCAGTACTACTACCAATACTACTTGTACGACTACCACTATAACTGCTACTAGTACAACTTCTGTCATTACTACTACTACTACTACTGATAATACTTCAACTACTACTGTCACTGCTAATCCTAATGCTATTCTACTGCTACTCCTACTGTTACTCCTACTGTTACTGTTACTACTACTACTGCTACTACTACATCCTTCTGTTACTATTACAGTGAAGAATGGCAATGGATCAAGAACCTCAGAAGCAGCAGTTCAGCCGATAATGCAATTAACAGTTTAGGTAACAGTGAGGAGCAGGACATTTACCCTTCCACTGCACAGTTGCTGTTCCAGAACCAAGTTCTGCAGTCAGCTAGAAAACTTGTACAGATGCTGAACATAGACTCCGAAACGGCGATACAGCATAGGTTTTTACTTATTTATTTATTAATTAATTTTAATACTTAATATATCGTGGTAAGCTATATATTATGATCATATATCAATTAACTTATAGTTTAGAATTTTTATATTGTAATTAAATATTATAGCAATTTGTCAATGCTGTAGGATTGCTAATTTGTTTGTTCATTAATTTATATTAATATTGAATTATATTTTGTTATATTTAATGCTAGAATTATAGTATTATAATCTTACACTATGTAAATATTTGAATTGTACATAGAATATATCAAGTAATTAAATTTACCATTAATTTACAATTACTACTTACCTATTTATCAATAATAGTGAATAATTCCTAATTATAATATTAAATTGAAATATTTCAGAATGAGTAACATTATGCAATCAGACTGATAACACAGTGATAACATTTGATAACACGGTTAATATTCAGAGGGGAAAAGATAAGGGAAAAACTGTCGGGACCACCTTGCGTCCTCTTCTATTGGATTTATAGATCCTTGACATTCTAGGCGACGAAAAGGGACATTTTTCTTAGCAATTGTTACAGGAAAGCGTTCGGGATCGATCCATTAACGTCACTTATATGAATAGGTCCATTGGGGAGGCACACAACAGGAGCATTTGGTCCAGACGCAAAAAAAAAAATCCTATTTCTCCAACCTATTTACTATTTTCTGTCTTAATAAACTATAGAAACGTAACTTATTGATTATTATTATTTATTACTTATTATTTATTCAATTAAAAATACATTTTTTCAGAGCATATATATTAGTAAACATAAATACAATATATACATATATATATTATTTTGTCAGTAAATAAATATATTTAGCAGTGCTTTTATGTTATATTTTTATTATTACATTTATTTCTACTACTACTACTGCTACTACTACTATTTGTGCAACTACTTACTACTGCTATTATTAATACCACTACTACTAATGCTTCTACTACTGCTACAACTACAAGTACTAGTACTACTACTATAGCTATTATTACTTCTACTACTACTACTACTACTACTATTACTACTACTAGAACTACAAGTATTACTGCTAGTACAACTGCTACTACTACTACTGCTAATTTTCTACTCCCACTCTTACTACTCTTACTACTGCTACTACCACTACTACTATCACTACTACTACTACTAGAACTAGAACTACAAGTACTACTGCTAGTACAACTGTTACTACTACTACTATTACTACTACTTTTTCTACCCCTACTCTTACTACTGTTACTGTTACTACTCCTACTTGTGCTACTAATTTTACTGCTACTGCTATGAGTACATATATTTATACGTATATCTAATTTTGATAGATTCTACACCAACGAAGTCATCGAGCTGAACGAAGACGTGTCGCTGGTGTTGCTGCTTCCTCCTGCCGAGGGCGTTTGCTCAGTGGCCGGCCAGGACGAGGCCGTATTTCAGCGGGAAGATTTCGTGACAATCCCCGTTCAGGTCTTTGAAACGATTCACTTACGAACTTATCAGAAGGATCTCATTGGCCGATATTCACGACTCAGCTGCGCTCTGGAACTAGAGACTAACCTGGCACAGCACGCTATGCGAGAAGTAACTTTTATTTATAATCAGATGTTTATATTGTTATTATTGTTTTAAGTATTAGTAGAAGTAGTACAAGTAGTAGTAGTAGTTGTAATAGTAATAATAGTAACGGCTTTAATAGCATTAGTAGTAGAAGTAGTAGTAGTAGAAGAAGTAGCAGTAAAAGTAGTAGTTGTCATGTTAGTAGTATTATTAGTAGTAATCACAATAGTACTAGGAGTAATAGTAGCAGTAGTTGTAGTAGTAGTAGCATGTTACTATGTTATTATTATTATTATTATTATTATTATTATTAACTTAATTTCAGGCTTTTTCATCAGTGGAGCTCGCAGAAGCCAAGCATCGCATCTCTGTTCTCCAGGACCTGCAGTCGCGGGTAGATTCGGCCTGGAGGGGCTGTCGCTGGATCATGGACGTTTTATCCTTAGCCAGGGATCGAACCATCAACATCGGCGTTACCATAGCAACCCTCAGCAATCAGATCCACTCCTCCATAAGACTTCCCGGTGAAAACTTTCACGAATCTCCAAGACTTTCACGGGAAGGAATCCTCCTGCGTATGAAAAGCGACAGCAAATTGCGAACTTCTGCTGCAGAGACTCCAGAACGTGGGACTTTTAAGTACAAAACCTGTGCAAAATGCTCCGTCCCCATTGATTTGCCGGGCTACATTTCCAGCTGCGATTCCTGTTCTCATTCCAGGATTCGTTGCAGCAATTCCAGTCAAGCAGATCTCGTCAAACAGCAGAGCAAAAGTGACGACTCTCTTCCAGTACCTCCTTCTGGCCGGGTCCCAGGACTCACAACTAATCAGGATTCGCGTAAAATCGTCTCCAGGTCCGAGAATCAACTGCACAGCATAGCATTCCACCCGTTTCTCGACTCAGAAGATGCGGATATGAGTCTTCTCACCCCGACCCTTCCCCTTACTGCAGAACCGCACAAAAAAATCCATCGTGGAGGAATAGGCTATTCTGGAATAGGCAGCAGCATGAGGTCCAACAGCCAGGATAGCGAGTGTAGCAAGCAGTCGAAATTCAGTTTAACTCCCTCACTTACTTCACTTTCTTCTGGAGAAGGAGATCAGGATAATTTCAGTACCCGTTCAGCTGAAACTGCTGAACCGGATCCTAATGCTGCTGGGATCATCCAGGTTTTCGCTGCCTACGAATCGGGACTTGCTAATGGAACAAGTGTCAAACTACACGTTACGGGTAATTTTATTACTGTTATTTTTACTATTGTTGTATTATTATTATTATTCATATCATTATTATTATTCCAATTATTATTGTTGTTGTTACTACTACTGCTGCTACTACTACTTCTACTACTACTACTACTACTACTACTATTATTTTTACTATTTTGCTACTTTTACATCACAGGCAAAACCACTGCCCGAGAAGTCGTTGATTTAGTCGTTCGACAACTGAACATGGCTGTCGTTCTCAAAGGTAATTAAATTATTCTTAATTACTTACTAAAATTATTATTAATTTAATTATTAAGTAACCGTCAAAGGTAAGGTAAAATCTACCTTTATCTTGTTTAATTTTATTAATATTATTATTAATTTAATTATTTGTTATGTAAACTATCAAAGGTAAAGGTAAAATCAGCCTTTACCTTATTTAATCTAATTAGATTTAATTATAATTTGAAAAATTTCAGGTAAGGAAGGACCTATCTACGGCTCGGATGAACTGAAGCATTTTTGTCTGGTGACTGTCATCGGGGCTCGTGAACGCTGTCTGCGGGACGACTTTGGCCCGCTGCAGTTGCAAAACCCGTGGAAAAAAGGCCGTTTATTCGTACGCCAGAAAAAAGATCTCCTTGCTGCCATTGAACAGAATATGAGGCAGATCACTTCAGTGTAATCCTTATTCCGGTATAAATTAGCCAAGCGGAGATAAATTTCTTAAGTTATTCCAGGATAGTGTTTATATCATCCCCGGTTTTTACATAATTTAAAATACTTCTGAATATTTTACTAAATGTTTTTTTTTATAAAAATTTTTTTGTTGCCAATATTTTTCTGCAGAACTCGAAAAAGGATCTCTAATTAATGATCGCTAATTAGTTATTTATGAAAACGCTAAAAGTAGTGTTAAATAGTGTGATGAACTGAAGGAAAAAGGTATAAATGTGCTGCTCTTTGTATAATCGCCATATCTCTCTTGATCTGTGATAGCTAAATGTGGAAAGAAATACAAGACACTGGAAAAGGTTAGCCATTAATCTATTTAAATTATAATTCAATTAAAGAGTTCATAAGAAGTTGTTAAATAAATTTTATTAGTAGACATTCAGGGGGTCTCCCAAGTTACGAGAAAAAAAAAGTTAACTCGAACTTATACAAACTTGATTTGCCCAATGAAAAATAAGTTCGCGTTAACTTTGCTTTGTCAAGCAAAACCAGTGTGCGTGCTGGGAGAATCTCCACGCCCCGCTATTCTCAATCGCGCAACCAGATACCAAAGTGACCTCTCTTTGATCGTGTCGTGGGGCTTCCCTGTTTGACTTAAAAATGTGAAAAAATATGTTTAGGATAGTTCAAAGACTGCTCTATCGAGTTCATAACTTCGATTTTGAATTTTCTCAAGCGGTAGAGTAGTAATATGAGCTTGAAAAGAAAGTCAGAAAACAGCATTTTGACTAGTTTGTTCGATTTTACTGTGAAACTATTGTTATATTTTACAGTTTTTTAGTATCAAAATTACTTGTCTTATCAAGAAGAATGCAACTTTTTTTTTAATTGTTGCTGTAGGACACAAAAATAAAGGCGCTAGAAATTTTTTTCTGTTTTGGCGGCCTCAGAAAATAAAGGTTTTTCGCGATTCTACGAAACACGAACACGAATTAAGGAATGAAACCTCTGGAAATGAGAACTTCATATTGAAACAGGTCTTTTGACACCAAGAACAATGTTTTTGAACTATTCCTGTTGACGCAGGGAAGAAAAATAACGTGTGCGTGGCTGTCAAAAGCTGGTCGTTTTACTGCTGCTCTAATACGGGAATGGCGAACGATTCACTGCGGGTAAACAACCAGAGAAACGCACCTCCCGTACAATAAAATGAATCGGTACTCTTCACTGGTATTTTATGACTTCACATTTTATAATTAAAGTATACATTGTGTACTATTCATATTAGTATTATTCATTGTAGTTGTTCTTGAATTTAGAGTTCCCTGCGTTGTGTAAGGGCTAATTTAGGAAATAAGAAGACGATGGAGGCCAATGAAAACTATAATTTATTCAACTGAAAAAAACCGACAACATTCCACTTTGACATCTGATTAGCAACTAATTAAATTATACTGAGGTAAGGGTGAAATTGATAGGTAAGGGTCTGGCCATCTAGCGGCAAAGTAAGGAACTAAATGAAAGGAACAATTATTCAGACCAGTAGTATTATAATATTCATATTATTACTATTCATGTATAGTATTCATTGAATGTCTAGCAAAGCCAGATACACAATAGTCAATTGATGAAATACATGAAATTTACTTATTTATCGTCTTTAGGCGGTCCTTGGAGTCTCTCGAAACGGGTAGTGGAAACTGCACAAGAATCTTCACGTCTGAACACTCGTAAAAAAACCAATACTGTAATCAAACTAATAGGTTTACATTAGAATTCGTAGGAATTATAATCATGGACTTATTATCTTGGTGTCGGTGAACATTTAGGCACACTTAAATTCCGCAGAACGAGGACGAGCTGGAACTGCCGGAAGGCGATACGGTTTTATGTTTTGGAGATGTGTGTGACGATGGAACATGTCATTAAACGTTGTTGAACTTCGTTGGAATCTGTCATTGAACCGAACGTTTTGGAACTTTTCCTGGAAACTACGTGCAAAGCCTCTAAAAATTCGCGAAAAAATCTATCAAATGTCCGCCGTTTTTACAAAATCCAATTTTTCACAGTACGTTTTTGATTTCAACTCCCCAAAATCCAATCAACATTGCCATTATAATATTTAACCATCCAATCAATCTTAAACGAAGCACATTTTTCTTGCATAATATTGTTCAAAGTCATTTATTCGCCACCAAACCAAAGAGTTAGTTGCAGTGTTGTGTAATTGCGTAATTCATTACAATTACAATTACTTAGAGGGGAAAGTAATTCATTACAATTACAATTACTTTAGTGTTCAATGTAATTAATTACAATTACAATTACTTGCAAAAAGTATTTGCAATTGCAAAAATTACAATTACAAATTAACAATTACACAACACTGGCTGAGACAGCGTTGTACAATAGTGGATAAAAAAGTAATTAAATTTAGTCTGAATTACTTAGAGGAAGAAGTAATTAATTACAGTTACAATTACTTTAGTGTTCGATGTAATTAATTACAATTACAATTACTTGCAAAAAGTATTTGCAATTGCAAAATTACAATTACAAATTAACAATTACACAACACTGGTTAGTTGTCTATTCACGTTTTTTTAAAGAACATGGAACACCTAGAGATAGAGATTTAGATTACAAGCTGTGAGCATTTTGCTAATTTTGAATTTTTCTCCTCAAGAGTTGTTCAGTGTAGGACCTTTACGCCAGGCGTTCCTCATAAATACACGCGAGTCACCTAGCCTCAAAATAAAACCTGAAACTTTAACTTTATGAAAAAAAACTAAATCTGTGATAATTAAAACTAATGCAAAATATGCAATGAATAGTAATAATTTGATATCCAAATGCACTTTGACTTAAACGAAAATAAAAAGTTGCGTATTAAGTAGAAGATCCGTGTATTTAGTTCATTCTCTGTTGTAAAGGAGACTTGTTCTCTCTGCTGTAGAAGAGATTTGTTCTCCCTGTTGTAGAAGAGGATTGTTATCTCTGTTGTAGAAGAAGGTTGTTTCTCTGCTGTAGAGTAGACTTGTTCTCTCTGCTGTAGAAGAGCCTTGTTCTCCCTGTTGTAGAAGAGCCTTGTTCTCTCTGCTGTAAAAGAAAGTTGTTCTCTCTGCTGTAGAGGAGACTTGTTCTCTGTGTTGTAGAGGAGAATTGTTCTCTGTGTTGTAGAATAGACTTGTTCTGTGTTATAGAGGAGACTTGTTCGCTCTGCTGTGGAAGAGGATTGTTATCTCTGTTGTAGTAGAAGGTTGTTTCTCAGCAGCAGAAGAGACTTGTTCTCTCTGCTGTAGAAGAGACTTTGTTCTCCCTGTTGTAGAAGAGGACTGTTATCTCTGTTGTAGAAGAAGGTTGTTTCTCTGCTGTAGAGTAGACTTGTTCTCTCTGCTGTAGAAGAGACTTTGTTCTCTGTGTTGTAGAAGAGATTTGTTCTCCCTGTTGTAGAAGAGGATTGTTATCTCTGTTGTAGAAGAAGGTTGTTTCTCAGCAGCAGAAGAGACTTGTTCTCTCTGCTGTAGAAGAGGATTGTTATGTCTGCTGTAAAAGAAAGTTGTTCTCTCTGTTGTAGAGGAGACTTGTTCTCTCTTTTGTAGAAAAGACTTGTTCCCTCTGCTGTAGAAAAGACTTTTTCTCTCTGTTGCAGAAGAGGATTGTTCTCTCTGTTGTAGAGGAGAATTGTTCTCTCTGTTGTTATTATTCTTTTTGTTGTGATTATCCAAACCGGACACTAGTGCAGGGTTGCTGGACGTAAGTCAGGCAGAATCATCAGTCGGGTTCCTAGCAGTTTGAATAGAATCCGTATAGTAGTACAACTGGAAAGGTTTCCTATAACTTGAAAAAATAGTAGGTAGTTATTACTTGATAGAAAGTAGCTGACAATTGTCGAAAAACTTACTGTAAACTGGGACTGGTGCTGTTGCAGCAGGTATATAGTGTAACTAGCGAAGTATATACCGAACATTCTCGAGACCCAAGCTGCTTGTGTTGTGGTGGGTGCTTTAGCTTGTGTCGATGTTGTCACTCTCTGGTTGTTAGCACAAGGGGTCTGCAACCAGTCTGAAGTGCAGGACGAATCCACCAGAGTGGGATTGTCGGTACCAGAAAGCTGAGATCCGCTCAGCCTGAATGCTGCACTCGTTGTCAGTGCAAACCGTATAGCAAACACCGCAGAAACCCTACAAACTGCCAATACTCATTTAGTTAACTCTCCATTAAAACTTTGGGTTAAGTTAAACTGTACCGCGTTCATGCGAATGCAAATAGCGTAGTCTTAGTTAGCAAGGTGACGAGCAGTAGACCCAGCAGCAGCTGAAGTTGTGGTCACAGACTGTAGTTAAATGACTGGATGGTTCCTGAGGTATCCTTGAAGTACTGCAGACACCGATAAGGAGCTACAACATTATTCGAACTTATTTAATTAAAATTCAATCTAACTTAATACGTGAATACCGAGATTGGTGTAATCAGAACAAGGAATTTGTATTGCTTTGATGTTCCAGGTTCGAGACATGTTAGCTGTTGTAGTTATTCCAGAAAGCTGGAAACTGTCCGTTGTTGTACTCATGTCCAGATACACAGTTAATTTTAAGTAATGTTGATATCTGAGTCTAATATCATGAATATGATTTACTGTGTTGTCCAGTATTGTCACCGCAAATGGTGGGGAAAGGATTGGATCGCGAAGCTATATACTTACATATCCACTGAACAAACGCCGTTCAGATCCGGTTGGTTCAGAGTGAACGAGTAAAATTCAAGTCAAAAATATTTCAGGATTATTTATAATAATTATTATTATATAAATATTAATCTGCCGGATTTGGCGGACGTTGGAAGAGCATTTCTTGACGAGGAAGTTGCACTGGATGGTTTGGTTGTAGGTTGAACTAGCACCTCCCGGATTCCGCCAGTACGAACAGTTGCGGTTCGACGTTTTTGCACAAGTTGTGGAAACAACTATAATAGAAAACATTATGGCATATATAATAGTTAATGGCTAAATTTGTAATAATGAAAGTAGCTACGGACTAATAATAACAGAACAAATTAATTAGTAGTAATTAAAATATATACAGATAGCGTAAATAAATACACTTTTCAGTAATTAATTGTAACTAGTGTAGTTGTCATCAATTAAACTATATAATATAGTAAGAATAAATCATAATTTAATCATTGGTTTACATATTCAAACAAGGTAATATTTATAGTGTAATTGCATTTAAATTTAACTATTTTCTGGTTTAATTTTAATTGATTCATTTCTATAGATTGTTAACATTTGTGAATATTTGTAAATAATTTGTAATTTTATTACTATACGAGAGTTCTACAAACAGTTGAAATCTATATAATTCATTGATGTTGAGGAATCTGCTGCTGGAGGTGCGCATTTTGTTAGTAAACGGTAGACAAATGGATATGTAAATTATGTCCAGAAGAAGATAAACGAATAAAATGCGGTTTAAGCCGGGTTCACACTAGACCTGTTTGGGGCCAAACCGTTTGGGCAAACGGGCTAGAGAAATACGATTTTCTTGGTTCTGTTAAACGCAAAAACGCAAGGTAATAAAAACAAAATGATTGTTTTGTCCCAGACAATGCTTAGGAAAACCACCAGGTATGCTCTGAAGTCTTATGATAAGTTTTGTGCAACTCGTTTGCCCAAACGGTTTGGTCGAAACAGACCTAGTGTGAACTCGGCTTTAGGTGTTTGTGTTTGCCTCTTTTTCCCTCTGTACTATAAGCTTCCTCCTCTTCAAAGTAAACATCCTTGTCTGTCGTAGTCAAAAGTTAAGTTTTAAGTTTTTCAAGTGATGACATTCAGTTTTGGCCGTACAATATGTCTTGGAGATTTTGTACAGTCATGTTCATAAAAATAGGGTACAGCATCCCGACAGAAAATTCTCATAGGACTATGTAGAATTTGGAACAGAGACTCAGTGAGATCTCAGTGAGAAAGCTCTAAAAGTTATGAGATCTCACTAAGTCTCTGTTCCAAATTCTATATAGTCCTATGAGAATTTTCACTGTCGGGATGGAACGGCTGGAAGTCGTTCTTTTGCAGTTTACAGAATCATTTATTCATTCAATTTAGTTAGGATAGATTACTTAACTGTATTTCAACTAAATATAACGCATTGTATCAACTGATGCTATAATATTCTTGCAAAAGTTAAGAAAAAGTGACTTAACCTTCCCATTCTGTACCCTTTTTTTAATGGACATGACTGTATTTACTTAAGTAACCTCGCAGGTATTGGTTTTACTTTTTTGGGGCCTGTAGCCTGAACCGAATCCTTAACTGACTTAATTTTTACGAGTATTATACCGGAACGCAGCAATGGGTTCTGTTGAAAGTTGCTTTACAAAATAACATACCTACATTTTTCCTTCAACTAATCTAACTCAAATGTTCAAGATATTCTTGTTTGCATCCCAAATGTACTGAATTTCCTCATTTATTCTGCGTGGTCTGTTCTGTTTGGTACAGTCATGTTTATTTTAAAAAAGGGCACAGCACGGGAAGGCTAAACACCACTTTTCCTGAGTTTTTACCAGGATATTTGATTATTATTTGATGATATATGTATATTGAGTTAAAATATACTTTATTTTATCATAAGTATCTAAATTAATTGTAGAATAACTTAATAAATAGCGAAGAACAACTGCGAACTTTGCCAATGCTGTACCCTTTTTCAATGAACATGACTGTACAGATACTATGTACGGCGGATGCAGTGTTTCCACTGTTGTAGGGAAATTTCCTGAAAATTGGGGAAATGGGGTCTGGAAAGGGAAGAAGAAGAGAACAGAGTAAAGGTGACATCTAGAACCTGTACATTCTAACACGGAGGGAGGGGAAAAAAGGGGGAAGATAAGGGAGAGGGGAAAAAGGGAAAACTGAAAAGTGGAAATACTGGGCGGTTGTGTTAGTGAAGTGTCAATGGAAAACACGTTTTCGGAACCTTAACAATAATTATAATTATAATATTATTAATAATTAGCAACAACCTTTCCTTGAATACCGTGGCCAGTATTAGGAAATAGCGCTATGTGCTAACTTTTTAACTAGTTTGGATAACTCCGAACAACATTTTTCGACGATTCGCGGTAATCTTTTTCACGGCAACCAGTGATCCGGACATTTATCTTATCTTATAATCATAATATTATTATTTATTATTTTTTTTTAATTTCATTAAAGCACGTAGGCCTAGGTCCATGGCTGGTACAAGATTATATATGAACAAATATAGAAAAGTCAAGAAACTGAAACTGAGTAATCTAAGTTAAGTTCGATTCAATAGTAAAAGGGCTTGACAATGAAGGTTAGTAGTGGCATTAAGTGCAGAACAAGTAAAATCAGTTGTGCAGAAGACGTGACATAATTAAAATCTATCAGTTAAAAAAGGAGACAAATTAAATGCGCAGGGAGATTAAATGCAAGAAAAATGATATAAAATAGAAAATATTCAAGCCTAATTTTTAATACATTTTTGTGACACTCCTTAGAAACTCCTGTACTGCTGAGAACAGCTTTGGGACAGCAAGGAGGTTTGCTATGTTGAAATTGAGTCCAAGTTTGGAGCATTCCCTAATTAAAAGCGCTCTTTCTTTATTTACAAGAGGACAGAAATAGAAAATGTGCCCAATGTTTTGAACAGGTCGATCAGGGCACACGCAGTAAGGGTTATCCCTCTTCCGAATCCTTATTTAAGTATTCGTATGTTCGGTAGTGATGGGACCTGAGTTGAATTCATGTTGAACAGAGAGGCCGAGACAAGTTCAGTCTGTATAGGAGAAGATGCGACGAAGCTGTGATCCTCAGATTCGACATTCTTTGGCATGCTGAGTGCTGAGCCAGCCTCTCTGTCCACTGCGCTTTTATTCTCCGTTTGATCAAGTTCTTTAGTTCGCGTAGAGGATAGCCTAAGTCGATTGGTGACTAAAGGAATGGATGTGGAGGTCGTAAGTTTAGCTAGGTAGTCGGCTTGCTCGTTAAACCCGCTAAACCGTGATGGCCTGGTATCCAGTTTAGGCACAGACTTGATTCTTGATGACTGAGAAATTCATCAATTTTGGTCAGAGTCCAGCAGATGTACGAGTCGGAGGACTTTTCGTGGATTCTGTATCGCTTTCAGTGCAGCTTGACTGTCGCTATATATCTTCATCCATCCACGCTGTACCCCTTTCTAATGGACACGACTATACGATGATAACAGATTACTAATAGCTGATAACAGTGATAACAGGTATAATTTCTATAGGCGTGTGTTGTAAACCTCAGACGAAAGATCCGCGTTCTTCATTTTTTTTTATGAGTTTTTGATGTCCTCACGTAATTCTCAGCAGTTGCTTATGAGGTGATGAATCATGGCTGAGAAAATAAAATTTCCATTCATACAACCAAAGGGTCTGGACTCGTCTGAGGTTCTGTTTTTGACCGTGGGCGACGGCAGCGCCAATAGCGCCAATCTCTGGGTAATAGCTGGGGAGATTCCACTTCAACTTTCCTTGAATGGAGTCAAGTCCTTCATCGGTTCTCCAGTATCCCTGTGAAGCCGGTTCCTGTTGCTGATGACGAGCTGTCAGTGTAGATGGACGATTTCGCCAGGAATCTTTCTACGAGTTTCGTTGATAGCCTCGCTGGCAGGAAGGGTCTTGATTATTAGTCGTTCCGGAAAATTCAGTTTCATCTTTGTGTCTATTTGAGAACGCTCGACAGTGTTTCCACTTTAAGTTTCCCCTTTTCCCCCTCTTCCCTTATTTTTGCCATTTTCCCCTCCGTGCTAGAATATAAGGCTGTACTTGGATTTTTTCCCTTTGGTCTCTTCTCTTATTTTCCCCCTTTTCAGACCCCATTTCCCCTTTTTCCAGGAAATTTTCCTGCAAAGTGGAAACACTGACGCTCGACCTTGTCAATTTCTGGGATATCCATCGTGGACTTGAACTGTGCAGCTTTTTGTATAGGACTGAAGTACCTCTTGTGTAGAGGTTTCGAGTTTTTTTCGAGACCTCGGTATTGCTGACTGTTCCGGATAGATCCGGACTTTCCTTTCAGTTTCACCCTTTGTACATATTTTCGTCCTTCGTTTTCGCCTCATTCCTTGTTAACTAATTTGCTTACAAACTCCCTCGTTTTCGTCGTGCTTAGTTTACTCGTGCTTATTCAGGGTGTAAACCCGAAGTATAAAAACTCCTAAGTTCTCGACCGCGTGTCAGTCGAAGTCACTGCTAAGTCGAGTCAACATCACAGTATAACTTATTCACACAGTAGTTCGGCTCACCCTATCTCACCATGGTAATGCTTTCGCCACTAAAGTGGCGCCGCCACTGGCGGACCCCACGGACTACGTACTGCCCAACGTGTCTGAACACGGCCGTCATGTAAAGCGTTTATTTTTTGTATGTGTAAGAAATATAAATCAAAAAACTACAACAAAATTTGTACAGTTTATAATTTCATCATAACAACAAATAAACATTAGAGAAGTTTTAAAATACAACTCTTTGTTACCTGAAGTTAGTGATAAAATCCGAATGTAAAAAAAAAAAATATCTATACTGAAATGCCACGAACAGGTAGGTTTATAAGCCGTGTTCAGACGCGTTGGGCAGTACGTAGTTCGTAGTGTCCGCCAGCGGCAGCGCCACTTTAGTGGTGAAACCATTACCATGGTGAGATAGGGTGAGCCGAACTACTGTGTGAATAGATTATACTGTGGTCAACATCCTCCAACAGCGAATCCCTTTTTCGTATTTTTGCCTGTTTAGTTAAATACATTGGCTTTTCTTCATTTCGTCTCTCTCTGCTTCTTAACCTTCATCGCGATTGGCTAGATTAAATTATAACTACACTGAACACTGACTTCTCGATGTAAGTGTGGCCAGGCGCGTGAGCATTAATTCCTGGATTTTGTCGCTCAACGATATTTATTATTTATTTATTTATTTATTTATTCTCGGTGAAGGCTACTCAGCCTATTGCCACGTACAATGCCACATATACATATTGTTACAAAAATGCGCTTAGCTCTACGAAACAATTAGAAGGCAAGGTTAATTGATCTTTCTAAGGTCTACTGTTGGAATATACGTCAAAATATTTTAGAATTGTTAACTAGCTTTGACATCGAGATAATCATAATTAACTTAAATAATCGACATAACAATAATAACTTTGACATAATAATAATAATATTTATTATTATTATTATTATTATTATTTTAATAAATTAAATCATATTTTGATATTATTTTATTATTCATAGTTTTATTACATTATTAAATTTAATACAATTTAAATTAATTTATTAACAATTAATGGATTTTTTTTAATTTTGACGTGGTTTTATTATAAAATGATTTACTCTATTCCCTTAATTTTTCAGATTAACTTAAATAAAATTAAAATAAGTTAACCAAGTAAAGTAATTAAATTAAGTATTCAAAATACCAGGGTTGTTTGATATCAGAAAATATTGATAATCGATAATTTCGATATGATATATCGAACGTCAAACACAAATATCAGTTATTTATTATATATGAATTAATTATTTATTATAAATTAAGACATCGATATTTTCAGACTCGGGTGTTTCCATAACGGCATGACATATCGAAAACCAAAACTGAGTATCGATAATATCGATATCACCGATATCTTAACATATCGAAATATTTAACTGTAAAATAACATTACGTCCACACTCTTGCAGCGTTTCCACTTTGCAGGGAAAATTTCCTGGAAAAAGGGGAAATGGGGTCTGAAAAAGGGAAAAATAAGAGAAGAGACAAAAGGGAAAACCCAAGTACAGCCTTATGTTCTAGCACGGAGGGGAAAATGGGGAAAATAAGGGAAGAGGGGGAAAAGGGGAAACTCAAAGTGGAAACACTGCACTCTTGGAGACCCAGCAGAAAATTAAGGATAGTTTCAGGACCCTGACAATATCCTGAAAAGGACATTTTCAGGATGCCAATCAGGACTCTAAGTGCAGTGAAATTGGCCCACTTCCAGGGTATTCAGGACCCTGACATTGGAATGCCTAAATAATACATGTTCAGAGTACTTAACAGCGTCCTGAAAAAAAAAAAAACGCTTTTCAGGATACTTAATAGTGCCCTCAATAATCAAGACTCACAATTCACAACACATTTATTTTTCAACTCATCCACGATCGGACATGGTTCAGGATATTCAGGATGTAGCCGACATCCTTAATTTTCCGCTGGGGAGTGCACCATCTCTTCACTGGTAATTTATTCCCGGTTTGCGATTTATTCGGGAAAAGTCCTGCGGTGTGACCATGGTGACATTGGAATACCTGAATAATACATGTTCAGAGTACTTAACAGCGTCCTGAAAAAAAAAATGCTTTTCAGGATACTTATAGTGTCCTGAATAATGACAAATCCCTAAATCTAGTACCTAAACGCAAGAATTAGATGTAAGAGACTTCAAACTATCTGACTATCTGTAATACTATGTTCATACCTGAGGACTTACCCACATTTTTCTGGGGTAAATCCGGAATCCGGGGTAAGTCCATTTTTTATCCCTGATGTGTGAACGCGAACTGAACCGAGGGTAAGTCGTTTTACCCCCGAAAATTTACCCCTTGAAAAATACCAGGGTAACTTTTCGGTGGTAAACTAACATACCCCCGGCTCCAGTCGCGATTACCATTGTGAACAAGGCAGTGTTTCCACTTTTCAATTTTCCCTTTTTCCCCTCTTCCCTTATCTTTTCCCTTTTTCATCCCTCCGTGCTAGAATATATAGGGTCTAGGTTTCCCCTTTATCGTCTTCCCTTATCTTTCCCCTTTTTCATCCCCTCCGTGCTAGAATGTATAGGGTCTAGGTTTCCCCTTTATCGTCTTCTCTTCTTTTCCCCTTTTTCATCCCCTCCGTGCTAGAATGTATAGGGTCTAGATTTCCCCTTTATCCTCTTCTCTTCTTTTTCCCCTTTCAGACCCCATTCTCCCATTTTTCAGGGAATTTCCCTGCAAAACTGGAAACACTGGAACAAGGGCCATTTGTGGGGTAAAGTCTGGGGTAAATTTCGGGGGTAAATTCAGGGATAAATTCAGGGGTAAACCAGTGTGAACAAGGTATAAGAATTATCGGTACCAAGTACTGTACAGTCATACTCATTAAAAAAAGGGTACGGCACGGGAAGGCCAGACTTCACTTTTGCTTAGTTTTTACAAGAATATTATAATATTACTGAATAATATGCATTAATTCCGTTTAAGTCAAGTTAATTTAAACTGTCTTAAATAGATTTAATGTATAATTCAGTTTATAAAGTGCGAAAACGACTTTTGAACTTTCCCGCGCTGTATCCATTTTTATTGTCCAGTCATGTTCATTCAAAAAAAGGGTACAGCACGGGAAGGTTCTACGCCGATTTTCCTTTGTTTTTACGAGAATGTTTGAATATTTTTTAATAATACAGGTATCTTTACTTAAAATATAGTTTGTTTTATCAATAATTATATACATTAATTGTAGAATAACTTAATAAATAGCGAAAAAAGACTTTGAACTTCACCCATCCTCTACCCTTTTTTTATTGAACATGACTGTACGTTCCAAAACTGTTTTCCTGGAGAATCTGGTACCTAAACGCTTATTTTTCCGTACTGAGTACCAAATGGGCCTATTTGACGTGTTTCTTGCTGCCAGTGTTTCCACGTTTGCAGGGAAGTTCCCTGAAAAAGGGGGGGAAATGGAGTCTGAAAAGGAAGACGAAGAGAAGAGAGTAAAGAGGAAACCTAGACCCTGTACATTCTTGCACGGAGGGGGGAAAAGGGGAAAAATAAGGGAAGAGGGGAAAAATGGATGATTGAAAAGTGGCAACACTGCTTGCCAGCGTTTCCACTTTGCAGGAAAGTTTCCTGGGAAAAGGGGAAATGGGGTCTGAAAAAGGGAAAAATAAGACAAGAGACAAAAGGGAAAACCCAAGTACAGCCTTATATTCTAGCACGGAGGGGAAAATGGGGAAAATAAGGGAAGAGGGGGAAAAGGGGAAACTAAAAGTGGAAACACTGCTGCTTGCTGCAAATGTTGAATGCTGGAGGCTTTATACCTAACCAAACCTAACCTAACCTAATCCAACCTACCCACTACCCCCTACGCCGTACCCCCAACGTTAGCGTACAGTGGTAGGGCTTAACATTCGCAGCAAGAAACCAATGGGTCCGAAACTCTGAGGAAAAGTGTACGGAGATTATTTGATAACACGGAGATAACAGGTTGATAACATGACCCAGGCGTACGAAAATTACTGGAAGTTTGCGACCCCCTTACAAGAAACAGCGTCTAATAGACCGTTTCCAAAGTACCCGTTCTGAAAGGACTTTAGTCCAGTCAAGGGGGTCCGAAATTTCCAATAATCTTTGTACACCTAGGCCATGTTATCACTGTTATCAACCTTTTATCCCCGTGTTATCACGTGTTATCAAATAATCTTCGTACACATCTCCTCGGAGTTTCGGACCCCTTGAGTTCTAGTCCTCATCACATTGGAAGTAAGTGCTCTTCCTACAGGGACTATTCCAAACGTGCACCTCACTACAGCGGACACTTATATCAAATCAATTTATTAGTATTTTTAACTTTTTTTGGTGTCAAATTGTTTCTCAGATTTTTTGGCGATTTTTAGACGTATTTTCAAGTCGATTAATTGAAAAAGTTAATTTGTACGAGTGTCCGTAGTAGAGGTAGTGGTCTACAGAGGTCTTTTTGGAATAAGGTCTACACAAGAAAAATTTTGCCCAGTGATGGTTTTGGCTTTACTAATGAAAGTAGGCTGACTTAGCTACTTACTACTTACTTACTTACTTACTTACTACTACTTACTCGACTTACTACACTGCTAAGAGAAAAACCTCTATTATCTAGCGATTGTAGCGTGTAGGCTATTGTTTAAAAAAAAGCACGAAAAACCAAAACATCTAACACTTACCTTAACTTATTGCTTATTGCCTTCTTCACTAAACATAGGGATATTTCCATACGAGCTGAATCAAGAGTCTCTTCCATATCTTTTTTACATAAAGAAGTTGAAGACGGTTCTCTGGTGGACACTCCAGAGACTCCATTTCAGTCAGGGAATACAGGGAAACATCTACTATCAGGGTTCCCACTGACCTGGAAAACCGGGAAATCAGGGAAAAGTCAGGGAAGAAGATTTCAGTCAGGGAATGCAGGGAAACATCTATTATCAGGGTTCCCACCGACCTGGAAAACCGGGAAATCAGGGAAAAGTCAGGGAAGAAGATTTCAGTCAGGGAATGCAGGGAAACATCTATTATCAGGGTTCCCACCGACCTGGAAAACCGGGAAATCAGGGAAAAGTCAGGGAATAAGATTTCAGTCAGGGAATACAGGGAAACATCTATTAACAGGGTTCCCACTGACCTGGAAAACCTGGAAATCAGGGAAAAGTCAGGGAACAAGATTTCAGTCAGGGAATGCAGAGAAACATCTATTATCAGGGTTCCCACCGACCTGGAAAACCGGGAAATCAGGGAAAAGTCAGGGAATACAGGGAAATATCTATTATCAGGGTTCCCACCGACCTGGAAAACCGGGAAATCAGGGAAAAGTCAGGGAATACAGGGAAATATCTATTATCAGGATTCCCACCGACCTGGAAAACCGGGAAATCAGGGAAAAGTCAGGGAATACAGGGAAATATCTATTATCAGGGTTCCCACTGACCTGGAAAACCCGGAAATCAGGGGAAAATCAGGGAATAAGATTTCAGTCTGGAAAAAATCAGGGAACAAGATTTCAGTCAGGGAATACAGGGAAATATCAAGGGAATTGGTAATAAATGACACTCCAAGTCTGCAACGTTGACAGACGAATGCGAAAGGCCTTACTTTTAAAAGGCTATAATGCTAGGAGCTACTAACTAAAGAGCCAATACTTGATTTCCCGAAATTTTATTCATATTTGGTCCTAAATGAACGATTTTCCGGTATTTGAGTTAGCGGTACCGATATCTTCGATATGATATATCGGAAGACTAAGCTAAAAGATCGGTACCATGCAAATATTGATATTCCAAGATTTCCATACTTTGATATCGATATATCAAAGTTTCGATATTATTATCGATATATCGGACAACCAGCGTTTCCACTTCTGCAGGGAAAATCCCTGAAAAAGGGAGCAAATGGGGTCTGAGAAGGGAAGAAGAAGAGGAGAGTAAAGAGGAAATCTATACCTTAATATATATAATATATATATAAGTATAGTCTTGCACGGAGGGGGAAAAAGGGGAAAGATGAGGGAAGAGGGGAAAAATGGAAAATTGAAAAGTGGAAACACTGCGGACAACCCAGCAAAATACAAACGAACGGACTGTTTCAAATTTTATTATAATTCATTAATAATTTGATTTCATTGGAATATCCACAATTTTATTACACATCATTATTATATGAATTATAGTTTGAATTAAATTGATATCAAGGAATGGACTAGATTTCATAAGTAACGACTAGAACTTAAAAATAGATTTTTTCCTATTTTGTTTTTTCTTCAAAAATCGTCAGCAGTGTTATTAATCGGCCGTTGAGTTGCGGTAGATTTTCTCGTTTTCATCTTGCTGCCCACTTGCCAGGTATTGAGTTCGTGCTGCCACTCGTCCAGCGTGACGTCGCTCTCCGAGTCGCTGAGACCGTCGCCTTCCAGCCCCGCGTTTTCTCGCTCGTCGAGATCCGAGTCGGAGAGGGAAGCATTTTTCTTCGTTCCCGTTCTTCGATTGCCTTCACCTTTGAGATGAAAAACTATAAGTATTTAATATATTCCAATAAATTATTCGTAATAGTATAAATAAAAAATTATTTAATCTTTTCTAATAAGTTCTTTGTTATGATTATTTCTGAATTATTATGTTCTTATAGATACAAAAAATTGATTAAAATGAAAAGTTTACCGCTATGTTCAGCTGCTTCATCAGGGAAAAGTTCCAGTTCGTCGTTAACTCCCCAGTCTCCACCTACCGCAGCTTCGAGAGCTTGTAACGTTTCTTCTTGTCGAAGACGTTCAGCCATTTTGCGAGCAGCAGCCTATCACCAAGTAAAATTTTACCACAGTGCACTATAGTCAAACTATGTACTACATTGTAAAATGCTGGAGTACCACACTATAGTTGAAAACCATGGGATTGCACTAGAGTAAAACTAAAGTAAAACTACAGTGAAACTAATTATAACTAAACTACATGTAAAAAATAAATTTGCCTGTCGTTCGTCGAGCTGCTGTTGTTCCCGCTTCTCCAGTTCGTGCCACTGTTGTTCGAGAAACGCCAGGCAGCGGAATTTGTTGACGTAATCTTCATAGCAAAGCCTAAGTTCAGATTCTAACTTTTCGAACTCGTCCATAAAGGCAGGCCTATTTAAATAACAATAAAATTTAAACGTCTATCTTAACTTGTAGTAAATTATCTAATATTTAGTTTTATACCTGATTTTTTTCATCGTTTCTAAACGCTTCTGCATTCGCTGGAGTTCGGCCGTCCTCTTCTCGATTTTCTGATCGAGTGCAGCTTCACTCGTTGCAATATTGTCCATAGCCTCTTGAGTCTGGCGAATATCTTCTTCCATTAGATTCATTTCTTTCCTTAGAGCGGATTCAATCTGATCGATTTCCAGGTTTTTCTCCAAAACCCGATTTCTATTTTCCCGCAGCTCAGCTTCTTTGCTGAGGAAATCGAAAATAATAGCGCCCTTGGACGTTATCTCCGAAGCTAACTGCCGAACTTTCTTCAAATCTTCTTTCTGTAAAAACACATTCAAATTAATAAATTTCAAACATTTTGTTATCTAATTTACCTCAAGCTTCAATCCATGTACAGGGAAAAATTCAGAAATTTCGTTATCATTGGATTTGTTAATTAGTTTCAGAGAATCGCAGAGTATCGTTGACACTTGCAGCATTTCCCGCACTGCCATATTATCGGCCTGGTACAGTCGTTTGGCGTTTAATTTCATGGACAGCTTGTTATTCTAAAATAATAATTAATTGGGTTTAAAACTGTGTTAGGATGTTTTGGCGGCAGAAAACGCAATACCAGGAACTGGCAGACCGAAGTTATGAAGATAACGCGTTCGTGCTGGGTATCAATTATTCTGTTGATACCGTGGGATGAGTCGATCTGAGTGCACAGCCACTGGAGGATTTCGCAAACAAGCGGAAAATTGGGTGTCCGAAAATTCTCTAAGGAAATTAAACGCGGGAACCCCAACATGCGCATCTGCTCCACAAAACCTTGAATTATAAATCAGTTAACACAAAACAGACTTCAAATATCAAAATTTTCGAAACTTTAAAGTTTGTTTTTTACCTTTGATTTCACGGAAAGACATTTTTTTTCGCAAATAACAGAGAAAATAAAAGCGGATAAATTAATGTGACGGTAGCGTAGGTTTGTTTTGTTTTGGTTTCTATGGCAACAGGACAGTGTTTTTCCATATTCAATTTCCCCTTTCCCAGCTTTTCCCTTAAAAAGCTCCGTTTCCCCTTTTTTCCCCCAAACTTTCGTTTCCCTATATTTTGTCGTTTCCCCCTTTTTTCCCTTTTCAGGGAATTTCCCTGCAAAGTGGAAGTACTGCAACAGGAAAATTTTTACAGTCAGCGTAGAATATGATTACAAAAAACGGTTACTAAATATATTTATGATATAAATATAATATTTAGTGCTTTCCATTATTATTCAATATTATAAACAAAAATTTCAAAATAATAAAATATCGTTTTTATAAATATTATTTCGGAGATATGAGTACAATTAATGGAAACGGTTACTGTTCTTTCCGGTATGGAACTTCCGAACATTTTTTAAATTAAAATATTAAATAATATTAATAATTATAATTTTCAATTAATTAATACGAATGAGAAATTATTTGATTATGTATTTCGATTATAATTTATTTCAATTACTTTTGAATTATTAAGTAAATTAAACCTGGTTAAATGTTATTACTTCGAATGATATTTGAGTTCAATAAAATTTTAATAGTTTCAACTGAAGAAAACTTTCAAGTTTTCTTTTTCCAATTTTTACGGTTGTCAAGGTATTACAAAATTCCAGTCAAGTTGCGGGGGTATTAAACGAACTGCATCAATAAATGGCGTCTCCCGTTGCCATGGTAACCGTCATCTCCTGGAGGCTTTGTTGCCATGGTAACCGCGTCTCCCTAACAACAACCAGCAAAAGCAAAATACCTTTATGACAACTACCTCGCAAGAACCTACGACAAATCTTTCTATTTCCAGCACAAGAAACAAAATCTATCTTCACTAAAATCAATAATAAGTTTAATTAAGTAAGTTAAATAATAATAATAATAATAATTTGTTGGAAACCTGTGGCTTTAGTTGCTACAATCGATTTCCATTACCTTGATTGATCTATCTTAGATCCGAGCCGCTTCGCTTGCTGCAACAGGTTCTCAGAAAAAAGCTTGAAAAATGAAGAAAAATGAAGAAAATATACTAATCATGCTACCAAAGGGTAGACAACAGATGATAAGACTGTTAACCCTGATGATAACACAGATAACGTGTTGATAACATGATGATAACACTGATTTGGTGAACCACTATCCGAGCTGCTTGTAAGAAGTTGCGAGAAAAAGTTGAAAAAATGAAGAAAAATGAAGATAATATACTAATCCTGCTACCAAAGGGTAGACAAGGGATGATAACACTGTTAAGCATGATGATAACACGGATAATGTGTTGGTAACATGATGATAACACTGATTTGGTGTACCCCTATCCGAGCTGCTTGTAAGAAGTTGCGAGAAAAAGTTGAAGAAATGAAGAGAAATTATGTTAACCATTGATGATATGGATAATAATGATAACACTGATAACGTGTGATGTATGTATCGAGTGATAACATGCTGATAACACGGATAACACGGTAAGTACTAGAAGATAACACATTAGCAGTACTAATAGAGGTTGATAACATAGATATATCAGGTGATAACAAGCTGATAACAGCTTGATAACACTGATAACATGATGATAACAGTGTGATAACAAGTCAGTAACATGAGTATGTTACATAATAACACCTTGATAACACTCTGATAACAGGTTGATAACATTGATAACAAGCAGATAATATGCGTACATTTCCTAATAACACTTTGCTGATAACAACTTGATAACGTACTAGCATTGTTAACATTGATAGCATTGATAACACAGGTAGCACGTTGATAACACCTTGATAACAGGTTGATAACATTGATAACAAGCAGATAATATGCGTACATTTCCTAATAACACTTTGCTGATAACAACTTGATAACGTACTAAGATTGTTAACATTGATAGCATTGATAACACAGGTAGCACGTTGATAACACCTTGATAACATGCTGATAACAGGTTGATAACATTGATAACAAGCGGATAATATGCGTACATTCCCTAATAACACTTTGTTGACAACAACTTGATAACGTACTAACATTGATAACACAGGTAGCACGTTGATAACACGTTGATAACATGCTGATAACAGTGATAACACCAGGAAGAAGATTAGCAGTCGCTGGTAGAGGAAGATACGCGCAAGTCGCAATTTGGCAAGCGGCTACCTGACACGATCTGCACAAGCCGCTCCAGTTCTGAGTCGCGATCCATTCTCTACACAGCTTTTCCATATCAAGGTAAAGATTTCCACTACTGCTACTACACTGCTACTACTGCTACTGTTTGCTGCTACCCTTCCATTACTCGTTACTACTACTGTTCTATTACTGCTACTGTTTGATGCTACGCTTCCATTACTCGTTACTGCTACTATCACTAGTATAATTATTATCACTACTACTACTACTACTACTGTTCTACTACTGCTACTGTTTGCTGCTACACTTCCATTACTCGTTACTACTACTACTACTACTGTTCTACTACTGCTACTGTTTGCTGCTACGCTCCGCTTCCATTACTAGTTACCACTACAATTACTAATACTACTACTGCTATCACTGCTACTGTTTGCTGCTACCCTTCCATTACTCGTTACTACTACTATCACTAATACTACTGTTCTACTACTGCTACTGTTTGCTGATACGCTTCCATTACTAGTTACTACTACAATTACTAATACTACTACTGTTCTACTATTGCTACTCTTACTGCTACGGTTACTAGGACTAGTAACGTTGCTACCACTTTATTACTGCCAATTCTATTTCTTTCATTACCACTACTACTACTGCTACTGTTTGCTGCTACGCTTCCATTACTCGTTACTACTACTACTACTACTACTACTACTACTACTACTACTAATGTTGCTACTATTGTTCTATTACTGCTAACTCTACTACTGTTAATACTACTTCTACTCCTGCTACTACTACTGCTACTTTGTACCAACTACTATTGCTGCTACTATTAACATCACTGCTACTACTGCTATTTCAACTGCTACTGTACTTCTTCTTCTACTACTGATACAACTGCTACTACTATTACAGCTGCTGCTGTTACTTACTCCTACTACTACTATTCCTCCTCTCTTCTCCTTTCTCTAACTCTACTACTGCTCCTCCTCCTCCTTACTACTCTACTACTACTGCTACCACTACTCCTCCTCCTCCTCCTCCTCCTCCTACTACTACTGCTACCACTACTCCTTCCTCCTACTACTACTACTGCTACCACTACTCCCCTCCTCCTCCTCCTCCTCCTCCTACTACTACTGCTACCACTACTCCTCCTCCTCCTTCTACTACTACTACTACTACTGCTACCACTACTCCTCCTCCTCCTCCTCCTCCCTACTACTACTTCTCCACTCCTCCTCCTCTCCTACTACTAAACTACTACTGTACTGCTACACTACTCCTCTCCCTCCCTCCTCTCCTCCTACTACTACTACTACCATACTCTCCTCCCTCCCTCCTTCCTCCCCCCTCCTCCCCTCCCCCCACCTCCACTACTCCTCCCCACCCCTCCTCCTCCCCCCTCCCCCCCCCCTTTACTACTACTATACTACGACGGCGACGACTACTACCACTACTCCTTCCTCCTCTCCTCCTACTACTACTACTGCTACCACTACTCCTCCTCCTCCTCCTACTACTACTACTACTACGACGCGACGACTACTTACCACCACTACTGCTACTACTACTACTGTTACTATTACTACTGCTGCTACTACTACAACCACTACTACTTCAAATAATACTAATAATAAATCGATATCCCTAGTGCAATCCAAGGTTGGTTAATGAGATTCAAGGCAAAGGCAAAACTGCCATAAGGAAATGAAGAAGGAAATTAACCTCGTGTACAAATCCTAAAATTCCTTTAAATATATTTAATACGTACCTGTATCTATTAATAGTAAATATTTTATTCTATAATTAAATTTACATTGTATTAATTGTAATACTGAAAATATTGGAGAAATAAATACTAGACTACTACTATTACTACGTGTTCCGTGTACTTCACACGGTTCACGGGTTGCGAGCCCCAAACGAACTTCGATTGCAAAAACCCTGATTCGAAATGCTGATTTGCATAACCTTGAACTTTTTCGATTTGGCTTGAATTCACCCAGGCCAAAGCAGTCCACCTAGGGTCGTCACTGAGGAAAGTTGTCCCTCCTTTGTTGTTATAAATTAATCATTCTTCGTTCGGTTCCCTTTTCTTGGTTACATTTGATTTCACTGTTAATTCTCTTTTAATACAAATATGTTCAGTTGGAATCTTTTGTAATCATTCGACACGAAATCGACAAGGCGAGCTTTCTGCCCTGAACATATGGTGCATCGACCGGGAATCGACGAATCCGACGAATTCGATCATCGCACGAGGTAAGGCATTTGCATGTTGTGGCTAGTTCACGTTGTTCACGTTGGAGGCGTTCCAGTCGTTAGGGGCCCTTGGGAATCGACCCTGCTGGCCCGAGCGCCTTAAACTGCAGGGGCACAGGGCCACGACTACGGCCGCGTGGCAGCGTGAACTACATGCAGATGGCTTATTCAACAATTCACGAAATTTCCGATCTTCGACACAACGAGAGGGCACCACGTGGTCGAGATGACAACCGAGTGGCAATCGACGATGACGACGATAGCGAGGAGGAACTGCCTAAGGATCCGATGTTTTTCAAGTGTGCTAGGAGGATGGCGAAAATTCAATGCGATAAATTACGGACGAGGATTCTAAGGCTGCTGGAGGTAAAAGGTAGTAAAACCGAAATTCGAATATCGCGTTCCGAACTTGTCGAAAGGCAAGACGAATGTCTCCAGTTTCACTTAGAATACATTAGGTTAGCTTCAGTCGGTACAGTTGACTTTCGAGAAGAGAACGAGTGGGCTGAAAGGTTTAAGGAGGAAACGGCATGGTGTTTAGAGGCCATTGACGAACATTTGGCCTGGCGAATACGAAAGGTTAACGCAACCAGTCGATCTTGTATGTCTCTACAGTCGTGCAAAGGTGAGCATACAAGAAGTTCAAAGATCAGTAGCTTAGAAGCGAATTCCCAGGTAATGCAATCGAAGACACCAGCAACAGTCCCTCTTCGACCTGAAGCTTGGGCGAATTCGAACCCTCTTCATTCTTCTGTCGATTCGTTCACTGCCGACATTTCGAGCCATCGTTCCGAGCACACGGATAGCTTAAAATCCGGTATGAGAAACAGTAGGTCGATACGAAGTCCTAGTCAGGTCCCCTCTCAAATTGCTTCGAATAGTCGTCGCATTTCGATCAGCGAATTCCTCGAGGACATCGAACCCAGGTACGGACAAAGTTCAGGTGACAACCCCCAAGACGAGTACCCTTCCCCTTGGCCGTTGGACCCTCCCGACGAGTACTCGACCCCATGGCCATTAGACGAGGTAGGGTACGGGTTCCCTGAATGTCGAAGTGTCCCGAGTATCCCAGGTGCTAGCGAATGGGTAGGAGGGACACCCATATCAAAGCATTGGAATATTCCATGGCAGAGGCCAGAATGTAAGGACGCAAGACGACAGAACGACTCACGTCAAGCCAGCGGTATTGAAGGGATGGCGGCATGTCCTGATGACGAAATTTCGAGAACCGATTCTCTTTTGTCCCCACGAAACTCTCGAGCTCCTGTCCCAGAACGAAAGTTTCCCGAAGTATTAGGTACAGGTAGCCTACGGCAATCCGAAAGGCAAGAGAACTGTTCAGATTTGTCGCCGAGCCACAAGCGAAGGCTTTACCCGCGAAATCCTGGTTTGAATGACTGCGAGAGCAGCTGCTCCTCTTCTCTGACTCTCTATGGATCGACACTACAAGATTCTGCTAAGAGCAAGGATCACGATTTACGAAGCCCTGGCTTGAGCCCGCCTGGTTCACAACTCCGAAGCCCGGGGCTCCCCGATTTCGATTCCGATTACGTTCCCCGAAGCTCTGGGCTGGATCCGTCTGGTTCCCGTCTCCGAAGCCCAGAGCCCTCCGATTCCGATTCCAGAAGTTCTGGGCTGAGCCCGTCTGGTTCCCGTCTACGAGGCCCAGAACTCTCCGATTCCAGTTATGTTCTCCGAAACTCCAGGATGACCCAGTCGGGTCCTGATCTCCGAATCCTGAAGTTCCCCGATTGGAATCCCAATTCACGAAGCTCCGGGTTGGCCCAGTCGGGCCCCGATCCTCGAAACCCCGAGTCCTATGATTCCAATCACACTCTCCGACGCTCTGGGCTGAACCTGTCTGGTTTCCCTCTTCGAAGCCCAGAGTCCCACAAATCCAGTGCCGTTCTCGACTCTCGAAACTCTGGGCTTAACCGGTGTGGTTCTCGTCCTCGAAGCCCAGAGTCGTCTGAATGCAATTTCGGTCCTCGAAACTCTGGGCTGAACCAGTCTGGTTCTCGTCTCGAAAGCCCAGAGCCCTCTGAACCTAATTCCGATCCTCGAAGCTCTGGAAAGGACCCACAGATTTCTCGTCTGCGAAGTCCAGAGTCTCTCGAAGGCGATCTCGATGTACGAAACTCTAGGCTGGACCCGTCAGGTCCCCCTCTCCGAAGCCAAGAGTTGTCCGATCTCGATTCCCGAACTTCTGGGTTAACCCATTTGGGTCCTGACTTACGAAACCCAGTGTTCTCCGATTCCGAGTCCGATTCACGAACCTTTGGGTTGGCCCAGTTGGGTCCTAATCCCCGAAACCCAGGGTCCCTCAATTCCGATTCCGACTTGCGAAGCTCCGAGTTCAGCCAGGTTGGTCTTGATCTCCGAAGCTCAGAGCTGCTTGATTCCGATTCCGATTCCGTTGTTCGAAACTTAAGGCTGAACCATTCTGGTTCTTATGAGCGAAGCCCAGATTTACCCGACGTCGACGCCGGTCTACGAAACTCCGAATTACTCGTTCCCGAGCCCGATTTGCGAAACTTGAGGTTAAACCATTCTGGTCCCAATGTACGAAACCCAGAGTTACCCGATTCCGATTTCCGAAGCTCTGGGCTAAGCCGGTTTGGTTCCGATTTACGAAACCTTAAGTTGCTCGGTTCCGAGTACGATTTCCGAAATTCCGAGTTATTTGGCTCCGATGACGTCTTACGAAAGTGTGGGTTGCATCAGGGTGGTTCCGATCGACGAAACTCTAAGTTACCGGTTTCTGACCCACGATGCTCCGAGTTAAACCAATCTGATGCTGATCTTCGAAACTCAGAGTTACTCGATCCGAAGCTGAGTCTGCAAGTCGCCGACTCACCCGATTCCGATTTACGAAATTCTGGGCTGGACCATGCTGGTTCCCACTCACGAAGCTCAGAATTATGCGAGTTCGATTTCGACTTGCGAAACTCGCCGACGAACGACTCCGAATTCGATCTACGAAACCTTAAGGTACTCGGTTCCGACCCCCGATTCCGAAACTCCGAGTTAAGTGTTCCAGAGGACAACTTGCGAAATCCTGGGTTACACCTAATTGGTTCCGATCTCCGAAGCCCAGGGTTACTCGATTCTGGTTCCGGTATTGATCCACGAAACTCGGCGTTACCTGCCCTCTTCGTTCCGTTCCGGGTTTCTACCTTGCGGTACTTCACGTTCCGCAGTTTAGAGATCCTTTTATCCAAGTCTGCAGAACTAAACGTCAGTAAGTTGCCCTGCGTCGTCGAAGCAATTTTCCTTGTTGCCGTTCCCGCTACTCACGAGTACGTCGGTTGTGAAGCTACAGCTCACACCGGTGGGAGCACAGGAAACGAGTCCACGACGATCAGACTTGGCGCACCTGGAAGGCAGGATTCATACGGGCCGGCCGAGAATGTAAACTGTGGTTCCTCCCGCAAGAGGAAGCCTAACGGACAGGGCCGAATGGTCAGCTTCAAGTTGACGTCGCGCCACGGTCAGGCTGAGTCTGAGGTCACACGAACGAAGTCGAACCGACTGCTGAACCTCACCGAACGCCACGTGAAACGACTCATCGAACTCCACAGTACGAATTACCTCAAGGATGCCGACTTGGTTTCACTCGACTCCGATTATATTGAACTTCCAAACAGAGTGAACCAAGCAGACGCTGCTGAAGAACACGCCCCCTGCGAACTCGCAGTTGAGTATACGGACTCAACTATCGACTCAACCCCTTCATCGAGTGGGTCAGCGAAGACATGTCCACGACAAGCAGGACCTTACGAATAGTCCAAACGATTGCCCGAATTTCCCCGGTAGAAACTTCACTCTCGACTACATTCCGCGTTGATCTCTCCAAAAACAGACATTCGATGAATCGTCAGGTGTTACCTCGATACTCTAGCAGTGATGATCTGGTCAACGCGTTCTGGAAAACCCTCCAGATCTTAGGTGCCTTCGTATCGTCCGAGATTCGTATGCACCTTCTGATTCGAGTAGCCAGAGCAGTTACGAGGAGTTTCCCGGCGACCGTTTGCAAGTGCAGTCAGTTCTGGTTCCTGCAACACGACTTCAATCGACCGATTCGGACATGTCGACGTTACCAATAGCAGCAGTCTGAACCCGACCAACCGACCGACCAACGACCCAGCATCCACGGAAGTCTGGCAAACCCGAAGGACGCTGGCTTACGATTCGAACCCCGATACGATTCCGAAACCCCGATACGATTCGAAACCTGATACGATTCCGAAACCACGATACGATTCGAACCCCACTTCGATTCGATAACTCTGAACATTGCTGCCCGTAGCGAACTGTGAAAAGTCACAGCTGAGAATTACGAGCCAGCGATGTCCGTCTTCGATTTCTTTCCATTGAATTTCTTTCGTTTCTTCCGTTTTCCCGACGACGAATTGACGATAATTTGCGATCGATCCGAATAACGCAGAGTACCATAGTTTCCGATCTTCCCATTTCCCCATCCCTTCGAGTACTTTGCTTTACCGTCCCTAACGAATCCGTCGAAAGCCCAGAGCACTCTTAGTTTCCCGAGCTGTAACGAACTCTCTGCATGCCAACCCGATTGTTCTGTTATTACGAAACAGTCCAAATACCGAAAATTGCGAAACCCGATTCCGAATCTCCGACTCTCGATCTCGATTCTCCGACCTCCGAAACTGCGAGACGATGGCTGCAAGAGACTCACGACCTTCTTCTTCTTCTGGCTTACGGCTTTCGTTCGCAACCACTAAGAAGTGTTTCTGGCTTCCAGCCATAAACAGGGCCGGCTGTGTTCCGTGTACTTCACACGGTTCACGGGTTGCGAGCCCCAAACGAACTTCGATTGCAAAAACCCTGATTCGAAATGCTGATTTGCATAACCTTGAACTTTTTCGATTTGGCTTGAATTCACCCAGGCCAAAGCAGTCCACCTAGGGTCGTCACTGAGGAAAGTTGTCCCTCCTTTGTTGTTATAAATTAATCATTCTTCGTTCGGTTCCCTTTTCTTGGTTACATTTGATTTCACTGTTAATTCTCTTTTAATACAAATATGTTCAGTTGGAATCTTTTGTAATCATTCGACACGAAATCGACAAGGCGAGCTTTCTGCCCTGAACACTACGTCTACCACTACCACTTCTACCACTTTTACTACTACTGCTACTACTACTACTACTATTGTAATTATTTGACCATTATTATTATTTATATTATTCAAATAATATATTGACCAGGATTTTAATAATAATAATATTAATAATAATTATAATCGTAATGAAGTTTATTTAACTCCAAGGGGTCGGAAACTTGCAATAATCTTCGTACACCTAGGTCATGTTATCAGTGGTTATCATCCTGCTATCTCCATGTTATCTCCGTGTTATCACGTGTTATCAAATAATCTTCGTACACTTTTCCTCGGAGTTTCGGGCCCCTTGTTTATCTCTTAATTGTGGATTTATTAATGACTCAACTAGTGTTATTTTGGTAATAATAGAGATTTCAGATAATATAATTATACTTAAAATCATCAAAGGGATTTTTAGAAACTGATTATTTTTCAGTTATTATTATAATTTTAACTAAAATTGTTTATTATACCCAGTAAAAAATTAAGTAGTTCAGGTAAGTAGTTTTTGGGCTGTTTACTAGTGTTGACCCTGCTGACTCGGGTGCTTACCACTGCTTACTCGAAGTAAGACGTTTTGGTTCTGCCTATCACGGCTTATCCAGAATAAGTCTATGGTAGGTGCTTACAACTACTTAATCGGAGTAAGACGTCTTACAATACTGAAATCGGCAAATTTAAGTCCCGTAAGATGTCTTACAGCTACGTCTTACAGCCTATTCTGACAATGTTAAAAGTACTTGCGAGTGTTTACTTACAACTACTTACCAACTGATTAATTTTTTACTGGATACTACTGAGGCATTTATCTCCCGATAGAGGATTGATGCGATAGCCATACGTCTGAATGACCTCTGGATGGTGTATGAGTATCATGGATTCAGTTAGATGATGGTGCAGAATTGGCCCAATTTCACACGGTTCTTACGCTTTGAATTTTTCAAGAGCTAAGTCATGCAGCATTCAAGCCCTTATTCAGTTTTAGTAACTAAAGTTAGTTCAGTTACTATTCAGCTAGTGATTCAGAGGGCAGCTAGTGTTCAGCTACCTAGTCATGCGGTTCTCAACCGTGTGACTTTTTACTATCGGGCTCACTATTATCGTTATTATTATTATGATTATGATTATGATTATGATTATTATTATGATTATGATTATTATTATTATTATTATTATTATTATTATTATTATTATTATTATATTATTATTATTATTCATGCTAGGCTTTCCGCTGTACCGGCTGAGAGGAATGGTGGAAATAGATTCTTGTGCAGCAATCCAATCGAGCGTCCCTCCGGAAGATCTCCTCCAGCTTCCGGTGCAGAATTGCTACCGACTGGTTGTCCTCGGATCCGCCAGAGTCGGCAAGTCTTCCATCGTCAACAGGTAAAACTCCTCATCCATCAATGGGTTAACAAAAAGTGTTATCCAGAGTTAACAAGGTATTATCAAGTACTTACTAAGGTGGTGACATAAGATAGCAGTGTGTCATCAACTGTTATCAAGTGCCTTTAGTTATATATCATCCATCAATGGGTTAAATAAAGTGTTATCGCGAGTTAACAAGGTATTATCAAGTGTTACTAAGGTGGTGACATAAGATAGCAGTGTGTCATCAACTGTTATCAAGTGCCGTTTAGTATATATCATCCATCAGTGGGGTTAACAAAAAGTGTTATCGCGAGTTAACAAGGTATTATCAAGTGTTACTAAGGTGGTGACATAAGATAGCAGTGTGTCATCAAGTGTTATCAAGTGCCGTTTAGTATATATCATCCATCAGTGGGGTTAACAAAAAGTGTGTATCGCGAGTTAACAAGGTATTATCAAGTACTTACTAAGGTGGTGGCATAAGATAGCAGTGTGTCATCAACTGTTATCAAGTGCCGTTAGTATATCATCCATCAATGGGTTAAAAAAAAGTGTTATCGAAAGTTAACAAGATGTTATCAGTACTTACTAAGGTGGTGACATAAGATAGCAGTGTGTCATCAAGTGTTATTAAGGTGTTA